>JACEVL010006251.1:0-12452 GCA_020284085.1 Aporrectodea caliginosa
GGTATCATCTTCCGGTTCCGAGTCTAACCGTGGCGGAATCTTCCGCCCGCCTCCTAACTTCGTTCTCAGTTCCTCTAATCGTTGATCCCCGTGCTGAAATCGGTTATCCATTTGTTCAAACCTATAGTCCATTTCTTCGGCCATACCTCTCAACTCTCCCTTCAATCTCTCCTCCAAGGACGCTATAGAAGTTGCCAACATCGATCGCTCGCCTTGGACCTGGTCCATGACGGATTCTAATCTCGTCATTATCGAGTCTAAGGTAGACCCTTGGGTTTGGGTCGCGTGGCCTATTATAGGGGATCTAACCCTCTCATTATCATTCACAACATTCACGGCTTCATCCTCATCTGTTTCCACATGCATTTCCAACTCCATATTCGCAATACGACAACAAGTTTTCAATGATTATTATTAGAACACACGTTAAATTCGCAGATACCACAGTGGGCCTATTTCTTAACACATTCAAGACTTAACACACTGTTCACTTAAACACGCACACAAACACCATTCACATGACTTAGTACAATATTACGTCAACTCCCGTATTTCTTATCTAGCGTAAACGTAACTATAATCCTATAGCGCTCCCGACTAATTCAGAGCTAATGCGCTACAAAAGGATTAATAGGCGGTACTCACTGATAAGGGTTTTTCCCTGCGTCACCGTTTTCCCTGCTTTCGTTTCCACCGTCGACTGTCGTTCACTCGTAAACAATCTGTCGAGCTGACTGTCTTTCTCGCACTTCTCGTCCTGTTCTCTTTTACGATTAACTGTTAGAGTCGGCTCCGTTCTCAGCGGATGAATAGGTTGTACACTTACAACAACTCTATTTTACATCGACCAAACGAGCACTCTTAACCAGTCGTATCGTCCGCTTTTCTCCGTTCACCGTCTTTCGTTCTCGAAGATTGGCCCGTCCTGGCAGGCTTCTCCGGGTGCAGCTAGTTACAAAGCTCTCTCTAGGTTGACATCGCTAGACTGACTTCCCTTCACTCGGGTGGCTAGATCGACCAACCCTCTAGAGTAACTTCGCTAGTCTGACCCCGAGCTACTGTATCTGAGAGTATTTAAAACACGTCTGCCTTTCTCATTTCAGCTTACTTACTCGCACGTCTGTGCTGAGCGATCCGGCGGCGGCTGGCCCTGGCTGTCGATATCGGTCTGCCCGACCAATCACAGCCGTTGCCTCCTCTCCTCCTAAAGTTTTACTCCTTAAGCACACGCCTCTAGCAATGCTCCGTTCCGTTTACCACGTAGCCTCGTTGTCGGTGCCTGTCAATATTGGTCTCGTTCAACCAATCATAGTGCTTGCTTCTTCAGCTCTCTTTGGCTCACTCCTGCGTGTACGCCTCCGGCAGGTGACTCTGTACTTTTCCACATAACAGGTCTCACTGCGCCTGTCAATCACGCGTCGCCTCTTCTTCTACCATTATTACTACGTCATCGGTAGGCGGTCTCGTGTAACGTAACATTACAGCGTCCAGGTAATAGTAATAGTTCTTGAAAGGGCATGTCCTTTCAGTATGCCTGCCTCTTTGAGCGACATCTGCAGGGATGCAGTCAGATCATTCTCGCTCAACGGGTGCACGTAAAAGCAAGCATCAGTGTGTGCGTGTGTGTGTGTATGTGTGCGTGTATGTATGTATGTATGTGGCGTGTGTGGGTATAATACTTGTTGTGAAATAGATACATATATATACAGAGACAAAACATAGCAAACTGATTCACACTATCTTGGTTTTAAGACAAGGGAATAAAAATATCTATGAATTAATCGCCCGCCAATTCTCGAGAGCAGTGGGAGGCCGTTCCCGCGCATTCCCACCCACTTTAACCCCGAGTACAGTCGTTTAAAGCAGTCGGCGTTCTGTTTCTATTGTCGATTGTTCACCAGTAAAACTGCATCAGCACTGCTTGGCTTCCCGATTCGGTAGTTGAATCCTTCTTGCTTGGTTTGTATACCATTTGTAAACTATGTCTGCTAATTGTGTCTGGTCAGCAATCTGTTTACCCTAAGGCTTGTGGCGTTCTTGGATATTGAACGTGTTTTCTAGTTTTTATATTAATTTCAATAAATGTCGGGTTTGCTAATATTATCTGTAGTCAAACTCAAATACGGTTCAAACTACATCTTAAACCTCGGGGTAGCACGGTCCTTGCACGGGGACCTTAAATGGTGTGGCGTCCATTCGAACGGGCGAGCAGTGATGAAGGATGTAACCCAATCAATTCATTGAAAAATGAGCAGGGTCGAGGCCGTATACGGTCACTATATGAAAACGCGAACATTTAACATTTAGCTACGAGTCACAGTTAGCTCCTATCAGCGCTGAAATAATAGAACAATTTTGTTCCTATGACAGCTTAAAATGCTACCATTACAGTGTGGAAATTCAAAAAAATTTAAGTGGGGAGGGGCACATCCCCCTCCCCAAACCCCTCCCCTGCTCGGCGCTCCGCGCCTCAGCGATCGTCCTTCGGACGCTCATTTCTCTGTCCTCCTATGCCTTGCCCCCCCAACCTTGAAGCTCTGGCGACGCCACTGACAGAGACACACACAAGAGGCAGATAGAGACTGAGATACAGAGAAACAAAGAGAGCCACAGAGAGAGACAGAATTATTGTCATCAATATCAGATATATTAAAATGTATGTACTGGGAGAGGGTGAGAGACAGACAGAAAGATAGACACACAGACAGAAATACCGACAGTGTAGGCCTACGGTCAGTGTACTCATTACAATTGAGTTAGCTAGCGGGTGCATGTGGAGTAGAACTCTCGAAATAAATTTCTACTCTCAGTTGACAGTCAAACACACTAACCACTAGACCATGGCGAACCCTACAGATTATAATAGTGTAAGGTGGTTTCGTTGGATGTTCGCGTCGACTTTTTACTACGTTTCAAGGATATCAAGCTATGTCCCAGACAGCCTACTTCATCGGACCCCCGTCTGATCCCCGTCGGCCGACGCTGGCAAACCCGGGGTATCGGCTTGGTGTAGGGACCCCCTAGTTAGTCCCAACATCAAGTGAATCGTGCGGGATTTCGTCGGCCCTCGTCTTGCCCACAGTAAATCCCCAGCGAAACTGTTGGACCGGCGACGGACCCTCACAGAGTAGGCAGAACAAAACAGAGACTCGGCGTGGGGGATATTCCTTGGGGCGAGACCGCTGCATGCACATACGTTGGCGATGACAAAGCGGCGCCGCCAGGATTTTAATTGTGCCGCTCAATAGGCATGGAGCAGACGTAGGCCGGGGCCCGGGGAAGAAAGTATGGGGGTAGGATGAACGATAGCCGATAGGGGAGGGGTTTGGAGAGGGGATGTGCCTCCTCCCCACTTGAAACTTTTTTAATTTCCACACTGTAATGGTAGCATTTTGAGCAGTCATCTGAAAAAATTGCTCTATAATTTTAGTGCTGGTAGGAACCAGCTGTCACTCGTAGGCGTCGTAGCTAAGATGTAGTTTGAGTCGTGTTTGAGTTTGACTGCGGACAATAATAGCAAACCAGACATTTATTGAAATTAATATAAAAACTAGAAAATACGTTCAATTTAATTTTCAAGAACGCCATAAGCCTTTAAGTAAGCATACTGCTGACCAGACACAATTAGCAGAAATAGTTTGCAGATGGTACACAAACCAAGCAAGAAGGATTCAACTACCGAATCGTGAAGCCATGTGGTAATGATGTAGTTTTACTAAATGTAAATCTTCGAAAATTTCTCAGCGCCCACAAAAGTCACGTCAGGGAGACCAGCCTATTTATCGGCGCTATATCAAATCAAGTCCGCAATTGCCAAAGTCCTCTGTTCGTTCCGGTGCCAGGTCAAAATCCGGGGAGGTCAAGCCGAGGAGACAGCATGATGCTACGGTGGTAATCGGGGATGATGGTGGTCGTGTGGTGGCGCAGGAGTAGAATCAGGATAGGATATCTTGAAGAGTTCGGTCTTCAGTCGTGAGTGGAAAGCAGAAATGGAGAGTGCAAGCGGAGGAAAGGTTGAGTTAAGAGGCGAGATAGAAGGATGAGCAAACTGGCGGAGGTCTTTTAGGAGTCCGTTCCAAAGAGCTGGTGCAGCATAGACTAAGGAACGGTTGCAGAATTTCAGAGAGGATGAGACTGGAGGCCGAGATAGTGAAAGGTATGATGATGAGCAAGTAGACCCGGGCAGTTGGACGGTGAATAGCTGGCGAATGTAAGAGGGTTTAGACGTTTGAAGGGCATTGTAGGTAAGAGATACTATTTTGTAATGGATGCGCTGAGGGACTTTAAGCCAATGAAGTGATTTCAGAACAGAGGTTATGTGGTGGTGTTTGGGAGTTTTGATGACTGCGCGGGCGAAAGTATTATGAACTGTTTGCAGGCATTTCATTTGAGAAGAGTCGATGTTGTAAAAAGAGTGGGCTACAGTCGTCGAGTTTGGAATGAACAGTTGAAATGGCTATCGTGCACGCGGTCTTGTAGTCAAGTCGTGGGCGCAATCGTCGACGGTCACGAATGTGTATATAGCAGGTGCGAGATAGCTGGGTGATGTGGTCGAAAAAGCAACCCCAACAGCAAAGTCATATGGTAAACATATGTCAACCATGTGACAATTTTGCCCATATGGGCTGTATATGGCTTACGTATGGTATATCCATATGGTGTATGTCACATGCATACCATACAAAATCTATATTATAAATGCATTCAAAAATTGCAAGAAAAGCGTCAGAATATCAAGCCCCATAGGCCTATAGGTGTTGTTGCTAATGAAGGAATACTAATCCAAATAAAAGTTATGAGCAGCCAGGCTTTAGAGCAGCAATATAGGCTCACATGTCGATCTCCGACTGATACTATTGCAACAATGGAGATTTGCCGATACGGGCCAAGCGGGGTTAACTGAATTTCGGGCCACACACGCACGCGTGCATACTCGCGCGAACAAACATACAACCACAGTAAACCACACACACACACACACACACACACACACACACACACACACACACACACACACACACACACACACACACACACACACACACAGACACACACACACACACACACACACACACACACACACGCACACACACACACACACACACACGCACACACACGCACACACACACACAAACAAACACACACACACACACACACATACACACACACACACACACACACACACACACACACACACACACACACACACACACACACACATACACACATACACACACACACTCTGTGCATGCATATGCACATACATATACATATATACATGCACATAAACATATACATATATGCGTGCCAGCCTACATAATAATAGATATATTTATATATAATATAATTATGCACATTGGAGTAACCTATACACATACATAGGCTAAATCATATGCATCTACGTGCATACATAATTATCTACAAAAGCATACATATATATACATATTAAAATGTATGCATAATATGTACATATGCAATTTATGCATTGCATATGTACATTTACATATGCATATACAATGTATATATTTATACACGCATTCATTCATAATTTTATGCACATACATATGTACATACACATATGTGAATACACATGCATAATTATGGATAGGACCTATCTATTATACACAACATAATTATATAGCCTATATTATATGCTTATACATATGCATTGTTTGTGTTCGTATACATATACAAATATTTTGTGTGTGTGCTTAAGTATGTGTGTAGGTATGTGTGTATACTCTGTTGTGTAGGCATGTGTGTGTGTGTGTGTGTCATGTGTGTGTGTGTCATGTAGGTGTGTGTGTAGGTGTGTGTAGGTGTGTAGATGTGTATGTGTGTGTGTATGTGTGTGTGTGTATGTGTGCATAGTCATGTGTGTGTATGTATGTGTGTACGTGTTGTCCTCAGATATGTTGCCAATGGGGAGCGTTGTTATGTGTCGTCGTCCTTTGAATTCCTCTAATGTTCGTCTCGTGTAATGAGAACATCGACCGAGTGCAATTTCGGTGCGACATTTATGAAAGTTCAGATTAGAGCTGTATCACCAACAACCATAATTATCCAGCAGGCCCACTTACCTGTAAATGTAATGCAAATCTCAGAAATTTATCAGTGCCACGCAAATGCCACGTCTGCAGGGAGACTAGCTTATAGCACCGGCGCTATATCAAATCAAGGCCCCAAATAAATGTGGAATAACAGTTTCAACGTGCGACGATATCTTGCCGGGATCACTTTCAGTAATTAAGGTCTGAGCTTTCGTCATCATGTGCCTACCGAGCAATTTTGAATGATGAAGAGAATTCAAATAATATTGCAAAAGGATTTTTACAAGCATCGCAACAATGTTGAAATTATAGCAATACAGTACTGTAATAGAAATCCTGACTTGCATTTTCTGTAATTGTAATTAATTGGCACTTTACTACAACTCGGAAATACACAAAAGCTAACTAACTTACTATAATCTAACCATTAATTAATTAAATTAAGGAAACTTTTTACCTAGCCTGTTAAAGCGAAAGAGAACAGTTTTTGGCGTTCATAAAGCGAATATGAATGTTTCTATAAGCAGTGGAAGCAGCTTCAGAAGAAGTCCAATCCAAGAGATGGCAGTTTGATTTACCGAGTATGCCCGATGGTGCATTGTCCAAATGCGTGCGAAGGCAACAACCAATTCGGTCACTGACCTATCTGCCTTCAGCCATTTCAAGGAATTCACCCAGAAACCAGACAGACCAGAAACAGGGGAAAAACTACAGTCTGACTACAGTTAGGCTATATTCAGGTAATGCGTTACATAAATGTGTTGCTACATTACATACCATGTATACGAGCATGTTATATTTGCATGGTAATTTTTACCAGCAGGTTTTGAAAAACCGTGTTAGATGTAACGGAAAAGTACAGTTCATTAAGGTTGTAATGTATCGGCGTACTTATCGTTTTCTTCAGCTGTGAATAGTTGCCCTATAGCTTGATAGCACACGAAACAAATGTATGTCTCTATAGTTGTGTATTCACTCATTTGCACGGTGCTAATTGTACGTAAAATGGGACCTCTGATCCCTTAATGGGTCAGTCTATCCATCCATTTGGGTGCGTTTACCCCAAACATCTCGCTCTTGTCCACTGGCCATGCATCCCCACCTTAGCCTAACTGCATTCACCCACAAATCAGCTCTTTTATTCCTTCCATCTTCTCCTCTCTTTTCGTCGCCGATTCGTCCTAATTTGCTCTGTGTCCTCTCTCAATTACCTAATCAGCTCTAACCGTTCCGCGATGTTTTCCGCCCTCTTCCGGCGCCACCAATGCCATTCCTAATGGTTAAAGCGACCCAGATGATGGCCGGGCAATTGGAAGCGCTGATAGGCATTGAGATGAGCCACCGTATAGAAGACACCGCCGCCGCCCTCTCGTTGAAGAAGCGCACTCTTCTTCTAAGCGCTGAGAATGAATGTCCCTGAAAGTGCGTGTGAATGCATAACCGATCTTTAGCGGGGCACTCATTCTTCGTCGTAATTGATAGATGACTGCGATCGTCGGTCGGTCGAGCGATGGACCGTCATCCGATGCAGAGTAGGACCGTCGTCGCCGTCGCCCGATGGCATTTGACCGTCACCAGCCCCCTTGCAGGCGGCGGCGGCGGCGGTGTTCCGGCGGCTCTACGGCGACCGACCGACCGACCGACTGACTGACTGACCGCACGATCGACTGGCGGTCCTAAATCTCGGGAGCGGGAGAAACAAAGACGGAGCGACGGTCCCGACGAAACGACTCCCGAGGGAAAGGACCGACCGTGGCTGCGGAAGAGATGGAGGGCTCTCCCCGGCTGACAGTGCGTCGCCCCTCTGCTAGAAACGCCCAAGGCATGCGCTGCAGTTAAGATGAAAAAGTGGCGCGATTGTTGAAGAGGAGGAGGGAGAGGGAAAGGACGAGGAGTGGGAGAGGGAAGAGCAGAGAGATTAAGGAGGAGAAGAAGATAGATACAGAAGGAGAAAAAAAAGGGAAAAGAAAGAGGATAAACAGAATGATCGGAAAAGAAAATGAAGAGAGAAGGAAGAGGAGAAATTGAAGAAGGAGAAGGAACACGATAAATATAAGGAGAATAAGGAACAGGAAATAGACAAGGAGGGATACAAAGTACAGATACAAGTTATTTTATTCCTTTTCATTGTTATGTTATAACCGTTTAAAGATACAAAAACAGTGGTAATTCAACAATGCGAATGTCTTTATGCCAATGTTTACAAATGTCTTTATGCCATTGTTTTAAAAAATTATTGGCTTTTCGGGATATAAACACTAATAAGCGTAGTCTGTTCTTTAGATTATTAATTTCCATATTTCTTGTTTCTCAAAAATCGTTTTGGATTCTCTATGAGTCTCTTGCATCTATTAATTTCCATATTTCTTGTTTCTCTAAAGTAATTTTGGATTCTCTATAAGTCTAGTTTCTCTTGCATCTACATCTTGAGATATTTACCTACTTTAGAATCGGGTGACAACCACAAGTACCACAAGAAAACCAGATATTCGAGACTACCAATCACCATTCCTGCAATAACATCCAGCACATGGTGTCTGGCCAGCAGGACTCTTGATGCACAACAGCAGACTGACCAAGTGACCAGAAGTAGGATGCTGACCATGCTACAGTCAAATTGGCAGATGATGAACGTGGTTGCTGCAACAGCGCGTGTTGCATGACCGCTTGGAAAGGAGTATATGTCGGACAGTATGGTCATATGGTCACCGAGGTTCTGACGCGGACGTGGACGCTGGAAGATGGCTTTCAACGACAGGAGGACTGCGGTGTCAAAAACCAATACTGTGCAAAAAAAACAGAACAATTTTGTCAACCAGTTACAATATATGAAAATTTAGGAATATTGCACTATCATTAACACCGATCAATTCTTTAAAAGTGAGGAGGGTCAAGGCCATGATTATGTTCACTAAGAAAAACGTGTATGTTTACATGTGCTTCTGTCAAGCAGTTGCAATATACGATGGTAACATTTAGGAAACTGAGCTCTGGACTTGTGACAAGAAGAGTAAGATTTCTTCCCGAGATAGTTACCCTGTACCAGTTTTACCGACTGCACGTGTAATAAATACAATAATAATAATGATAATGTTCTTTGTCAAATGAAGCAGGATTTGTAATTTGCATCAGTTTAAGTGTAGAATAAATTGTGTGTGGATCTGAATGAAGCCTGAAACCCTGTATTGACCGTGCAGGTGAGTTAGTTTGTCTAAGTGTTCCTGCATAATGCTAGATGCTCTTTGTTATGCCTATATATCTGCCCAAGCATTTTCAACAGTTTCCATTTGGTTGGTTAGTAACTGTTGCTGTTTAACGACACTGTGTCATTACAAAGATGATTAGCGTTCCCCTACTTCTTTTTCCAGACTTGGGACTGGCACTACCAGAGTGCAGGCAGTGGTGGAGTTAGTTTCCATTTAGTAATATTGTGTTCTCTGCAGTCATGGGGTGCGCGATAGTGTCGTGGTGTGCCCTCACTTGCCAAGGCTAAGAAAAATGGAGTAAATAATATATCACACTCAAGTCTAACCGAAGAGACTTCTCTTCTTTGCAGTTATGGCTTATTGTTTTTTCTTATTGATGATGAAACTGTTGATTTATATAACGAGCGCCTCTACTATTAGACTGTTCAGAGAAACCTAGGATTTTCGCAAGTATTTTGCAAGCGTATTCTGTCACAGGATAATTATGTTTATGAGCAGAAAAGTAGCAGAAATCTAGCACTCCATCAAATACAATGAGGAACATTTGTTGATGATTCAACTTACGGAAGAGTAGATTGAATAAGGTCAGCCGTGACTCCGCGCTTCGTGCCATTGCTATAGCGATGGCTAAGCCAACGATCCACGGCGGGTCATTGCCCGTGTGTTCGAGCAATTTCATGAGGGGCCTCGCCCATCCCCAGGTCGCACTGGGGCTGCTGCAGACTGCCAGGCGGGAACTAATCGCCTCATCCCAGTCGGCTAAAGATCCAAGCACCAAGCACCTGGGGACTGGTTCGGTGGTCTGTTCGTTTCCCCCTCCATCGGAAGCTGCGGTGTTTCCCCCTCCATCGGAAGCTGCCGTAGGGTTGCCGTCGTCAGCCATTGATCTCCTACCCTTTGTCGTCTGGTCAGTTTCCACATTTGTTTGTCCGTCTTTCGATCCGCTTTCACTTCGCTCCCCTGGAAGCGGCCATACCCCCACAAAAAACAATTACTCCAAGCTGGCGGATAGAGCGGGGGCTCTCTCGGCCACAGACCTGCTGCGTGTAGGCTACCCTGCGCCGTCCCTAAGCCATGTTTCTGCTAATCACGAAATCATCAATAAACTCGGCGTCACTGCGGCTGCAGACGACAACAATGACGTCATGTAGTCCTTTGTTACGTAATCCTAGCTAACTGTGTGTCTGCGGAGCGTCGGTCGAATGATTTATCTAGTGTTGCCTTTGTTTATATGGCTCAGCCGCAGCATGCATATTATTATTGTTGTTGTTTTCCGCCCTCGTCAACAGCTGCCCTCTCCCAGTGGTGGCGCGTATACGGGGGTGCCACAGGTGCGGTCGCACTCGGCGGCCACTTGAGGGAGGCGGCACTTTAGCTACCTGTAGTACCTTGAATATTTTTTCGGCGAGTCAGTTTTTGATTCGTGCGGTATCAACGGGTTTGCGACGAACGCCCGATTGCCCAGGTCCCCGATTACCCTTTCCCCGATACAAACTCCCCGATTACAAACTCCCCGATAGGCCCAACACCCCGACAGACCCAAGTCCCCGAATATGCAACTAATCCCAAGTCCCCGACAGGCCCAAGTCCCCGATTGGCCCAACACCCCGACAGACCCAAGTCCCCGAATATGCAACTAATCCCAAGTCCCCGACAGGCCCAAGTCCCCGATTGGTGATTTAATCTACACGTAAGACTATTTAGTCTCAGTCTGTATAGGCTAAAGAGGGTGACACCAATCGTCTTGGCCTTATCGGTAGACGGAAACAGAGTTGAATAAAGGCAAAGCCAGTTAGATTAATGTAAATAATATTTTTACTTGTGTACGTGTACCAATATGTAATTTGAATTCCTTACTGCACGCTGAATTCAGAAGACAGCTATAAGAGAATTGTCCACAAACTACTTCAAAATATTCTACTTGCTAAGGCTGACAAGTTTTTCAAAAATGCAAGCGCATTATATCCCTTATATTACTGCGGCACACT
Source organism: Aporrectodea caliginosa (assembly GCA_020284085.1). Taxonomy (NCBI): domain Eukaryota; kingdom Metazoa; phylum Annelida; class Clitellata; order Crassiclitellata; family Lumbricidae; genus Aporrectodea; species Aporrectodea caliginosa. The sequence goes on from JACEVL010006251.1 coordinate 11,245, forward strand.
GGGCATGTTTTGCTGATTCCCCTTGTTGATGGTGCGCCAAAAAGAACATTAATACAAGAACTGCATGCACAGTGCCCGCATGGAATAATAGCTGTATCTGATCTTCCGCATTTGCAAACAGGGCACTCTGCAGAGATAGTTGTTTCTGGTGCCGACTCATTTCCTGGCGATGCACTAACTGCTGCTGCCGATGCTGGCAATGCAGGTACTTCTGGTACTGCATCTGGTCTTATTGCATCTGGTCGAACTGGTATTGGTCTTGCTATTGTTGCTGGTGCTCTCGATCTTATTTCTGTTCTTGGTCTTACTGATCTGGCTGTTGTCGTCGTCGCCGCAGTTGTCGATGCTGCTGCTCTGCGCGAAGGTAAATCGCGTATACACAACGACGGCGGTTTGGTGTCGCTACAACTGCTACATTTGCAACATCTCCTGCAGCATTGGCATCAATAGAATCAGTAACAGCTGTCGGCACATTATACTTCGAAAATGTGTATGCAACGGAACGCAAAAAAGTGGAAATGTCTTTACGACCGTCAGTCAGATCTTGAGTTAGCGTACTTAATACTTATACGCTTCTCATTCTCATCAATGCTTCGTCTGCGTCTAGGCTGTCTGTACCCTCGTTCCATACGGAGCAGCTCCAATTCGGTGTGCCGCTGCTCTTGTCGCAGCTTATGTAGGCAATTGTAGAAGGCTGGATGATCTGTTACAATCAAGCTTTGGAGTCGACGATGCCATGCTTCAACATGGTTGTTTGTGGTCGGCATCAGATTTCGGAATCTTTCAGCGACGTTCCACAACGTAGGTGGGAACATAGGTGGTCGTCTTACAGCAGTAACCCCCGAACCGCGAATAACCGGTCCATTTACGTACGTGCTGTTAAAATATTCAACAACTTCTGCCGCAGATACTGGGGCGGTTGATTGTATTAAAGCAAATCCATCTTTGACGCTGTCTGTAGGCAAGAATGCAAGTGCCATCAACATTCTGACATGAATGGCAAACTGTTCATCATCTTGATAAGTTCTTTTGTGACCCATATCGGCAACCTTCCTAATCACTGCCTGACACAAATGGAAGTGACATCCGTTAACAACAACGCCGGGGAAAACCTCTTGAAACGCATTAATTGATGCCAATTCAAAGTCAGTCGATAAGAACTTAGCTGAGAGATTTATCAGAAATCGCTCAGATGACAGTTGTACGAG
>JACEVL010006262.1:0-11113 GCA_020284085.1 Aporrectodea caliginosa
TTTAAGCCAAAATTGTTGAGGTTTTATGATTCTGCAAATTTAACTCTCAAAAAAACCAAAATACAAAAAATTTAAAAAACAAATAAAACAAAAAAACTTTTCATTTAAATGAAAAGTTTGGTTTTGCCCCTCTGGCTAGACTAGACTAAGCTAAATTAATGTTAGAATAGACTAGACTGGACTAAGCTAGATAGACTATGCTAGACTAGACTAGGGACGACTCAACTAGATTAGGCTATAGACTAGAAAATACCATATTAGACTAGCGTTACGGTAACTGGACCAGGTAACAGCAGATTAGATTATTTAGGTTTGATGAGATTAGGGATGATTAAATAAAAATATATTCCAGACTAGACCAAAATCCTGGACCGGTTTAGATTAGACTGGATTAGGTTAGAGCAGATTAATCTATTTCAATAGCCAAAAATTAACTTAGCTTAATAGTCGTAATTATTGTTTCTGTAATAGCCTACTTAATAGCGATACTAATATTGCCACAAAATTTATCTTCATCCTCACTGTACCTTGTACTAAGTATCATGTTGTTATGGTAACTATCACCGGGAACTGGTTAGCTATCAGATAAGATATTCTGCAGCTCCATCTGACGACTGCAGACGAACCCTGGCGCCATCTTGGCATTGATAGATTCACAAAAGGCGCTATAGAAACGTAAGGATTTACGTTATTGCCACCCAACGACTCCATTCATTCATTCATTCAAGGGTTTATATAGCACCTCTCAAGGAAAACGACTCAGAGGTGCTTCCGACTCAAGCACGGTCAAAAAGACGTTTTCAAGCGCTTATAGAATGTGTCAGCGAGTGACCTAGGCAACAGGCGCAGCTATGGCATGAAGTATACTTGAAAGTGACTAAAATAGTTGTTGTTATTATTTGAGTCGTAACACTTGGCGTCAAATTTATTGTATTATAGAAGTTCACGTCGTTTTCGTTCATAGTTCATAGGGTCTAAACTTAGAAACGTCGTAATCGTATACTGGTAAGAATTGTACAGAAGAGCCTTTTCGTTGGAAATATACACTGTTGCTGGCGCTCAGTCAAACCCAATTCAATGCTTCGTACCTGATTAATTCATTGAAAATTTGCGCAAAATCATAGGGGAAAATTTAGATATACATCGTATTCATTCACCTCAGAAAGACGTCAAATATGGTGTTGCGTTGGAGGTAATGGAATTTCTTACATTTATATAGCGCCACTAAAGAGCTCTTTGAAGTAAGTAAGTATATTCTTTATCAAGCTTATACCAATTGCATATCTGCACTTTGGTTTATATTGTTCTAAAAGGCGCAAGAGCATGCGGTTGGAGTAGATTAGACCAGCCTCGACTAGACTAGAATAGGTTCAACTCAACTAGACAAGATTAAACTAGGTTAGACTATGCTGGAGTAGACTAGACCAGGGTCTCCAAAGTACGGCCCGCGGGCCACATCCGGCCCGCTAAGGCCTTTAATCTGGCCCGCGGAACTCTCCTTGAAGAAACAAACTAAATTGGGAAAATTGAAAATTTTAACGCCGCTGTAGGCCCCTACTCTGACATGCATATTGCCAAAATCCATGTCGCTGTTTGTAAGGCACTGTGCCTGATATGCAATGACACCATTGCAGTGCTTAAAAAATACAATATTCGGAGACATTATGAATCCAAGCATTCATCGCATTACTCACAATTCACTGGACAGCTGCGTACAGAGAAATTTTTTCTTCGGAGTTTTGGCCCGTGGAGCTTTAGAAAGTCAGCAATGTGGCCCCCGCTGGAAAACTACTTTGGAGACCCCTGGACTAGACTAGACTAGCCTACGATAGACCAGACTAGGCTCAACTCAGCACGACAAAGCTCGGTTAGACTAGACTATGTTAGACCCACGCCTAGACAAGCACGGGAACAGGTCGATAGTCCGAAGGTTCGATAGTCCGAAGGTCTTGATAGTCCGAAGGTTCGATAGTCCGAAGGCTTCATGGTCCGGAAGGTTCTATAGTGCGCAGATCCTATGGTCGTAGCAGTTGGATCGATGAAAAGAATTCTTGCTTGAATATAAGTTGGATTGAAGAAAATAATCTTGGCTGAAATTGAAGTTGGAATGATGAAAAAGTCATAGTATATGTTGAAGCATGAACATAGAATCGGGTGCTAAGGTTTTCTCGCGTCGATTAAGGTAAGGTTAGGGGCGCTGAGGGCTCTCAGGGTCAAAGTTATGTTTTGAGGCAATTTACTTCGCTGAGTCTTTCTGGGCAACGCTGTCAACGTAGTCGTATGGGTAAACTCCTTTTCTGAGTAATAGATCGAGCCGCTTTCCCGAGAACTGTTTCCCCAGATTCTTACACTGTTCTTTGCTAAGATTCTTCGATAATGCATCGAGACTCGAGGGCATGAATCTGAAACTATCGATGAAGCGTAATTCACGCTTGACCGTTACCTCTGTTCCTTCCTTGTTTACAAACTTGTCAACCGCAACTTCTCTGCTGAACGATATATATTTTTCTTCGTTACACGGAATACATTTAATTTTCTCACCATTCTCACCTCGTAATTTCTTCACGAATAAATGTGCATCATATCCAGAAAGGTTATGTAGCACAACGGGGAAGAACTTGGGGACTCTATACTCTAAATTACACTGGTTATGAGCTGCGCCTCTGAATTTACCACTCAAATGACAGTGATCCCTAACTCGATCATCGCCTAACTCTCCTCCACAGATGTGACAGCTCGCAGCTTCATCGAAACATTTCTTCTCAGTTTTACCGAATATCATCTTCAAAGGGAATTTGAACCGATTGTATATCTGTTTTACATTTTCTACGAGAGTATCTACGAATATCTGGGCGATATCGTCGTCCTCACTTTCAGCCGTGTACGACACCGGATCTTGCGAGTATAGGCTGTCGTCGAAGCATTTCATGTAATAACAAAACGAGCTAGGTACATGTTTTTGGTATTTATTGGTGTAAGAGGTATTAGGATTGGGTTGACAGGTATCGATCGGTTTGATGAAAGACTCGAAATCCGCATAGATTACGAAAGGAACTCTCATCGATTTGAAATAATGCTTGAAACTTAGCTTGGTTCCTGGGTCAGGAAGGACTATTCGTTGGGCGTCTTGTCGCGAACAGTACTCGCTATGCTTAGCAAGCGAATCTACTTCTCTGAAACCAATCAAACACCTTCTACAGTAGTGCATTGAATTATGGGATTTTTCTGTTCGTAATGCTAACAATTTGTTAAAATTTTTGATCCAACAGTAATGCTTCTTTTCGCCGTCGGAAATAAGCAATAAGTCAACGCAGATATCGCTTTCATGCTTCGATATATATAATGGGTATACTTCCCTTTCATAACCGAACACGTTAACGCTAATGTTATTGTTGCGCTCAAATTTACCTATTATATTTGCATCAGCAGCAACTGGGAATTGAATGCCCCTCCAATCGAGCTTCTCAGATTGTTCTATCAAATCTCTAGTGATTCTTTCTGGGTGGTTATCCGTTTGGTTCAACGCTCTAGTAATACACCATTTGAAACATTCATCGTCGGTGTTTTTCAGGTTGATAATAGCCTTCTTATTTGCCAAATACTCGGGAAGTGGAATATACGAATTACCTTTCAACGGTTCATATCCCGACGTATCGATATCCAACTTCGCAACGGCTTTGAACCTCCAATTACTACCTCGCATCTGATAACTCGCCATGCTCTCCTTAATTTTATCCACCGCGTTGAGATATATTTCACCTACGTCAGTTGAGTCCAAAATGATTTCAGTCTTTGATTTGAAATTAGGTTCAGCCTCAACTACTTCCCCGGATTTCATATCCGCTTTCTCCATTACACACATAAGATTGAATTGAACTTTTACCCCTCGATTTTTCGTTAACAGACTGACTACCTGAGGCCTAACAGCATCGAGGAAAGATGTGGCGTCGATACCATCAGCTCCGTCGATCGTGTATCGCTTTGTAAATCCCTTGATAGCCTTCGCGGTCTCTAGGATTTCGAACTTCTTCTTATTAATTTTGCTGAAAATACTCGAAACCTCTGACTTCAACGCGTCCAATCTTTCATTCACAGGCTTCTGTTCTCGAGGAACTACGAAATTAATCAACCAATCTGAAAAGGTGTTGAGTTTGGACCTTACCTTATTCTTCATCTCATTCAAAACATTACTGAAATTTGATTTCCAAGTATTAGACGGCGGCGTGTACTTACTCGGAACAAGCGTTGGAACCCTAATGTCAGGAACCGGTGCGTCTAGCAGATTGCTTTCGTGTTCGGCCGTAATACATTGTACAGGTCCCAACGATTGGAGTGCTACGAGTTCCGCTTTTCGCAGTCTCGAGTATCCTTTCATTCCTTTCTCTTTGGCAATTTTTCGTAATTGATTTACTGTCTTCGTTGCGCTGTCCATTTTGTTACACAGGAAAAAAAATTTAAACCCTTTTCGTTTTTTTCACACGTGCCTACACAGACCAACGACGCACGACACTACAGAAATTAGTCCCTGTAATTACGCGTTGACTCGGCTGTGGGTTGCGTGATCTTATCGATACTGCGGGGATTTCCAATAGTTTCGATATGAGTCATTGGCAGGAGGGCGGGGATTTCCAATAGTTTCGAGATGACGTCATTGGCAGGAGGGCGGGGATTTCCTTATCGTTCTTTTCGATGTGCTGCTGATTTTGGACCTATGTTAGGTTCTTGGCCCAGCCGCTTAGTTTTGCTATACTGGTGAAGGTGGTGGTGGTGGTGATGGTGGTGGTGGTGGTGGTGATGATGGTGGTGGTGGTGGCAGTGGCGTCGCCAGAGCTTCAAGGTTGGGGGGCAAGGCATAGGAGGACAGAGAAATGAGCGTCCGAAGGACGATCGTTGAGGCGCGGAGCGCCGAGCAGGGTGAGGGGGGATGTGCCCCTCCCCACGTTAAATTTTTGAATTTCCATAATGTAATGGTGGCATTTTAAGCTGTCATAGGAACAAAATTGTTCTATTATTTCAGCGCTGATAGGAGCCAACTGTGACTCGTAGCTAAAATGTTAAATGTTCGCGTTTTCATATAGTGACCGTATACGGCCTCGACCCTGCTCATTTTTCAATGAATTGATTGGGTTACATCCTTCATCACTGCTCGCCCGTTCGAATGGACGCCACACCATTTAAGGTCCCCGTGCAAGGACCGTGCTACCCCGAGGTTCAAAGATGTAGTTTGAACCGTATTTGAGACTGACTACAGATAATATTAGCAAACCCGACATTTATTGAAATTAATATAAAACTAGAAAACACATTCAATATCCAAGAACGCCACAAGCCTTAGGGTAAACAGATTGCTGACCAGACACAATTAGCAGACATAGTTTACAAATAGTATATACAAACCAAGCAAGAAGGATTCAACGTGTATACCGAATCGGCAAGCCAAGCAGTGCTGATGCAGTTTTACTGGTGAACAATCGACAATAGAAACAGAACGCCGACTGCTTTAAACGACTGTAGGCTACTCGGGGTTAAAGTGGGTGGGAATGCGCGGGAACGGCCTCCCACTGCTCTCGAGAATTGGCGGGCGAAAGAGTATTAATTCATAGATATTTGGGTATTCCCTTGTCTTAAAACCAAGATAGTGTGAATCAGTTTGCTATGTTTTGTCTCTGTATATAATGTATCTATTTCACAACAAGTATTATACCCACACACACGCCACATACATATACATACACACACACACACACACACACACACACACACACACACACACACACACACACACACACACACTGCTGTACACACACACACACACACACACACACACACACACACACACACACACACACACACACACACACACACACACACACAAACACACTGATGCTTGCTTTTGCGTGAACCCGTTGAGCGAGAATTGTTGGCAATTGGCGAAGATGTCGCCCAAAGAGGCAGGCTTACTAATAATTTCCACATGTATTGGACAGCCTGTCATGACTCATCACTGCGAATACATGTAGGAGAGATAAACAACATTGGACTTTTCCCTATTCTTCTGTATATTTTTATTTTGTGTAAAGCACAATCCGTCACCTAGGCTGTTGATTAGTTGATTAGTCTTTGAAAAGAAAGCAAACTTTGGAAGAGGAGAAGAGGACCTTCAATGTAAAATGTCAAACCACACACCACATAGGGTACCCCCCTAATAAAACTCACCGGATTTTATTAGAGGAGACCAGTCTGACCAGACGTTGGGGGGGCAGCTGCCCCCCTTGCCCCCCCGTGGCGACGCTAATGGGTGGTGGTGGTGATGGTGGTGGTGATGGTGGTGGAAGAGACACATTGAAGACTGTATATAAACACTCCTCCCCTGCATTGTCTACCGATCACAGGATAGCTCGAGCGTCTTGGGGGTGAAGGTCTTTAGTGGTTAATAGAAAAGTCGAGGATGTGGTTGCTCGTTTTAACCCCTTGGAAAGAACATCACAACTTTGCTTTGCCTATACTTGCTAAACGTCAAATTTTTTAAATAGAAATATGTACTAGTTGCTCTACGGTGTATTGAGCTACATACTAACCATAGTCATCACTTCTTATAATAATTTTGAGTTGTTTCAAAGGGCGCTTTTTGAATCTTCAGATACATACAATGGTAGGCCTACTATGGTTCTGGACAGCAATGGGCGCAAGGCATGGTTGTTAGCCATCTGGTGAGTGCCTTTTCATTCGCTAGATGGCGATTGTCCGTAATCCGTTTTCTCTTGCACGCGGTAAGGTCATGGAGGGTCATCGTCTGAAACCGTGAAGTCGTCGTAGAAACATATTTTGTATTTTTCTAGCGCCAGCTGATGAACTCAGCCATAACTGATAATCGTACGCAGACCACATTTGAAAGATTTTCCTACTAATTTGAGAGGTTCAGTTCAATTCTATCCCATTAAACCTTTTGAGCAATTTTTCCTGCGAGTAGTGCTATCGAAAACATAGCCACACAACAATCTTACACTGCAGACCGGAAATAATTTAACTGGTTCACTAGAAAAATCAGAAGGATAATGCAACGAGACAAAAAGAAAAGAACCGGAGGTACCAACAATGCAAGGAAGCTGAGGAAATTTTTAAGGTAAATTGAATGCAAGGAGTATATATAATAAGATAAAACTACTTAGTGGACAATTATTTGACCTAAAAGTTGCATCAATTAAATACGCAAATGGTAAAATGACGATGCAAGCATATAGTTCAAAGAACTACTAAATGTACACACACAATACGACCATACGGTTCACATAAAGTTGAATAAACAAGAAGGAAGAGGCAGTGGCGTAACTAGGGGTTCGTGCGCGCCCGGGGCAAGAATTTCCTGAAAATTTTTCTCAGTTCCGCTAAAATTTCTGATGACCTTTTTTTGCTTTTTCCCTCTATTTCTCTGTTTTTCAACAAGAAACTTGTCAAATATCATTTTGCGCCCCCCCTTGCCCGCGCGCGCCCCCAGACTCAAAAGTTACTTTTTTTACAATTTTTCTATATTTTTACCCTATTTCTTTGCAAAAAAACACATTTTTAATTTTGCGCCCCCCGTCCTGCGTGCCCTGGGGCGGCTGCCTCTGCCCCCCCTCGTTACGCCACTGGGGAGAGCCTCTGAGATGCTAAACAACATAATGAACAAGAATACAGCACCAGGCATGGGTTTGAATCACTACGGAACTACTTCATGCAGGAGGAGAAACGGCTGTTAAAACTATGCGTATACCCTTGTTACAAAGATTCAACAAGAGGAAGAAATACCAGAAGACTGTATGCATGGGTAAAATCGACAATCGTCAAAACATATGAAAGAAAAAGAAGACCTGCAGGCTGCAAGACTGCAAAATGACAAATAGGCCTACAGCCTATACAGAGCATTCTGAAAGGCTTTTGCTGTGAGAAACGCTTAATAAATAGCCAAATACAATACCATTCCATGAAGTGCATCGTCAGAAGCAAGCTATATGTTGAAGCCGTTTAACCTAACGGATGATGATTTACGGAACATGTTCATTGTTCATGCAAGGCCACACAAAGAAGAGAGTTCCTATAGCTTTTTATTGGGATGAATTGATATCTGGATGGGCTGAGAAGGCCTGCAGAGAGGACGCTTTGAAAGGACCTGAACTTCCTGAAGATGCGGATTGTTCGGGAATAATACATCAACTCGTGGTCTCGTGCTATAAAAATCAGGGTTTCCTGCTAGAAGAAGGACCGCTACATTGCAGGAGACGTCCGGGCTTGCCCAACTACAAACGGCGGCTCATCTTGCAAGATCCGATATCGAACGTGAAAGTTCGCCGCAAGAAGGAAGCCAGTACCCTGCTAGCATGCCCATATGGAGTCCACATAGGACCTATATTCCGATATAATACCCGTATGGAGCCTTATGGATCCCATCAAATGCCCATGGAAATGCTGACAGGGTACACGGGCAAAAGGTGAAAAGAATCATCCGGAAGATACTTTATCTGCAGCAGCGCGAAGCATCTCGACCGGGCGACCGGGAATGCACGACAGATACGCAGGCTGAAGATCTAAATTTCGAAGAACGTATAGCCAACCAGGAGCGCAAGAACTATAGACAGGGACGTAACTAGCGTTGGGCTGGGGGCTTTTTAAGCCCCCCAAACGAAGCTGAAGCCCCCCTAAAAATGAGTGGAAGCTTTAAGGCTCCACTATAGGCTCGGGCTATCCCCGGCTCCACTATAGGCTCGGGCTATATTCAAGGCTTAAAGCCCCCCCAAACGAAAAGTTCTAGTTACGTCACTGACTATAGACACCATGCAGGTGTCTCGGAGAAAGAGTCGTAGAGTTGATGACGATCGCGGTCGAGTGACACGTAGGGTCCGAATATCCATCGGCGGGTGACCAAGTCTGTGTTTAGGCTGACAACGTTCAGACGGGTACAGGATCCGGTCACCCCCAAATTTCGATCGGATATTATGTGTTTGCTTGCAAAATGTCTCGTCTATCCGTGGGTGCATTCAGTGCTTCCGCGTCCGCTTCTGTCATGCTCGTCAAGTCAACCGCGTGGAAGTGTCTCGTTTTGGGATGAGGATTTAACAACACCTACAATCATCACCGCATGGGGGTGGGGGCAGCAGCGCCGGTGGCTGGTAACAACTAAAAACGAACAATCCGGAATTTACACGTGCTTCTCCTGTAAGCCTTCTAATTAAAATCAAATCAAAAACCAAATCATTTATTTCGGTAGCCAGCTAAGAACAGTAGCACTTATTCTAAGTATTATATAGTTCAGCTGATGGACTATAAAGATTCCAGCAACATAACATGTGTTGCGAAGAACATCGCGGATGCAGTTTTATCGAGCACTAGGCTATACATCGAAGTTTGAATATGTGAACCTTACATCATCATCGGCTACCAATGAACTCGCCATTCTTCGAACAGTTTATCATATGAAGCGAGCGTCAGAAGCGCTCATAGTATCAGGTAATGTTTGGGCTTTCCTGATCCAACGACAGTAGCAGTTACACCAACTGTCTATTTTGTAATAATTATGCGAGCTTTTGAATTGCATTCTTGCCTACTTAATCTACCTATTATAGTCGACTAATTCAAAATGGTGCGCGGCTTCGGTAATGTAGCCACCAAATATCGTCCAAAACAATCTAATGCAATGCAGTCTTAAGAAATCACTCGGAGAACGTTGATTCGGCCACGTCCGAATACAACAAGAATTTTCGAACAAATTCTGCAAACCACGGAATTATCTGTCAAACTGAACGAGTCTATTATAGTCAACAGCAGTGAGCACCGACGCAGACACCTAGCGAACACGTGAATCAATGTGTAACTGGGGTGTAGAGCAGGGGTGGCCAACCTGTTTGGCGTATACGGGCCACTGTGATTGTTTTTCAGCACGCGGCGGGCTGCAAAATGTTTGTCCTCACAGCCTCGAAAGAAATACAGATGTTTATTTCATATTTTACAAGATGTATAAAAACATGTACGACTACAATGGGTCAGTAGAACTCACAACACTAAATAGTTTAGTGTTTTAGACATCATTATCATGTAGTTTTGTAGTAGTCAGACAAGTAGGTGAAAAAAATGACAACAAATTAGTTAGAAAGGGGCCGTGGGGGCCGCCAATCAGCAACCCGCGGGCCGCATTTGGCCCGCGGGCCGGCCATCCCTGGTGTTGAGCATCAGACAGTATATTTTACAAGTTGATGGCTGAAGTATTGCTCTACCGCTTCCATGTAACGCTGGTGTCGTTTCTTGTCGGTATGTTGTCCATCAAGTAGATTTGCATTGCGAATGAAGTAATGGCGGATTTCGTCTTTCTGCAGAGCAGCGATGAGCATGCGCAGTCCGTCGATGTATCTAGCCAATAGAAGGTCCTTCGTCCAGTTGGAGTCGTCAGGTACTTTGTCCATCAGGTGCAGAAAGGTCGTCTTGATGTGGAACGAACAGAGGGCGTCGTTGTTTTCGTTGTTGGCCTTGAACTCGTACAGGTCACTCTTGAGCAGCCGAAGAACCGACTTACGACATGTCGAGCCCGAGTCGCTGGAAGGACCTTGGTCAGCGTGAAGAGTCAACTGTTTCTCGGCTGCTGAGAATGAGATCCGCCAGAAAATGCATTCATTGTCCGGACACGACTTCTCTGCGATAAAACACAACGACGAGTGACCACTTATTCATCCATTTAGGAGATTTATATAGCGCCCCTTCAAGGTTATCTACTCAGAAGCGCTCCCGACTCAACCCCGGCTTAAAAGAACAGTCTTAAGGTTGGCATAAAACGTGGTGGCAAGGGCAATGAGAAATGACCCCAAGCGAACAGCTATACAGGAAGCCCATTCAAAATTGCAGGACCAGCAACAGAAAAAGCACGGCGATGCCTAGTTACAAAGTCCAACAGCAGCAACAACAACACCCACAATGCTACACAACTTTTCGTGACAAGTACGCATACAATGCAATTATGTCGTCATAGTCTATTACATATAATTATTATGGCGATATAGAAATGTTCAAATGTCCACGATAAACGAACAGACGCATAGTTTGACTGGAGTGATGTCTAAAAATTTTATTTTTTTTAAAATTTTGCTTG
>JACEVL010006273.1:0-11067 GCA_020284085.1 Aporrectodea caliginosa
CAGATACACTATAGACAATTGTCGTTATACGAAATGTCGTTCGACGGTTGTCGCCCGGAACCACATATATATCTATAGTCGCCAATGAAATTCATAAACTCTGAATCATCCTGCAGACAAATTATAGTCAACAATTATAACCATCATCGTCACCACCACCCCCAAAAATCTTCTTCTGCTTTTTTTGCTTCTTCTTCTTCTTTCCTCTTTTTTTTTTCTTCTTTTTCTTTTTCTCTCCTCCCCATCCTCCTTCTTCTTCTTACACCTCCTCCCCCTCCTCCTCCTCTTCTTCGTCGTCATCATCTCGATCATCATTATCATTTTTTTTAATAAAACTATGCTCGATGGCTTTCCTATTAGCCTATAACAGTTAAAAATTGTCGTCTTTCGTCGTCCTTTTGAAAATTGTATTTGTTGACATTAAATTTTTGTCCTATTTAAAAAACATTTCAATTATTTGGTCTTTTAATGGAATAGAAAAAGAGGGAATAAAACCTATTTTTTCATGACAAATCAACAGAGGCCCTTTCATTTTTCCTAAAAACTCTATATTTTCCCCCAGGAACCCAGCTTCTAATTACTGAAAAGATTATTTTCATCAACCCACTTCTGTTGAAGGGAAAACCCTTTTTTCATCCATGCATCAGGTTGATTTCCAGTTTTTTTTACGTAAAAAATTATTTCGATCAATTCATTTCTTTTCAACACAGGAATGTTTTCATCAATCCCATTTCCTTTTCGGGAAACAGTTTTTTCATCTCCAGCTTCCTTTTTAAAAGTGACAATATCAAATAACTTGAGACGAAATGTCGTTCGACGTTGTCGCTCGACAAGTTTTAGACGAAATGTCGTTCGACGAGTTGTTGACAAAAATAAACTCTTGTTTCATGTTGATATAGCTGCATCCCTTTAGATTTCGCTGCGACTAAAACAGACTATGGTTTTGTAGGCTTTGTTACAGATGAACATCATCACACGGGGCACGGGGCAATCTTATTTTGTTTAATCAACAAATTTCTGCAACAATGCTATAAAATATTGCTTATCATCGGTTTCCGTTAAAAATGTGTAGCCAGGTGCATTCAGATAATTGATAACTAAATATATCATTATGTTTCAAAAATTAATGCTGAATCCATTGCTGTATAACATTATATGATATTTAAAACCAAACACGAAATACAGGGGTTGGTAACCACCACCCCTTGGTAGCCGATGTCGCAAAAAACCTCTTAGCCAATCCTATTTCGCTACCACGTGCTATATACGCACGTGCTCTAGCCAAGCGCCTATACAACAATACATATATAAATATAAGCTTATATATATAACTTCCTCAACAACAGCCTCCAAAGAGTTAACATCACAGTAACATGAAAAATAAAGTAACATAAAAAATATATTATTTATTTATATGCTGGCCAGTATTAGGCCTAAATCTAATTTGTCAAACTGGTCCACATCTGAGTTACTTGTTCTGTCGGTCAATCTGATTTTGGACTCCATGTTGAATTTGTGCTATTTACATGGTTGTTTTGTTGTAGACCCAAAAAATGACGTCTACAATTCTGAATGTTGAATTTGATTTGAAAAGAGTTGTATTCGGTGATAATGATTTTTGCCTGCTCTGCACTCAATTTTTTCTATCATTTCAATAATGTATTTCATGTTCAGTAAACCCTTGTTTAGGTCATTGTGTTTTAGCTACGGCAGACGCATTGGTGATTTTGGACCCGGTGTTGAATTAAATTGTGCCGTTCCCAAGGTAGCTTGGTTAAACCACAAAAATGACTTGTTCGTTTCTGAGGTTTGTTGAAGAGTGTTGAATTATTTACGTGATAATAATTCTCATATATAGGCCTACGCCGCACTCAAGTTTTGTTAGACTATTAAAAGAAAATAATGTGACAAAAGAACAATTATTTATGAGTCGTTAAATTACTGATTCTCACGATGTCACATAAAATATTATTGTTGACAGTCGAGGTAAATCTTTTTTACGTAACCAGTCGTCTGCCTTGAAAGCACAAACAGGACCGCGACAACGTTGGTGCTTGGTCGCGTCTGAGCCATACGGACCGTGTACCCAGCCTGTAGCCGAGTTGTTTCGTCTCGGTGGAGGACGACCTACGCGGACCATTTGAGTTACCTCGACCGTAAGTCACGGGTAACTCTTCAATCTACTGACCGACAATCGAGGAATGCCCTTTCTGAGTAGGCTACTCCTTGTGCATCGACGGCTGGCCAGACGTGCGTCATCTTCCACCAGTGAGTGACTGCTTGTCGGCAGCGTCATCGTGTGTGGGAACGCTGTCACCTGTCGTCGCTATTCTCTAACGACGCCACTTGGCTCAGAGATTCTGAACATCCATGCCATCTGCCGCTGTCGACAGAAATCCGTTATTGGTTCCACGTGTGTGCGCGGGCCAGCCAATGTTGACTCTTTCAGCTTACTGTGCATTGCTTTGCTAACTGCTGTAACACATTCGTTCGTAATGACTTCAAATTTCAGTAGGCCTATAGTCTAGCGCAGAGAGCATATCTGAATAGGTATCTTGAATGGGCGCTATATAAATATTCAATTACATTACATTATCAGATATGTGTACACCAAAGTGCGATAAGCAATTGGTTAATAAAGAATGATACTTACATACATTCTTACTTAAACACTTAAAACTAAATTCTGCATTCGCTCTTATACAGGACAACGATTAGGTGAAACAGAGTTGTTCTACAACTTGTGCAGTTAACATCAGGACTGGGTCTGTGTTTAACCCTTGGGCTACCAAGAGTAGGGGTTACCTCCCCACCTTAAGTTTTATGCATAACAAACTTGTTTCATATGGAATATAATTTTGGCATTTTATTTAGCTGTAGGAGGTTCATTTGCGCACATTTTGAGGTAAACATCGTGCTGGTTTCCCACGCCATTACAAAGTTATTCCTGATATAGCCGAGGTACCAGAGGGGTGAATACCACCCCACTTAGTTTTCGACTATAGCGTATTCGTTATCCTTTGGAAGAGAAAAATAGCCTATGTCATTCTGTAGAAATTTGAGCAGAGCTTCCTTTGCTTGCTTACTTATTTGTCTTTTGAAAACTGTAAGTGATCAAAATAATTAATAATACACGTTATCAGTGTGAAAATGGTTGATGAAACATCACAACGTAAACCGAAAATTCTACATAAATGATTGTCAACAGCTACAGATTTAGAACTTATAGGGGAGACCGGGGCATAATGGGATACCGGGGTATAACGGGAAACTTGAATATTATCCGTCTTACTCATTTTTAATTGCTGAAGGTGTAATCAATCGGAAGTAAAACATCTTTGAAGATGAAGGACATAGGCAATTGCGATATCGACGCGTCTTGCCAATTTTATGACTAAAAATAGATTTTTAGGGTGTCCGAAGTAAGGTACGTTGATAATTCAAGGCTTTTCTAGAAAAAGTGAAGCTATATTAAATTTAGCTTATACGTTGAATATGTAGCATAATATATAAAGTCACATATCCCCATAAGAAATTTTGTGCAAGTGCAGTATATTTTGTCAAAATGGCGGGCTTACTATATTGGCCATTTGGGGCATAATGGGATACAGATATCCCATTATGCGAACTGGGGAGTTTGGTCACCTAAACTGTACAAAGAAGCTATAAAGAAACTTGTCAATCCCTTTTTAACAACGGCTTGACATCTAAAATGTCTGATGTATTCGATTACATGACAAAATAAAAATATCATGAAAAAACCAACAACAATGTCCCAAGAAAGGCAAAAGATATCGATCTGCAACAACCTTCAAGATGACGATGATACAAATGATTGTCTTCACTGTTGTGAGGCGTTCTCTGATGAAGGCGGGATCAGATGTCAGATGTGCTTGAAGTGGACACACAACAGTTGTGCTGGTGTCAACTAACATGTTATCAAATTTGTGTATGGCCTCTGCACGTAACAGCTTCGAGCACGTTTTATCAAATGAGGGAAGTCTGACCTCATAACTGAATAATTTTAATGATATTTTTTAGCATAAACTTTACTGTTATGATGACGTAATTAAAATGCTGTTCATGGTTCATGTTAAACAGTTAGTTGCAATAAGTTCAAAGTTACAGTTTGTCAAGCTATAAAGTTTTTATTCTGGCCTATATTCCCTCTTTTAGATATTATATATATCATGGAGCATAATGGAAAAAGTATATCCCATTTTACCAGGCGCGTAACTAGCATTACGCAATTACGCAACTGCGTAAAGATTTTAGCAGCTCTCAAAATTTTTTAACCGTTTAGATTACTTTTTGACATTCTAGATTACTATTATTCGTTGAATTTCTAATGTGCAGACTTTATTACTGTACAGACAGTAAAACATTTCCCTTCGCCGACATAGTGAAGACTCTGCAAATTTCGTGGCACTTCTGAAATTTCGATCACAGACCGACACTATAGATTAAATCATCGTAAGCTAATGTCATCTGGTCCACGCAAAACCCAGTACATAAGTCCGTTGATTTAAAAATCAGCTGATCCACCTGTGTGGCCTGTGAGTTCGAGACATTATTGTGGCAGAATGTCGTGCGGCTAGGTTGTACACTTTATTGTTTGATGCGAGCACAGAACAGATATCGGTCAGCTTATACGATATGTTGATAGCGTGAACAACCCGGTTCTCAGCATGTGGCAAAAGAACAATTTATAGGGCCTAACTGTCATCCCAAGTTTTCCCAACGCTTGACACCACTGGCGAAACTATTGCGACACTGATCGTAAAGCAGCAGCTTTATGAAGTTGGTTTCTGTATATGTTAAGGTATCTTGATAAGGACAATTTGCTGCCGACTTTTCAATCTGGTTTTCGTAAGGGCCACTCCACGGAGACCCTGTTAGTTCGCCTCCTCTCTGATATCTATGGGGCTATTGATAGGTCACAGGTCATCCTCTTAGCATTATTTGCTGTCAGCACGGCGTTTGACACCGTCGATCACGATATCATTCTTATAGGCGCCTATCTACCTCGTTTGGCCTTTCTGGTAACTTTCTTGACTGGATTGTTTCCTACCTCCATCACCGTTCCTTCTCTGCGGTCTACGTGTCTACTAGGACTCCATGTGTTCCTGTCCCGTTTGGCCTGCCCCAGGAATCTGTGCTGGGCCCTCTTCTCTAATTATATTATTTATACTGCTGATACTGGTCCTCTCCTGGCCTCTTGCTGAGCCTTGCTCTGTGCTGAACCAATCTTATGCGGGTAACCTGCAGGCGTTTTTGCACTGTCCTGCGTCAGCAGCCATTACCGAAGCCCGGGCCATAAACCGGGCAATGGAGGCTCTCGAGGCCTGGATGTCCTCCAATCGCCTGCGGCTAAACTCATCTAAGACCCAGTTCATTTGGCTTGGCACGCGCCAGCAGCTCGCCAAAATTGATTTGGAGGCCCTTGCCCAGGAGTTCCCGCAGATTACTTTCTCACAGTGGCAAAGAAATTAATTAATTGATAAATCCAGGCAGGCTATCAACTTTATAAAATAAAATTATAGGCGTGTAGGGCCTATGTAATGAGATCGACGATCGTCATGAAAACTGCAATCTGTTAGAGAAAATAACATATCCAAAATTAAGTGGCCAAGGGCAGCATTTTGGGCCGTCGCCCCGGGCGGCATTTCAGCTCCGTACGCCATTGCTTTCTCATCCTTTGTCCGGGACCTTGGTGTCACATTAGACCAAGAACTAACGTTCACGCGGCATATCAGCCTGCTATGCCGCGATTGTGTATACCAGCTGCGTCAGCTTAGAGAGGTCTTCCGTTCCTTAACCTTTAATGCTGCCTTAATGCTTATCCACTTCTTTGTTGTTTCCCGTCTTGATAATTTCAGCGCCCTCTGCGTGGGTTTTCCGGCGACTCGGGTTGGGTGCTTGGTTCGGGTCTTACGCTCGGCGGCACGCTATATTGGTTTCATCCCAAGATTCCGCCATGTTACTGACTATATGCGGGATGTCTTGCATTGGCTTCCTTTCCCACAGTGGATCGCTTACCGGATCTCTTCCTTGGTCTGGCGCTGATGTGGCCTCTGTTTATCTACAGGAGACCACCCTCAGCATCCAGCACCGTGGTTCTCCTCGCTCTTCTAGGCAGGCTGAGGTTCTTGTCTCCCGGTCGCGGACTTCTATTCTGTAGCGCCGTGCTTTTCTGTTGCTGGCCTGCAATCTGGAATGGGCTTCCTTTGGCACTACGCCTAATGCCGAGAGCCCTTCAGATCACGCTCCCATTCTAACTTCAAGACTGTTCGGACTTCGGAGTTGGGTCGGGTGCGCTCCTAAGTAGATAATCTTGAAGGGCGCTATGTAAATCTCTGTAATGAATGAATGAATCATAATTGTATATATATTCGTTTATTTGAAAAGAGACAAATCTGGGTGGCACACCGCACCCAGTTTACATGTCGAAGCATAAACCAGACAAATAAAATAATAAATGAAAAGAGTTAACAGAACTCTGTCAGTGATTAGGGGCAAAGATCTGCCAAAGAGCTGATGTAAAATGTTATTACTTTTAACCAAAAGATTGTCTCCAAAATGGACCATTACAAACCAACAAATAAATTTATTTTCTTATGCTTTAGTTAATTGCTTTGATGAGTCTGTCTGTTTCTAGTCTACGTTGGTTGCTGGGACTTTGCAGCTGAACCCATTTTAAAAATCAAATTATGAAATTATAATTATAATTTTCCAAAGAACTTATGTAAAATGTTATTACTTTGAATCAAAAGTTGGTCTCCAAAATGCACCATTACAAAACCCTAAATGAAAATTTTTCTTACCCTGGGGAGTGGGCACACCCCACTCCCCAGACCCCTCCCCTCAAAAGTTCTTCTAAAACTGCGTAATTTTATGGAAGACCTGGTTATGCCACTGCATTTTACCCCTTTATGGTGGGGCATAATGGGATTTTTGGGGACACACTAGTAGGGATAGCATTATCTTCGATTCTGGGTTATGCTTAAGTGGATTAATCTAATCTATGCTGTACATTAGGTCTGCTGGCATAGTCTGAGTACACGAAAACCCTGAATTTTTATTTACTATGTGGCCTAAATTTCAAAATGCCTTAAGTATCCCATATGCCCCGGTCTCCCTATTTAGCTGAAACAGATAGCTACTGTAGATGAAGTGAGAAGCCAGTTTGCAGGAAGCATTCGTACAAAACAACTGGCGTAATTAGCAATAACTGCTAGGAACACTAACATATTTGACTGCCGTGAATAATAACGTAAGTCTTGTTTCATGTTGATATAGCTGCATGCCTTTAGATTTCGCTGCAACAAAAACAGACTATGGACTAGTTTGCAGGCTATTAATTGTTACAAACGAAGCATCATTATGTTTAAAATGTTCTTGAATACATAGAGCAGTTTCAAAACACACAAAATCGTGTATTTGTTTATCCTACAAGTACAAAATGTACGCAATAATATAAAATACAGCAAAATATCGATTCCACTGTTAAAAATTATGTAATTTTGAGGTGCATTCACATAATGTACAACAGTAAACTAAATACACAGTTTTGTTCAGAAATGAATGCTGAATCCATTGCTATATTACAAGATATGATATCTAAAACTAAACACGAAATCCATGGGGGTAGTAATTTGTCCCCGGAGTCGCTAACAGAAGCGTTAGCGACTGACTTGGAGAGTTAGCGACTGACTTAGCGACTGACTTGACCAAGTCACTTGCTTTATCGACTGACTAAGTCGCTTAGGCTTATCGACTGACTTAACGACTTGATATCGACTTCTCGGGTACCTCTATTAGTTACCTAACAATAAAATGCATTTTACGGCGTACTGTAAAGTCACGTTTCGCTGCACGTCATGGTTTGTGGCAAAATAAAGCGGTGGTACATCTAAATTAATAGCAAATATTGGCCTATACACCAACCAAGTCAAAATTATCAAACCATTATCGCGTTACATTTAAATCAGATAAGAAACTAAAGCATGCAGCATTCAAGTCTGCCTATATTAGTACGCCTATATAATTGTAGGCACATGTATGTCTCACCCAGAATTACCAGTAGTTCGCCAAAATGAACCCAAACACCGGATTTCTCTCGAAAGGGCAAATGGATGCCTATTTTCCCTAATTTCACAAACATATTATCAATTTTTCCGGAATCATCTTTATTTGTACCGTGTTTAAAGACACTGAAACCAGCGTATTTTCAACGCAACGTTTGTTTCGAAAAGACGCCATTTTCAATTAAAGAAGTGCGCCACATGAGATAGCGTGACAGAAAAATCTGGCTGTTGACAGCATCGACGTATATTAGGCTTCGATGGTTGATTGCAAGTCTAAATATGGACTCCTTGGAAGTTAGTGTATATCTAGTAAAGTAAGTAAGTAGTACTAGGTAGGCAGTAAGGTAGTAAATAAATAACTGCTGATATATTAAGTGGACAAAGTCGATAGCAGTCGATAGCTTAGCGACTGACTTCGACTTGAGGGTTTAGCGGCGGCGGCGGAGGTGACTTGGTCCAGTCGATAGCCTTAGCGACTGACTTCGACTTGAGGGCTTAGCGACTGGCGGCGGCGGAGGATGGCGGCGGCGCCGGGGACTAGTAGTAACCAACCCCCTTGGTAGCCGATGTCGCAAAAAACCTTGGTTAAGAGTCCAAATGATCTTTCACGAGTAGCAAGATTATGTAACAGGTTGACAGCTTGGCACATACATTTAGTTTACCTTAGAGATCTAAAGTGCCTGCTGTAGGCATTAGGGCCGGTGTCAGACAGTCGTTAGTTGAATGGCACGTCTGTCAATCTATTCTGATCTGCGACGATGGCACTTAAATTCCTAATAGCAAGGTTATGGGCTTAGGCGGTGACAAGTTTTATTTCAGGGATTTGTAGTCCTCCAAACCTCTTATTATAAACTCAGCCTTTATTTATTTAGCCAAGTCAACGACTCTAAGGTAGGCCTATCAATGAGCTAAACAGAGTAGCTGGGTTTCGTCTTAAAGCATGGCAGTTGATAACGTTAGAAAGTTTTAAAAAATCCAATATACCTGAATATTGATCGTCTAATATTTATTAAAAACAAAGACAGAATTTAATCATAATTGATAGTTTGAAAACAGCATAAGCGCTCTTCGAGTGGATTCTGAATTAAACTTGTGAAGCGAATCACCAGTAATTACCATGTTGACCAAAGTAGTTTAGCATTTTTAAATTAAAAAGAATCAATAACCTTCAACCAAATGTGCCACAGAAATCATATCTTGACGAATATATATAAATGTCGAAAGCAGCGTCACATTTTCTTGAATAAAATAAAGATAGCGGATTAATTTTTTAGTCATAAGAGACATTAAAAAATAGGTACATTTCGTTTGAAAATAGCGCAATTTGAAATTCAAAAAGCATTAAGAAGCTTTTGTTTAGGGATAGACGAAAATCACGGTAAAAAATTGGTTGCTGGGACTTTGCAGCTGAACCCTTTTTAAAAATCAAATTATGAAATTATAATTAAAATTTTTCCCAAAGAACTTATGTAAAATGTTATTACTTTGAATCAAAAGTTGGTCTCCAAAATGCCCATTACAAACCCTAAATAAAAATTTTTCTTCCCCTGGGGGGGGCCGCCCCCCCCCCAGACCCCCCCCCTCAAAGTTCTTCAAAACTGCGAAATTTTTTGGAAGACCTGGTTAGATCTTTTTCCCCCTTATGGTGGGGCATAATTTTTGGGACACACTAGTAGGATAGCATTATCTTCTCGGGGTTTATGCTTAAGTGGATTAATCTAATCTATGCTGTACATTAGGTCTGCTGGCATAGTCTGAGTACAGAAAACCCTGAATTTTTATTTACTATGGGGCCCTAAATTTCAAAATGCCTTAATATCCCTTTATGCCCCGGCCCCCCTATTAGCAAAACAGATACCCTACTGAATAAAGTGAAAGCCAGTTTGCAGGAAGCATTCGTACAAAACAACTGGCGTAATTAGCAATAACTGCTAGGAACACTAACATATTTGACTGCCGTGAATAATAACGTAAGTCTTGTTTCATTTGATATAGCTGCATGCCTTTAGATTTCGCTGCAACAAAAACAGACTATGGACTAGTTTGCAGGCTTTTAAATTGTTACAAACGAAGCATCATTATGTTTAAAATGTTCTTGAATACATAGACAGTTTCAAAACACAAAATCGTGTTTATCCACAAGTACAAAATGTACGCAATAATATAAAATACAGCAAAAAATCGATTCCCTGTTAAAAATTATGTAATTTTGGGGGCATTCACATAATGTACAACAGTAAACTAAATAAAAGTTTGTTCGAAATGAATGCTGAATCCCTTGCTATATTACAAGATATGATATCTAAAACAAACACGAAAACCATGGGGGTAGTAATGTCCCCCGGGTCGCTAACAGAAGCGTTAGCGACGACTTGGAGAAGCGACTGACTTAGCGACGACTTACCAAGTCACTTGCTTTATCGACGACTAAGTCGCTTGGCTTATCGACTGACTTAACGACTTGATATCGACTTCTCGGGTACCTTATTGTTACCTAACAATAAAAGCATTTTCGGCGTACTGTAAAATCCCTTTCGCTGCCCTCATGGTTTGTAAAAAAAAAGGGGGGTACATCAAAATTTAAAAAAATATTGGCCTTCCCCAAACCCAAATCAAAAATTTCAAAACCTTTTCGTGTTACAAAACCCCGAAAGAAACTAAAGCATGCAGCATTCAAGTCTGCCTATAGTACCCTATAATTTTGTATTTGAAACCAACCCGAAAAAAACCGGGTTTCTCTCGAAAGGGCAAATGGAGCCTATTTTCCCTAATTTCCCAAAAAATTTTCAATTTTTTCCCGGAAAATTTATTTTTACCGTGTTTAAAGACACTGAAACCAGGGATTTTCAACCAACGTTTGTTTTAAAAAACCCTTTTTAAATTTCCCCAAAATTAAGAAAAAGGTGTTAAAAACCAAACTTGGGTTTTTGGAACTAAAAAAACCCAATTGGCTTTAAAAAGTAAAGGCTTTGGGTTTCCG
>JACEVL010006286.1:0-12867 GCA_020284085.1 Aporrectodea caliginosa
CTTCCCCACCAAGGGGAAACCCAAGGGTTTTAGTAGCTTAGGTATATCTGAGCTACATAGAAAATTGACTGTTGAAGCGGAGCCCAGAATGTTCCTCGTTGTTGTCCAGCGTCAAAAACACAAAGTCATGGTTTAATTTTTTAATCGTCGCATGACAGGTACAGATGTTATCTGGCAACAGTCAACAATAACAAACATTTACGGAAATATTTCTGAATGCTAGTTAGATAACTACAAAAGTAGAAAAGGTTGAGGGGGGCGGGAAGGTTGGAGGAAAAAGGAGAAAGTAGGAATTTTTTAAATTCAGTCATGCATGAGGAGGAGGGGGAGGTAGGAAAGAGTCAAGAAGGAAGAAAGGAGTTACGGAAATATGTCGAACGAGTACGTAGATAACTTAGAGAAAGAAGGGAAAGTAGGAGGAGGAGGAGGAGGAGGAGGAGGAGGAGGAGGAGGAGGGAGGAGGAGGAGGAGGAGGAGGAGGAGGAGGAGGGGGAAAGGGTGGAGGAGGAGGAAGAAGGCAGAAACAACAACTACTGCTACTGCTACTACTACTACTACTACTACCATCACGACCACCACCACCACTACTACTATGCTACACGATTAATGAATTATCAGTTAGATGATGAATTGAGGCCAATAGCAACAAAGGACTGAAGTTTGAACAATCGATGTCTTTATAATAAGGTGTTTATGGCTGTATTGTCGTTTTGCGTCATAAAAGTTGTTTTGCTAAAATATCTGATGAAATTTCTTCTCCTACTTCCTCCTGCCTCCTGCTACCTTCTCCTACATTCTCCTGTCTTCTCCTACCTCCTCCTGCCTCCTACTGGCTTCTTCCGTCTTCTCCTGCCTTCTTCTGCCTCCCTCTGCTTCCTGCTGCCTTCTCCTGCCTCCTATTGGCTTCTCCTGTCTCATCTGTTACCTTCTGTGGAGTTATTTTTACATGCCATAAACCACGCAAAACAACTCGCCTCCTGATAATATAACAATCTGTCAACAGCCACTGTTTATTGGGGATGGGTGCATCATAATATAGGAGGTGTTTTCATATACGAACAATCGATCCGTTTGTACCCCGCTTAGGTCGCCAACCTAGCTGACACCCCTAAATCAAACCCTCGTTTCGTGCCCTATACCTCCCCCCACTCCCCCATTCACCCGATGCTTTTAAACCCCCTTTTAAATGGCGACCACCTGACTACAATCAATCGCCTGTTGCTTCCTCCACTCCTAAATCAAACATCTTTAAAGAACTGACAGATAGATACACATTACACACGTCCAGTGTCCACGTCCCATTGAATTGATCGTCGCATTTAAAAACGTTCTGTGTATGTCTGTGTGTATGCATGTATGTATCTATGCATGTATGTATTTATGTATATGTATGCATGTGTGCGTGTACGTTTTTATGTATGCATGCATCCATTTATGTATGTTTGCTTGTCTATATGTATGTCTGTATGTCTGTGTGCATGTATGTATGTATTTGTGTACGTATTTATGTATGCATATATGTATGCATATATCTATTTATGTATGTATATATGTATGTATGTTTGTATATATGTATGTATGTTTGTATATATGTATTTATGGATGCATATATCTATTTATGTACGTATATATGTATTTATGTATGTATTTGTGTATGTGCGTATGTATCTATACGTCTATATGTATGTGTATGTATGCATATATGTATGCATATATCTATTTATGTAAGTATATATGTATGTATGTTTGTATATATATATGTGTGCATGTATACATATATGAACACATAACTACATAAGTAAGTAAGTAAGTGTATTCTACATTAACCAATAATATTGGTAATCGAACTTTGGTATACAGATATGCAGACTTGTATGCACACGTCAAACAGATGCATATTTACACACAGACGTAATAGACCTATATAATATAATATACATACACACATACATATACAGATCTGTTCAAGTTCACATACAGGTCATTCGTAGAATCAGACTTAAACTGTCTTCATCATCCCACACTTTTCCAGTTACCACCACCTTATTTGCTTACTGCAGGTGAACCTATTGTTTCTGAATAACTTTAAAACCACTTAATAGGCATATGAGTGAATAGACGTTGAGAGCACTCAATAGTCGCCATATTGAGTGGCTATAGAGTCAAGTATGCATGGACTGTATACGGCTGAATAAACTGAAAATATGCATAGTGCATTGCTCGGCGTAAGTAGGCCTATACTTTCGCATGCCTTGCTAATAATTAATTATACTGGGACGTTTGTATAGCGCCGTGGCAGAGCCGAGGCCAAAGGAAACGGCGCTGTACACGAGTTAAAAGAGTCTGAGTTATTTGAATCTTTGTTTGCTTGACTCCTTATTATAACAGAATGATAGCAATACACTGCGGTTATGGAACGCATCAAGACTCTATCACTGGATTTCACTGCTTTTCACCTGGCGACTACTAATGATTGTATTGTATTGTACTGTATTGTATTTGAACACTTGTTATAGCGCCTCTACCAGATTGCCTATTCAGAGGCGCTCCACGACTACTACGCGGACGCTGAATCAGAGTTTCACGCCGAACCTAGCCCGCAGCCGATCGAGTCGATCGATAAAATTCGATCGTAACTTGGCCAAGTCGAGTCGATCGAAAATGTCGCCGTCGACTCGCCGTCGAGTCGATCGTGAACTCGGCCAAGTCGATTTCGATCGTTTTTTCCTGACTTGACTCGACTCTGAAATATTTTACTTACCATTTTTCCGCAGACCTTATGATATAATGACTTAATTATGTGTAAACACACGACTACCGTATGAACCTAATATGAAGTTCAGTGCAAATAATGAACCTTTTGGAGCTTTAATTCTTATTAGTGGAAGTTATAGATACTTTTTGACAGTTTTACGGTGAAAATTGGAGCGATTAAGATGCGTTAAGAATGCCGTAGTTGCAGGAAATTTTAGCTCTGTAGTCAGTAACGATGATCTCAAACTCTCTCTGCTCACGGGACGGCGTCGGCTCCAGCCCACTATCCGTCTGGAGCCGCCCGAGTCACTGCCTTGTCTACTTCAATGTAAATGGCTGTTCTCCATCTCTACCCAGGGTGACCGTTCCTATCAGAGGAGGTTTAGAATGGGTCGCTTCTCCAAGAGAGGTAACACTATACAGCTTTATCTCAGTCAGACTCTGCCTCTTCCACGGTCGCCGGATGGGCAACGTCCTGAGGATGGCCGTCTCTCAGAACAGGGTTCGTTCTTTTACTAGCACGAGTCTTTCTCTTCATGTTTACCTTCTTAGCTACGCGCTTCCTCTTCCCCTCTGCCTGATCTGAACTTCGACTCACCATTCTACATCTCGTGACTCTTAAACTCTCGCCGATAATAAGGGACACCAAACGTTCTCTACGTTCCGGAGACCAGGAATACTTATGACAAGTCGCTACACCATTTCGCCCTAGACAATACCCGTAACAACTCCCTACATCGCGTCGTCCTAGACAATTATACTTTGAAACACTTTGTTATGTCAACTCGGTGTAGACACTACCGATAGCAGCTCTCGACGTCTTCTAGCCCTAGACCATACCGGGGACAAATCTCTACGTCAACTCGTCCTATACATTTGTCCATGGGACAACTTGTCCATGTCCTACCGTCATGTGTCTCTCTGTCCATTTCCGTGTTTGGCATGCGGCCTCACACGTATATTGTCATGCACCACACTTGACGGAGTAAGTTCCCTTACCCGTCTCTGTGTTGGCAAAGAACGACCAACACAGTGATAAATTCTGCTTCGAAACGAAAAGAAAGACACCAGTAGGATCTCACAGACTGTGAAGGCAAAGAACGACCAACACAGTAAGAATTCTGCTTCGAAAGTAAGATACACTGGTAAGGTACCAACGGACTCTGAGAGTGAAGGTCCTCTCTCTAACCTTCGCTAACTACACACAGAACTTCTATTCGAAAGAAGCAATACACTGGCCTCTGGTGTTTGACAGAAAATTTCAGTTCTCAAATTATTTCTATTCTAAAAAAGCAAATCAGGAGAAAATCTACGTTGAAACCCGACTAAATTAAAGTACACGTAATATTCCACTTTCTTGAACCACTGGAAATGATGGAATCGACGTTGGGTGCGCGAAAGTAAATCAAGCGAAAGAACAGTCTCTGTGTACTCGCGATTATTAAATCGATCCGTTTGTACCCCGCTTAGGTCGCCAACCTAGCTGACACCCCTAAATCAAACCCTCGTTTCGTGCCCTATACCTCCCCCCACTCCCCCATTCACCCGATGCTTTTAAACCCCCTTTTAAATGGCGACCACCTGACTACAATCAATCGCCTGTTGCTTCCTCCACTCCTAAATCAAACATCTTTAAAGAACTGACAGATAGATACACATTACACACGTCCAGTGTCCACGTCCCATTGAATTGATCGTCGCATTTAAAAACGTTCTGTGTATGTCTGTGTGTATGCATGTATGTATCTATGCATGTATGTATTTATGTATATGTATGCATGTGTGCGTGTACGTTTTTATGTATGCATGCATCCATTTATGTATGTTTGCTTGTCTATATGTATGTCTGTATGTCTGTGTGCATGTATGTATGTATTTGTGTACGTATTTATGTATGCATATATGTATGCATATATCTATTTATGTATGTATATATGTATGTATGTTTGTATATATGTATGTATGTTTGTATATATGTATTTATGGATGCATATATCTATTTATGTACGTATATATGTATTTATGTATGTATTTGTGTATGTGCGTATGTATCTATACGTCTATATGTATGTGTATGTATGCATATATGTATGCATATATCTATTTATGTAAGTATATATGTATGTATGTTTGTATATATATATGTGTGCATGTATACATATATGAACACATAACTACATAAGTAAGTAAGTAAGTGTATTCTACATTAACCAATAATATTGGTAATCGAACTTTGGTATACAGATATGCAGACTTGTATGCACACGTCAAACAGATGCATATTTACACACAGACGTAATAGACCTATATAATATAATATACATACACACATACATATGCAGATCTGTTCAAGTTCACATACAGGTCATTCGTAGAATCAGACTTAAACTGTCTTCATCATCCACACTTTTCCAGTTACCACCACCTTATTTGCTTACTGCAGGTGAACCTATTGTTTCTGAATAACTTTAAAACCACTTAATAGGCATATGAGTGAATAGACGTTGAGAGCACTCAATAGTCGCCATATTGAGTGGCTATAGAGTCAAGTATGCATGGACTGTATACGGCTGAATAAACTGAAAATATGCATAGTGCATTGCTCGGCGTAAGTAGGCCTATACTTTCGCATGCCTTGCTAATAATTAATTATACTGGGACGATTTGTATAGCGCCGTGGCAGAGCCGAGGCCAAAGGAAACGGCGCTGTACACGAGTTAAAAAAGAGTCTGAGTTATTTGAATCTTTGTTTGCTTGACTCCTTATTATAACAGAATGATAGCAATACACTGCGGTTATGGAACGCATCAAGACTCTATCACTGGATTTCACTGCTTTTCACCTGGCGACTACTAATGATTGTATTGTATTGTACTGTATTGTATTTGAACACTTGTTATAGCGCCCCTACCAGATTGCCTATTCAGAGGCGCTCCACGACTACTACGCGGACGCTGAATCAGAGTTTCACGCCGAAGCTATACCCCGCAGCCGATCGAGTCGATCGATCGAGTCGATCGTAACTTGGCCAAGTCGAGTCGATCGAAAAATCGTCGACTCGATCGACTCGCCGATCGAGTCGATCGTGAACTCGGCCAAGTCGAGTCGATCGTTTTTTCCTCGACTTGACTCGACTCTGAAATATTTTACTTACCATTTTTTCACAAAATGACAGACCTTATGATCAGGGGTGGACTGGGGAGTTCAAGCGGCCCGGGAAAAAAACAAAAAGCGGCCCTAACTTCATGACTTTTATTTTCTTTGTGCATTTTTTCATGCATACCCGAGGGCCAGTGACCTCCAAAGTCATGGGTCACTTTACAAATTACATTATGCAATAACAAAAAACGATAAATCGCATATATAATTTATAATTATATATAAAATATTAAGAATGCGTCAACTCAAGTTATAAATCAATTTATTCGGACTCACTGTGATGGTATTATTGCTGTTTATAGTATTAGCAACTTCTTTAAGCCGGGTGCCATTTCGGCTACATGATCTATAATTGTGTCATTATTCAGTTCACTTAAAACATCGGTTTCTGTTGACATAAGCATAAAAGCTTCAAGGTGTGTAGATGACAATGAGCTTCGCAAGCGATTCTTAATGTATTTCAATTTAGAGAAAGATCTCTCACAAGCTACTTGGGTAGACGACAGAGTCAATAAAAGTTTATATGCACTAAAGAGATGCTTGTATGCTTGCCCATAGAAACTGTATTTATGTAGTACAGAAAAGCAGCAAACAGGACATTTTTTGCAAAATTTGCATTTTCGAAGTTCCTCACTTTTATCCACAACTTGGTCGTCCCAGTGTTCATGTGGCGAATCTTCACTTTCACTGACGCTGTCCTCTACTGAATCATCGAACATTTGGAGAAGGTTTTAAATAAATCGACTAGATTTCGGCATTTAGCTCCATCTTTACCAAGAATCTTTAGTTTCTTATCTCTTACTTTCTCCGCACCACCTTTACATTTACGTTTCGGATTTATATCACTCATAACCGTAACATATCTTATTTAATTAATATTACTTATTACTAACTAACAAATTTAAAAGAAATTTTATCAAAACAAACTCAGTGGAAGACGCCGGAAGTAGAATGGAAGATGTAAATTCTTATCTAACATGGCGGCCGCTGGCTGTACGGAGCACTGTAGGTAAGTAAGTATGCATTGCTCTTTTTCAGTTAATTTACAAACCGGTTAACCGAAACTAAAAACCGGTTAACCGATGCCGCAATTTTTTGTAAAAAAACCTGTATCATCTGTACTAAATTGATTAAATTATTATATCACCGGTCCTGGCGGCCCACCGGGAATCTTCCCGGTGTCCCGGCGGCCCAGTCCACCCCTGCTTATGATATAATGACTTAATTATGTGTAAACACACGACTACCGTATGAACCTAATATGAAGTTCAGTGCAAATAATGAACCTTTTGGAGCTTTAATTCTTATTAGTGGAAGTTATAGATACTTTTTGACAGTTTTACGGTGAAAATTGGAGCGATTAAGATGCGTTAAGAATGCCGTAGTTGCAGGAAATTTTAGCTCTGTAGTCAGTAACGATGATCTCAAAACGTTCGAAAGTCTGTACGTTAGAACAAGACTGAATGCGTCGACTTCTCATTCGGATGTGTGGCAGCATTTTGGTCCACTCTACATTGAGTATTGTGGCGACCGCCGCCCCGCACGCTACCTCTCTGCTCACGGGACGGCGTCGGCTCCAGCCCACTATCCGTCTGGAGCCGCCCGAGTCACTGCCTTGCCTACTTCAATGTAAATGGCTGTTCTCCATCTCTACCCAGGGTGACCGTTCCTATCAGGGGAGGTTTAGGATGGGTCGCTTCTCCAAGAGAGGTAACACTATACAGCTTTATCTCGGTCAGACTCTGCCTCTTCCACGGTCGCCGGATGGGCAACGTCCTGAGGATGGCCGTCTCTCAGAACAGGGTTCGTTCTTTTATCAGCAGGAGTCTTTCTCTTCGTGTTTACCGTCTTAGCTACGCGCTTCCTCTTCCCTCTACCTGATCTGAACTTCGACTCACCATTCTACATCTCGTGACTCTTAAACTCTCGCCAATAATAAGGGACACCAAACGTTCTCTAAGTTCCGGAGACCAGAAATATTTATGACAAGTCTTTACGTGATTTTGCCCTAGACAATACCCGTAACAACTCTCTACATCGCGTCGTCCTAGACAATACTTGAAACACTTCGCTATGTCAACTCGGCCTAGACACTACCGATAGCAGCTCTCTACGTCTTCTAGCCCTAGACCATACTGGGGACAAATCTCTGCGTCGTGTCGTCCTAGACACTTGTCCATGTCCTACCGTCATGTGTTTCTCGGTCCATTTCCGTGTTTGGCATGCGGCCTCCCACGTATATTGTCATGCACCACAATTGACGGAGTAAGTTCCCTTACCCGCCCGTCTCTGCGTCGGCAAAGAACGATCAACACTGATAAATTCTACTTCAAACGAAAAAGAAACACTCGTATCTGTGTTGGCAAAGAACGACCAACACAGTGATAAATTCTGCTTCGAAAGAACAAGACAGACACCGGTAGGATCTCACAAACTGTGAAGGCAAAGAACGACCAACACAGTAAGAATTCTGCTTCGAAAGAAAGAAACACTGGTAAGGTACCTACGGACTCTGATAGCGAAGGTCCTCTCTCTAACCTTCGCTATCTACACACAGAACTTCGTTCCGACCTACGCACGAGGGGGCCCAGCCTCGCACTTCAGTCAGTTCTCAGAGCTGTGTGTTGCGACAAGCAAATATATCTACTCGGGTATCCGACTACCCGAACGTACACGTATCGATCACTTTCTTGGTCTGCGTTGATCTTGATCTGGGTACCGGAGTACCCGGACTTCCACGTATCGGTAACTCTCTTGGTCTGCGTTAATCTACCCACCTGGGGTTTTGTACTCGTCACCAAGGGCGTTGACTCGCTGTGTCTCGCGAGTACACCCTTCCCCGGCTTAAGTCTTACACAACCTTTCTTCCCGCTATCCGAAACAATCTGATCCGGGACCTGCCAACGAGAGTGGGCCCTTACTCCGCCTCAGGTATCCTTGAATCAAACTTTCCGAATCAGATAGCGAGCGTTACGGTTGTGCCCGGGAGCGCACGGACTCACAGGATTCGTTTCCGAATCCTCGGACTCGATTCCGTTGCCGGAATCAGGGGTACGTGTCACTAACGTTACCCCTTTGTTTCTCACAGACCTGTGTATTTACTTCCCTGTTAGGGAATTGTACTGTCTCTCACACCTGAACGAACCACGGTCAGATCTGTCGGGTAGTTCCCCGAGCAGAGAGATAGGCGGCTAGTCCCGCAAGTAAAGAAACCGCGGGGAAACCGCGAATAAAGATAATGCGGCTAGTCCCGCAAGTAGATATTTACCGCGGGGAAACCGCGGTAATAAGTACAACCGACGTAAAGTACGCAAAGATAGATTATCCGCAAGAAAACCACGAAAGTTACTATGAACGACGCCAGATACGCAAAGAAAATTAATCCGCGGGAAAATCCGCGGGGAAACCGCGGGAGTAAGTACGAAAAGAAAGATATTCCACGGGGAAACCGCGGAAGTAACTAAGACCGACGTTAGGTACGCGAAGAAAGATAATCCGCGGGGAAACCGCGAAATGAGATTTTTTGGTACACCCCGTAAGTAGAAAAGGTGCGGTAGACCCGCAAGTTGAAAAGAATATGCGGGTAGATCCGCAATTGTTTTACGAACGGTATCAACGGGGTCACCATCTTCCCCGTACTTTACCACACTGGTGTGCAGCATTTATCGAACGGTAACTCCGGGGAGCTTTCCCCGTATTTATCTGTCACCAACGGGGTCACCCTCCCCGTATTTGATCGAACCGGGCCAGCGGGGAATTTTCCCCGTATTTACTCACTCGCCGTTAACTGATTTTCCCGTCTCTCCCCGACTCCGCACTTTACGCGAAATCGGGCTTTGATTTTTCACTCGCCGTTAACTGGTTTTCCCGTAACTCACGTACTCCGAACTTTACGCGGAAACGGACTTTGATTTTTCGTTACAGACCTGTCGGTATCTGCGCGTACTTTCCGATCGACACCAACGGGGTGACACCTTCCCCGTATTAGACCTGTGAGCCTTTATCTCACGATCGGTCTTTCCCCGATTAGCCTCCCACGATCAAAGCTCGGACCGGCTCGCGATCAACAACGTGATGGGCCCTACCCCGTCAGATCAGCGATAGCCGGCATTGGCCAGACCATGTGAGCGGCTGTCACACGGGAGCGCACGGATTAGTCTTGTCTTATTTTGGACGCGGTGGCGCCCGTAACTTTCCCGAACCAACGACACTAAAGAACCGTGTCGCTATGTGTAGAGCAGTGCACAACCACTCTACTATGTGTGAAGCAGTACGACCACTTCACGTTATAAGCGATGCACCGTGAGGCAGCCTATATTCATCTATCGACCATGTATGCTGTAGCTCTCAACGCTTATAAATGCGTCCCTACCAAAGTTATTAGCACCGGGTGTCTAAGAGATAGACTCCTAAGGCTTAATTTAGGCGATGCCTAGTTTTAGTCATCAATTGTAGGACGTGGGAAGATGTACTTTTATTAAAGAACTAAATTAAAACGTTAAAATTGCAAAAATTAAGCGACCGTATAATTTTAATTATATTTATTACAACTCGAATCGATCGCTGATTAAACGCCACCTAGCGATTCAGAGGCGCGACACCATGTATTGAAAACGTCAATATTATTAGGCTATTTATAGATCATTCATTCTGCCTTGTGGCTTGTCCGCCACAGTATTAATGGGAGCCGCAGATGCCGCCCACGATTCATATATTTGCCCTAGTCGCCCTATCTTTTTCAAGACCAAAATGCCTACATTGTTACCTTCCTGATTGGAAATGTAAATAAATGAAATGCAATTAGTGTCATGTAAATTCGAGGGAAAATACTTGCAACTTTAGTAGATGATTTCGAGCATTTGTATGTCTGTAATCTGGAGCATATGCTGACCTGTGACACAACCCTCCAAGAGGTTCCAAGCCTGAACCTCTAACTAACTTCAGTAATCGTGAGAAATTTCAAGTTTCTTGAACTAACTCTAATTCATCACGAAGATTTACATAGCGCCTCAGCGAAGGATGTGATATAGACATTACATGTCCTCTTGCCGACGGATTAGGCGAGGCTTAATCCTTACAAGTCAACCACAGGCATACACGATATCATTATAGTGCCTGAAATGTTACTTACCAGTTCAATTACAGTTTGACAGTTTGAGGAAGAGTGTGCAATTGAAATTCATGAGTAATTTAGGTTCTGGAATATAAGAATGCAACAGTCGTCACTCGTCAGCAATTTTGGCCAGCAGACTACGGTCCAAGTCGACGAAGTCGATCAAGTCGATCGTCGTCCGAGCCAAGTCGATCGAGTCGTCAAAAGGTCGGCGAGTCGACAAAGTCGATCGAGTCGATCGTCGGCCGAGCCAAGTCGATCGTATACACTCGACTCGATCGACTGCGGGGTATAGCCGAAGCGCATGAGCAATTGCAGTGAAGGACTTGCCCAGGGTCCCTACGCGGTGGCTTTGAGGTGGATTCGAACCCGCAACCCTCCAGCTGCAAGGCACCGAACATACCCCTATACCACCACGCCCCAACTAGCCTACTGATGCTACCACTAATGCTACTACTAATACTACCATTAATGGTAAACTAATGCTACTACTAATGCAACTACTAATGCCACTACTAGGCTAATGCTGCCACTAATGCTACTACAACCAGGGACGGATTAAGAAAGTTTAAGAGGAGGGGGTCAAATGGGCGTCCGAAGGACGATCGTTGAGGGGCGGAGCGCCGAGCAGGGGGAGGGGTCTGTGGCTCCCCACTTTAATTTTTTTTATTTCCACACTGCAATGGTTGCATTTTAGGCTGTCACGTGAACAAATTGCTCTATTATTTCAGAACTGATAGGAATCAGATGTCACTCGTAGTCAAGATGTTGCTTGAGTCTTGTTTGAGTTTGACTGCCGACAGTGGTAGGAAACCAGACATTTATTTAAATTATTATAAAACCTAGAAAATACGTTCAATTTTCAAGAACGCCATAAGCCTTAAGGTATTGTATTGTATTTTGTATTTGATTATTTATAGAGCGCTTCTCATAGCATAGTCTAAGCCTTTCAGAAGCGCTCCCACTGCTAGATCCTCCGAGCGAAAACGAGGGTTTTACGGTGAGATAGAGGTAGATTTCGAGATAGGCTACTACCAGAGAGGATTGTAGAGCGCAGAGGAGGAAGTCCATTCCATACGGAGGAACCTATGCAGGCAAAGGATCTGCATTGAGCTAAGGTTAACAAATTGCTTGCCAGGACTCAGTTAGCAGAAATAGTTAACAAATGGTACACAAACCAAGCAAGAAGGATTCAACTATACCTCATCGGGAAGCCATGTAGTAATGATGTAGGGTAGCACGGCGCAAAACGGACCCCTTGACACTATAATTAATATAACAATAGAAGCGATTCATATAAAATTATCATTTTGCCTTTATTATATAGAGATACCAATGTATAATTGCATTTTCGGTTTACCTGCTATAATTAAAAGTGTTATTGAAATGAGTTATTGAAATGACTTATTGAAATGAGTTAGCCTACTGAAAGTGTTTTTGAAATGAGTAATTGAAATGAGTCATTATTGAAATGAGTAACTAATATGATGATTCAAATGAGTTATTGAAATGAGTGATTGAAATGAGTTATTTAAATGAGTTATTGATATGAGTTATTGAAAGTGTTTTTGAAATGAGTCATTGAAATCAGTAATTGAAATGAGTGATTGATATAAGTAATTAAAATGAATGATTGAAATGAGTGATTGAAATGAGTGACTGAAATGAGTTATTGAAATGAGTGATTGAAAAGAGTTATGGAAAAGAGTGATTGAAATGAGTGACTGACAGTGTGATTGAAATGAGATCTTGAAATGAGCAATTTAAATGAGTTATTGAAATAAGTTATCGAAAGTGTAATTGAAATGATTATCGACACGAGTTATTGAAATGACTTATTG
>JACEVL010006316.1:0-5000 GCA_020284085.1 Aporrectodea caliginosa
TCGCAACTGAAGCGGCGAGTCAGCGACAGTCGCAACTCATGCAATAAAATGTTTTATTATCTAATAATAATAGATTTCAATAAGTTCAAAATGTAGCCTATGGCTAAACGGATAATTTTAAAATGCAGTGAAAGGTGATAAATCCTGACACTGACAGGCCATCAACTTCATAAAATAAAATTGTATTCGTAGACTATATTATGTAATAAGATCGACGAAAGTCATGAAAACTGCAATCTCATAGAGAAAATAGCATGTCCAAAATTAAGTCGCAAAGGGCGGCATTCTGGGC
Organism: Aporrectodea caliginosa; assembly: GCA_020284085.1. Lineage (NCBI taxonomy): Eukaryota > Metazoa > Annelida > Clitellata > Crassiclitellata > Lumbricidae > Aporrectodea > Aporrectodea caliginosa. The sequence continues at coordinate 293 of JACEVL010006316.1, forward strand.
TGCCGCCCCTGGCGGCATTTCAGCTCCGTACGCCTCTGACCCCGTGTATGCATGAATCTATATATATAAATGTAAATATAAATGTATGTATGCATGTATGTATGTATGTATGTATGTATGTATGTATGTATGTATGTATGTATGTATGTATGTATGTATGTATGTATGTATGTATGTATGTATGTATGTATGTATGTATGTATGTATGTATGTATGTATGTATGTATGTATGTACTATGTATGTATGTATATATGTATGTTTGTATTGTATTGTATTGTATTGTATTGTATTTGATCATTTATAAAGCGCTTCTCATAGCATAGGCCTTTCAGAAGCACTCCCAGTGCGAGGTACTCCGAGAGAAAAGGAAGGTTTTAAGGTGAGAGAAAGAGGTAGAGATGCTACCAGAGAGGATTGTAGAGCGTAGAGAAGGAGGAAGTCCATTCCATAGAGAGGGACCTATGCACGCAAAGGATCTGGATTGAGCCATTGTGGTCATAACACGGGGATCTAAAAGCTCAAGCCGGTCAGAGGATCTGAGAGGACGCTTTGACGTGGCAGAGAGGGTCGGAGAATTTGATGACAAATATATTTTGAATATGTATATTTGTGCATGCATGTACATGTACAATGTACATGTATGTGCATTATGTTTATGTATAATTATTATGTATTTACTTACGTAAGTTTAACCTTAATTACCAAGCTATGTTTTTGTGACATCGGCTACCAATTGGGGTGGTTACCAACCCTCCCTGGATTTTCGTGTTTGGTTTCAAGTATCATAACTTGTAATATACCAATGGATTCATTTCTGCAACAGAATGGTATATTTAGTTGTACATTATGTGAATCACCTCGAAATTACATCACTTTTAACAACGGAACCCATTAATTAAGCAATATTTTATATTATTGCGTACATTTTGTACTTTTTGCATAAACAAATATAAGATTATGTGTGTTTTGAAACTAATCTATGTATAAATGATACACACAATCATCCCTACACATGTTTATATAGCATAAATGTACATCCATCCATATATATCCATACATATATATCAAGTTTACGTTGTAATGCTGTATTCAGCCATTTTCACACAGATTAAGCGTATTATTATTTATTTTGATCACTTTCGGTATTCAAAAGACAAAGATGTAGGTATGCAAATGAAGCCCTTCATTCCTCTAAAGAATGGTATCTTTGTTTTTCTTCCAGGAAGACAAATGAATACGCTACAGACAAAAAACTAAGGGGAGTGCTTCCATTCAGCCATTTTTCACGCATATTACGCGTATTATTATTTATTTTGAGCACTTCCGGTTGTCTCAGGTCAACTCAGTGACCATAGAAATGTAGCCCCACATTCCCTCTATAGAATGGTATAATTTGTGTCTCTTAATATTAAATGACGGATAAGATATAGTCGAAAATCTACGGGGGGTGGTATCACCCCTGGTACCTCGGGTATATTGGGTATAACTTTTGAACGGTGTGAGATATCATCTCACATTTTACGTCAAAACGTGTGTAAATGAACCCCTACAGCTACCTAAAAGGTCAAATTTGTATTCCATACGGAAATAGTTTGAAAAAAACCTAGGGGGTGGCAATCACCCCCTTGGTATGAGTGTTAATGTAGGTTTGAGGGGACGGTTGCCCGAGACGGAACGACGCCTGAGATGGAATCTATCGATTTCCGGTAGTAAACGTTCGGTTTCAGACATGGATCTCCTTTTACCCGATGCATTCTGTCTCTGCGGTCTTGTGGGTGTGATTTGGAATATTTTCCGTGCATGCAACGGTTAGTGGAGAGTTTGTTAAATTTCATGAAGATCTGTTACTATATTTTGGTTTGTTCTTATTGTAGTTTCAGTCAGGATTATTAAAAATTGCAAGTTTTTCGGAATAGTCACTTTGTAATGTAAATAATTGTGATTCATTACGCACTAAAACATGAGCGATAATCCAACGCATTTGCCACTGGGGATCGTAAAAACAAGTTACGTGCGAGGTGCACGAGATGGAACAGTACTGAGTTGCCTGAGATGAAACGCATTCCATCTCAGGCAACTCATTTTAAAAGTATGACTTATCATTTCAGGACGAACTTCCAGTGGCCCATCTTAGAAATGACCATGTAATAAACAATCACAATATAAACCCTGACAACCCCTCAGAGCACAACTGTCGAGCCGAGCACAACTGTCGAGCAGAGCACAACTGTCGAGCAGAGCACAACTGTCGAGCAGAGCACAACTGTCGAGCAGAGCACAGTGCCTCTTGCTGAATCTGAAGCAACTACGTCGACCTCTGGCATTGCTCCTGCTACCTTCTATCTGAAGTCTGTTGCAGGCATATCTCCAGGTCGTCAGAAAATAGAGGCTCTATATCCACTACCAAGTGCACCACTGGCGAAGACACGAAAAAGGGTAGGACAGTGCTCGACTGTTCTCACGAGTTCACCATATAAAAATAAGCTTAGTGAAGATAAGGACAAACGTCGACGAGTAAGTCTGAAGTTTGCAAAAACAACAGTGGAAAACGAAGGTAAAAAGAAACAGATAACGAAGAAGAAACAGAAACCCAAAAAGGATTCAGAAGAACATAAACTAAAGAAGAAACCAGAACAGCTAAAAGAAAAACTGTGGAAAAAAGACACAAAAGAACCAAATAAAACTCTGACTAGACGTAGTCCTAGGCCTATGTCCACTAAGAAGGGGAAAGGGAAACAGGTGGTCAAGAAGTTGCAGAAGAAGTTACAGAATAACCGTTTGGAACAATACAATCCAACTGAAGATCATTGTCAATGCCTTGTATGTGGTGAGTCGTTTGCAGAGAGCAACAGTGGTGAAGATTGGATACAATGCACCAATTGCATGCAGTGGTCTCACGAGCTGTGTGCTGGTGTTGAATGTGAGCAGATTGACTATAAATGTGATTCCTGTGCAAATGCTAGTGACTAATGATATCTGGCTTCAGATGTAGCCTAGGCCTAACTTTTTCTTGCACCTGTTAAAATGGTTTAGGCTAGGCTACATTTTTGACAGTTCAATATTGAAAAATAGGCTAGTTGAAAACAGCTTTTTTGTTCACTGACGACCACAACAATGGAGTACGGTATTTAACTTTGTAAGCAGCACAGTTAACTTCCGGTTGACTACCAGTGAGTTTGGTATTTTGAGGAATTTTGAAGCATGTAGCACATGTTAATGAAGCAAAATGACATATTCTGAATAAATTCCATCTCAGGACACTGGTTGCCTAAGATGGAATGATTTGGGGGTCAGACAAAATATTTATTCCCACGTGTTTGTCCAATGTGAAGAAATGCAGAAGAAATAAATTTGTTCCTAAGATACTGATTTACAAGATCCTCCACATAGCAGTTGTTTTAGTTAGGGCAGTCAAATGAAAAGTTCAAAAAACTTAAAATCGTTCCATCTCAGGCAAGTAGGTATGTTCGTGTGTGTGCCTGTCTGTCTGTATGAATGCATGTAGTTATGTGTTTTGAATGTGTTCCTGGAGTTAATGCTTTTTGTGAGGTATCATTCAGACCAGGCACTGTACTGTATAAATGCCTCAAACTCGTGGTTGCGAGTGGAAGCATATTATCATGATTGCATTGCTGCTTGTATAGTGTAGTTTTTATCGAGGCGTTATGATACACTTGACCAAAGTCAGTAAACTAGAAAAATGAATCAGTTGAAATTTATATAGCGTCCCTTGAATTTCTACTCACAGGTAATCCCGCTCCCGCCCCAGGCCAGGCGGATGTTCTTTAGCAATTGATAGAAGGAAGAAGAGGCAGAGGGGATACGGGGTGTCGCAACTCCGAAGTGACGCTAATTAGCTCACAGCTAGCACAGGCCGTCACAGAGCGCTCTTTGACGGTCTGTCGTGAATCGTTTGCTGTGCAGTGAAATACTTCTGAAATACGATAATCAGGTGCCATTCTACTGAGATTTTATGACAGGCAGCATTCGACAGGTCGTAAACGCCACATAGGCATATATGCGTACACGCATGCATACGCATACTACATACATTCACACATGCATACATACATAGATACACACACAAACATACAAAAAGACATAGGCCTATATGCATACACGCATCAATACATGCATACATGCATACATAGCGGGCGAGAAGAAACAGCTGAAAACTGAACCTGAGCCATTCTGCGGGGTGGATTTAGTAGTGGTGGTACACACTCATCATCATCATCATCATCATCATCATCATCATCATCATCATCATCATCATCATCATCATCATCATCATCATCATCATCAAATAAATTCAAACAAGTGTAATATATTGTTACGCTACAACAGACTGGTCGGGAGACAAAGAACTAAATTAACAAATTTCGAATTTCACATCTCTTTGTGAATTTATAACAAAAATATTTGTAATCTTTTTGCATCGAACTATGGCCTAACATGTTATCTATGTAATGGAAAAGTATTGAATGGTTTCTTTATCAAAAATATCCGAAACCATCAAAATAATTAGCATCGCCCGGTTGTTACAAGTTACCCTAGTAACGGGGTAAGTTGTAACATGAGCACGGACATGTTGTTACGATATTGGGAACGAAAGTAGTGACACAATTTATTATTATTATTATTATTATTATTATTATTATTATTATTATTATTATTATTATTATTATTATTATTATTATTATTATT
>JACEVL010006316.1:10000-13490 GCA_020284085.1 Aporrectodea caliginosa
TCCGGCCTGGGAGCGGGGCGCCTCGCAGGCGTCAGCGCTGATCCCTGTCCTACTCCTCCATTCCTCCAGACTGGACAGGAAGCGGATGTCTGCCGTTGAGGAGAGCTCTCCAAGGATGGACGACTGAAGTTCGAGGGTGCCCGCGGCCGAGGCCAAAAAGGCGGGAAGTGCCAGCGAGGACACCCTACGAACGCCCAAACCACCCATCTTGATGGGGAGAGTCGCCTGTCGCCACTGAGATACTGTAAACTTGATGTTGAGAATCGCTTCTAATCCGTTGTGAAGGCGGCGATCGTAGGACTCCAGGCCCGGGTGGCCGTCACATGGTGAGCATCTCATGGTGTAGAGCAGCTTTGGTGATCCCAAAGAGCATCGCAGGAGTAACAGGGCGTCTTGTCTACCTATCAGAGCCAGCCGGTCAAGGGCCCGGCCCAACTCCTCCTCACGCTCCTCCAGAGCCACACGAAGGGCGTCCGAAGCTAAGATCGGCGCACCCAGTAGCATGGCGGAGCCCGGATCAATGCGGGCGAACTGTCTGAGGGCGTCATATTCGAGCTCCACCCCGGGGGGTGCAATGATCTCGCATTTTGTGCGATTCAAGCTCAGGCCCAACTCCGCACATCCACGCTCGATGGTTTCCACGTCCTCTGCCACCACCTCCGGCGACCCACCCAACGAGAGATCGTCCAGGTAGCCAATGGACAGAGGCGACTGAAGCTTAAGCAAGATCGGCTGGAGCGGGAGGCAGAACAACAGCGGACCAAGAGGATCGCCTTGTTGAGGGCCCAGCTGAGACCACACCGTATAGCCTCCGAATTTGAGGCGGGACGATTCCTCGTATGCAAGGTGGCAGAATGCAGCCAACTCTGGCACCATCTCATCGACCGCAGCCAACATACGATCGCGGAAGAGGCAGTTGAAGGCGTTGGCAAAGTCGATCTTAATTAGGACTGCTTCCTCCTCCGCTGTCGACATGAAACGGCGCACCGCGTGCACTGCCGCCTCCGCCCCTCCCGCCACTCCAACACCGAGTTGTCTCGGGGGCAGATAACCTGCGATCCTGGTAATCGCGAATGCATTCGCGCATTTTGCAGCCAGCCTGCGCCAGAGATACCCAACCACGATTGGGCGCAGGCCTCCTGATTTTTTGCTGAGCGCCATGAGGGTGCCCCCAAAGAAAGTGGCACGAATTTCCGGAGGGCAGCAGCCCGCCAGGAGGAGGTTGATGAAGGCCGTGATTGCAGCGACAAGCGCCGGTCCCGACTCGGCCGTGTCAACCAGCTCGACGATGTGCTGGGGGCGCAGTCCGTCCGGCCCCCCCGATGATCCAGCCGGAAAAGTGCGGATAAGTCGGCGCACCTCTAGTTCCGACGTTTGAAATGGCTCCGTCGTTGACACGAGGCGGCCAGGCATGTGGTCCAGTGGTGGAATGGGGTGCTTCGCCGACAACTCCTTGAAGGTCGCATCACAGACAGGAGCCGGCGTCTCACCCGAGCACAGTATTCTTGCCGCTGCCCTTAAGTTTCCATCTTCTATTTTCGCCGAAACTGCCGCTCTGATGGTGTGTTCCTTATTTACTGCTGTTTTGTTGGGTCGGCCACAGGTATCGTTGTCCGGCGAGAACAACTTCTCAGCCTCCGAAGGCCAGTTGTTGAGAAAGTCACCAACTCTTTTCTTGATGGTGGCAGACAAGTTGTGACGACGGCCACCTCTCGCAGGCTGTGCCAGAACGGTAGCACCGAAGCTCAACAGACATTTCCAGTTCTCTAGACTAGCAGGTGTCTTTATGATGCGGCTTAGGATGTTGGTGAGTAAGACGCATGTGCTTGGCCTGGCTCCTTTGGGTATATGCCTCATGAGGGCAGATCGCAGGCACGGGTGCGGCATGGCCTCGCTTTGCATCGACGGCTCAGATCCCGTCTCAGCGGAGGCATCCTCCGAAGCCGTCAGCGGGGGGTCGCACGCCAAGTAGCCCCCTGCGACCGCCGGTCGCTCCGCCTCGCATTCCAAGTTGGGTGTTGAACCGTTATCCCCGTCGCATGCTGCCTCCAAGGGAGGTCTGTTAGATCCTGGGCACGGATCAGTTCTGGGACCGTGACGATGTATTTTCCCATCTTTGTTGTGGAGTAGTCTAGATGTGAGACATATGCTGCATGTGCCCCTCGCCTTCAGTGACGAGCGAGGGGAGGAGGAAGTACGAGGCGACGGAAAAGATGACAAACTCATTCGGGTCAAATTTGTCCTTGTGGGTTTTTGAGCCCACTAGCGAGGGTCAAACGCGGGCTAAGAGCAGGCCGCCACGAAGAAATATTTTGAAATGTTCAGTGAACATGCGTAATGCGCTGCCCCAACTCAATGAATAATGCACTGCCACGACCCGATGTAAACAGACGGCCGTGCACCAGCGGAAGAACTAGGTCAGAGGTCACTGCACGCACCTGTATGACGCAGGCGCAGTCAAGCGTGAAAACCACCGCACAACCGAACAAATCTCTTTAAAAATCAGAGTTTCTCACCAGAAGAAACAGATTCAAACATATATTCGAGACCCTGACGCGAAGCCCAAACAGTAAATCCGCTCTTGAGCTCACAATCGTCGTTAAAACCAATAGAAAAAATCGAAACTAACTCTTCGCTCCAACATAGACTACAGCACCGAGGAGGACCGTTCCAGCACTGATTATTATTATTATTATTATTATTATTTATTTTTTTTTTTTTTATGCCCCGAGGTATACAGGATCCCTCAGGGACTTAGAGATTACTATATGATGTAATTTGTCTGGAGATGACAAGAGATTATTATTATTGTTATTGATGTTGTTGTTGTTGTTGCAGTTGTTGGTGTTGTTGTCTTCGTCGTCATCGTTATCATCATCATCATCATCATCATCAATATCATCATCATCATCATCATCATCATCATCATCATCATCATCATCATCATCATCATCATCACCACCACCACCACCACCACCATCATTATTATAATTATTATTACGCATTTAAAGTTAATTTTTCATTCCCTAACTCTCTTTCTATGTCGATTTTTTTTTACTTCTCACACAAGATCAGTTTCGTTACTTTGTTCTGCAAATTGACTTTGTGTGTTTCTTTCCCTGTTTCTTCAAGTCACTCTTTTCTGAAAATAACAACAATAACCTATAGCTGACGATATGATGTGCCCTTGCCTATATGGGTATATTTCACAAATCGTAGGCATATTAGATAAATTTCCCTCTTCTTCTTTCGGCGGCTTACACAAAGTATAAAATTATAATTTTTTAAATACATCATAGGGCATAAGTTAGTTATAAAAAATAATTTTCTGTTATGTTATTTAGATGATTAGTATGAAAAATTTAAACCAATTTTAACCCGAAATTGCATTGTCCCTTTTTAATGGTGCGTCAATTCAAAAAGGGGTAACAGTTTAAGCGCTGAACTGATGTTTTATAATTTTTAGATCTTAAAAAAAATAAACCCCATT
>JACEVL010006327.1:0-23406 GCA_020284085.1 Aporrectodea caliginosa
TTTCCTTTTCCCCAAAATGACTCTGAAAGTTTCAAGTCACTTTGATGGCCTTCTCTGGCTCTTTTGTCTTTTTTTGCCCTTCTTCGGTTCTTTTTGGCCTTGTCCGGTTTCTTTGGCCTTTTCTGGCTATTTTGTCATTTTTTCGCCATCTCGGCTCTTTTTCCCAATAAAAAATAAAAATTATTTACAGCTATTTACAGAATTATAGAAAGATAATGCAGCTTTTGAAAGCCTACACAGTGACTATTAATAATAATTTGCCTATAGTGACCCATTCAACCCGTCTCGAAGAAAGGCGTCTAAGAAATCAAGTAATTAGATTAAATTTCTGCAGCGCCAAATCTCTGGTCATGAATAATTGGACAAACAGGGATGTGGTTATTATTTAATTACTAAATTAAAACGTTAAACTGGCAGAAATAAGCAACCGTATTAATAATTATTATAATTGTCATTTTAATCGAACACTTAACAGACGCCATCTACGATTCAGAAGCGCGACACTGTGTATTGAACAACGTCAATATTAAGCTATTATTGGTCAATTAAATAAGATAAACTGTAATAACATAGCCTTCATTCAAGCCTTGAAGCCTGTCCGCAACAAACTCATTGAACAAGCTACTAATAAAACCAAATAGGGGACTAACTTCAAAGACTGAGCTAATTGTATAAAGGACTATACACTTCAGTCAACTTCACTGTCTCCAGTCCTTGCTGATTCCAAAGATTTGTCCACACCCGACCAGAGATGGGCAACTAATCGATTAGATCTTAACGGTAAGATAAAGAGCTAGTTCTAATTCTAATCGATTAGCTGTTGTCTGATCCTAGGCCTGAGTCTCACTTAGGTCAGCCAATCTGACCCCACTTGACCCTAAAGTGACTTGAAGTCGACAACTTGAAGCCAAAACAAGTTGATCCGACTTGGCAGAAAAACAACTAACTTTCAGTCGACTTCTGGCATGGTAATAACGATTACGTACGGCTAATAATCCAAAACTGTCATGCCAATTTGCCTTACCTTTCGTATACTAATGAGTAATGAGACCTCAACGCCTGATGAATAAAATTGCTCAAAGTTTATTAGGCCTATTTTAAGCTGTTTGTGTTTGTGCTTGAACAGTTTTGTAATTCTTTAATGGGTTAACAGAAGAATCTATGGCGGACCGCGGACTGGTTGCACTGAATGGCGTTATAATTATATATTTTAATTATGATGATATTATTATTTGGCCACTAACGTCATACCGTAACATATCAAAATAATAGCAATGCATGTGTATCATCCTAAAACACTACCACTCACCGACAATAAAGTCGATTATTGTCCAAAACAATAGTTTTTCCGTCTGCAGACAACTGATGCAGTGTACCAAAGTACCGCCAAATTAATGATCAATTTATTAGTACAAGATCCAGCTTTTTTGCGTCTAATTCGCAGACTATTAAAAGTTCATTGATTTGCGCGCGTTAGCTCTTGATACGGCAAAATAATATCATTTTTATTAACCCTCGGGCTACCAAGGGGTAGAACTGGTAGGCCTATGTGTCACAAATTCTTCTTTCTTAATGGCCTATCTCAGAACACTTTATCCCATTGCTACGTATAGACCGCTCAACTTTGGGTAGACTACAATTAAATTGACACCGTTCTGCGTAGTAGACCACGCCATTCAAAAGTTATCCCCGATATACCCGAAGTATCAACTTTTATCATCAGCACTTCAAATCAACGTACATCGTCAACATAAATTAACTACATTTCTTAACATTTCACTCTCAATATTCAGCCCTATCTGCAATTTTAAAACAACTCTATTGTTAAAATTGACTGTCATCAGCAATTTCTAAACTTATCCGTGCTATTAGCACGTGCGGAGAACAATCCATGTTCAGTCAATGTTTACATAAGACAAGCGGCACTGACCGGCCGCACAACTGTATTATGCTTATATATTATATACAGGTGTATCGTCCTTACACAACTCTAACACATTATTATAGTATTACATAGGTCTTAGAAACACCGATTCACACTAAAAATACTACAAAAATGTTCAATACCGATACTACCGCAGCCTCACGATCATTAGTGTGACGTGATAACATTAGATTTGTTTGTGTCTCAAGTCGGTTTAAGTCGACTTGTGGAAAAAACATATTGAAGTCACTTTTCTGGATATTCGACTTATATGCGTAAGCAGAAACGACTCGACTCGTTGGGATGACCAAGTCGACCCCAGTCGACGTATTGGGGTCGACTCCCAGGTCTACTTGATCCTAATTCTAATTCCAAATGAGTACCAATTTTATAGTTATTTAATGATTAAACTTTCTGAAAATATATGTTAAGAACGAGTTAACAATCGCTATGTCAAACTACTTGATTCAGTTAATGCAACCAATTTCTGAAGTGGCAAATGAAGGTTTCGTAGATTTAATGAGAGTTACGGCTCCACGATATCATGTGCCAACAAGGAAATCATGAGAGTAAAAGAAACTACAGTAACTTACTGCTGTAACTTGCTGATGTCTTTATTAAAATTTACAAATTCACGAATCAAACCCCCTTGGTAGCCACTGTTACATATATGAATAGCCTGAGGGTTAACATATCGATTCGCCACTTTTTAATGAAACGTATGTGTGACTTTTAACATAGGATAACAAATGATATAGATAAATCGACACCGATAAAAAATAAGTAAGTAATTGTTTAGTCCAACCGCCTCAACCGGCGTGGATAATACAAAATAATATCGCCGACTAAGTACGCGGTAGACCGTAGAAGTTAGAACTGGTAGGCCTATGTGTCACCAATTCTTCTTTCTTAATGATCTCAGAACACTTTATCCCATTGCTACGTAGGCTATAGATCGCTCAACTTTTGGTAGACTACAATTAAATTGACACCGTTCTGCGTTTTTGAATATTTCTTCTAACTCTTTCAAATGAGATGAAGATCAACTTTTGTCATCAACACTTCAAATCAATGTACATCGTCAACATAAATTAACTACATTTCTTAACATTGCACTCTCAATATACAGCCCTATCTACAATATTAAAACAACTTCATTGTTAAAATTGTCTGTCATCAGCAATAATTATTTCTAAACTTATCCGTGCTATTATCCGGAGAACAATCCAGTTCAGTCTACGTTTACATAAGACAAGCGGCACTGTAGCTGTATTATAATATTATATACAGGTGTATCCCTTACACATGCACATAATTATATATAGGCCTTAGAAACAGCGATTCACACTAAAAACACTACAAAAATGTTCAATTACCGCAGCCGCTCGATCATTAGTGTGACGTAATAAAATTAGATTTGTGTGTGTCTCAAGTCGGTCTAGGTCGATGGTCGATGGCTAAGTAGCATGGTTGCATCTCTCATCCGACTTCTACTTCTGCTATAAATATGCTCATCCAGCTTCTCACAATATAGCTGCAACAATTTAGCAAATACCATGTTTTCACTGCACATCCAACGTCTGGTTTTACTATGACATATAAATTAGCTGCTGTATTGAAATTGAGGTATATATGCGCCCTGGACTCCGGATAACGTTCGCTCAGCAAAGTCTGTTCTGGCCTTTAGATCTCAACAATAAAGTGAACTTTTCCAAGTCTATCCTTCTCGGCTTTGAATGGACGAGTCTGCTTAGTATGCATGTGCTCTTGTCAGATGCAAATAGAGACTGCTTAGTAGCGGTAGAGTCGTCGACGTGCCCTGATCATGATAACATTGCAGAGTCCCAGAGACATGTTTACTCTATGTTAGATAAGATATTTTTTAGGCTCATTCAAGTTTTATCAAGACTTGTAGACTCTCTCCCGGCTCTTCATCTGCATCTCTACCACTTGAAATTCTATCAGCTGTTCATCTGCAGTTTTGCTATATTGGTTTTCTGCCAGGAAGTGGAAGCTTTGGCACAATATAAATGAGACGAAATAATTTAGTAACCCTTTTCATTGTAGCTGGATAGTGCCTTATATCGATTTGGAGCTGCTAAAGTATTAATGTTTGTTTTTTATATTCAGAATGGATGATGTTTCCGCATTCATCGTTGGCACCATCCCTATATATCCTAAGTTGTATAGCGACGTGCTTCGTTCTATGCAATTTCACTATATGTCTGAAGACAAAGTGCCTCATTATGACTTTGTATCTGGCAGTTCGATAGAGTTCTACGTTGAACCCATAAATTCATGCATCGACGACATTGACACTATGACATGCAACGCTGATGAGCTGGCCTTCACAGAAGACGTTCCTGTTCTACCAGATGATGTCAGTGGTTTACTCGACACGATAAACTGTTCACAGATCTTGCCAGATCCTGATTATCCAGGATTTCTGAAGCTTCGACGTTTGGCGAAAATGGGATATAATTGGAACTGCAAGAAGTTCGAGTTTCAGAAGGTTTGCTGCACAGCACACTTTGTACATCTTGACAGACCTACTCCACATCCAAGTTCATCTGGGAACATTACAGAGCAAGAACGCTACTGTACTGGTCCAGCGTTGAAATTAATGCTGGGCGACAATGTCTCCTCAGATGTTGTTTTTGTATATGGTGCCCGCAGTGGCCCAAAGCCGCCAGGCATTGGCCATTTCGTGAAAGAAGGCATGGGTGGCCGACGTCTGCCAACATCCGCAAGATAGTAGAAAGTGGTTGTCATGTTGTAAATGCAAAACATCCTGCTTGCAAAAATGATGTACACCAGGGCAGGTTCTCATTTTCAGGTGCTGAGGTTTGTCTACTTCAGAGCTGGACTCCAGTTCAGCAGATTGTCTACCATATGCTCAGATTCTTTGCCAAAAGAGAACTAATCGAAAAAGATTGTCCAAAGGAAGATGAGGTTCTCTGCACATACCATTTTAAAACACTGATGCTGTGGTCTTGTGAAGAGATGCCCCAAGACTGGTGGAATTCCATGTCTGTAATTGAGAAATGCTGTTATATATTACGGAGACTTTCAGAATGGTTAGAGATGAGACATTGCCCGAACTATTTTATTCCTCAGGCAAACTTGTTTCATGAACGGATGAACAAGAAAGTAGTTAATGAGACAACTAGCCGTTTGAAAGAACTCTGCCATTCAGACATTCTTACAGGTTGGTTTGCGCATAAGTACATAACTTCCGATCTTGATGAGCGTTTCCATTTTCACTGACAACAGAGACCCGGTGACAGATTTTGGCCAAGGCATATTGCTCATGTGTGAGATGCTGGATAACTGGAAACTGAGATTCTTTGATTACAAGTTTAAACTCGGGTTCTCTCTTTCTGCACGGTACACCGACAACTGCATCATTCTGATGCATAGTTTTGCATTCCTTTCGTGCATAGAGAATATTTATGGTGTAGTAAAAGTATCATATAAAGCAGTTGATCAATGTTTATTTTTACCAACAGTAGAGTTCTCGACAAGATTTCCACAATTTGTAAAAGCACTGTTCAGTTTGCATGCGTCAAGCGCATTGTGCTGGCAACATGTAACCTACGATAGCAACATTATCACTGAATTTGTCAGACAAGTTTCATGGCAATCGAAAGTCTTGAAGTCTAAGCATCATAACTTTCCAAAACCCAATAGAGCAAGTCTAGACAGAAGTTTCGTCCTTTTACTGACATCACAAGGTCTAATGGAAAACTTAACTGGAAAAATTAGTCCTCCAGAATTCAAACTCGTGTCACAACTGTCTATATGTCTTCTCAAAAAAGCTTTAGAATGTGATTATTCTAAATCTAAAACTATCGCTAATGCAACTTTGGCATACATGGCAGCTTTACATTTTGCAGAATCAGAATTCGAAACTGTCATAGAACTCTGTTCGACGCTGATCTTAAATGAAACAATTGAGGAAGAGGAGAAAGAAACGTTGAATGCCGGATGTTTGCTCTACATTGAAGACATTGCCACAATCATTGGATTTTATCTTCTTTTCAGGCAGATTAAGTTTGATTTCCATTACAATAGAAGATTGCATTTTCTTGATCTGCGTATTACACCAGAAGTATTTGCTCTGTATGTAAGCAAGTTATCAAAACTGAAATTGTCTAGACATTTTCGACCATTTTACGATATGCGGATCCAGACATTTCCGTTAGATGAGATTCTAATGACTTTAACAAATTGGAGATCTTCTGGAATATCAAAGAGGGCGGGTAGAGTTTTACGTGTTTATCAAATAACCAATCCTTATTAATAAAGCGGAGGCGCTCAATAAAAGTTCGTTGACAAATGAAGACGACGTCATTCAACTGCTCATGGAATATTCCTTGGAGAATATTACATCATTTTACAATGCCATATGCAAAGATTTTGGCATTCGCTGCAACACAGCCGACTGTTACCGTGCTGCGCATCTTTACAATTGTCTCAACTATTCTGAAGTTTTGCATTTGTGTGAACGAATTCTCGAGGAGCCAGATCTACAAGGTGATTCGAAAAAACACTTATTTGCAAATGTAATTGTGATGACACCTTTTGACAATTATTTCGACAGAAAAGTCCAATGTTTGCTTGGATATCACACAATGTTTTACTATCTGTTTGCTCGAAATGAACATTTGTGGAAAATGAAAGACACAATTGAGTCGGAGTTTCAGAATTATTTTACCAGAGAGATTTTTTAAGGAAGAGCTTTAATGCATATTTTCTAGTATCCTGTAGTTACAGTGTACAGTGCCATTATTTTCTTGGAAGACATTTCCTGGCAAGGTACTTGAGAACAAGATGCCTAATCGACTGTAATCGTTCAAATTCAGAAATAATGCTCGATTTAAAAAAACTGAAATGCAGTCTTCCATTTGAGCACATGATGCGTTGCACTCTTTTGCAAAAACTACGACAACTTTAGAATCTTATTAATGTAAAAGACTGAACAGTAGTGAGACTAGCGACACGGTAGAAATGGTAGATGCAAAACACCAAACAATATCCGTGATTGCTTGCTTTAACAATTCGATGATTGCTGAGGTATTATCTATCCTACAGGCTTCAACTTTTTCTCATCGGATTTCTGATGATTCTATCCGACACGCGGCAATTACTGAAGCACTCTCCAAGCTTTAACCCTCGGGCTACCAAGGTTTTTTCGGGACATCGGCTAACAAGTGGGGGTAGTTTCCACCAACCCCTAGATTTCGTGTTTGCTTTCAAATATAATACAGCAGTTGATTAAGCATTAATTCCTGAACAAATGGTTTATTTAGTTGTAAATTATGTGAATGCTCCTCGAAATTACATAATTTTTAACAAGGGAACCGATCCATAATTAGCGATACTGTATATTATTGCGTACATTGTACTTGTTGTTTAAACAAATATAAGATTATGTGTGTTTTGAAACTGATACTATGTATCCAAGAACATTTTAAATATAATGAGGCTTCATTTGTAACAATAGCCTACAAACTAGTCCATAGTCTGTGTTGTGCAGCGAAATCTAAAGGCATGCAGCTATATCAACATGAAACAAGACTTTGCGTTATTGTTCACGGCAGTCAAATATGTCAGTGGTCCTTGCAGTTATTGCAAGTTACTCCCGTTGTTTTGTGCGAATGCTTCCTGCAAACAGGCTTCTCACTTCATCTTGTGGCATAATTTTATTAGAGGGCTCTGAATGTAACTAAGTAGTAACTAACTAAAAAATCCAGCAGCTATTACTGTGACTAAAAATAATACTAGCTGCAACTGTAACTATAAATAAAATGAAAAAAACTCTAACTATAACTAAAATATAATCTGTAAGGAGAATCACAAATTGCTGACACGCAACATCAGTCAATAGACGTTCAATCAACACTCGGATTCACTTTCCTTTATTTCAAAACAAATGTAGAAATCAAGAGAAATATATGTGCAACAAGACAGAGAGAGAGAGACAGGCAGGTGTTCCGTGATTTTCTATCTCCTTTAAAGCGTATGCCCCAGGGTGGAATAAGCCGGTGTAGAGTATCCGGGGGGGGATAAACCATTCCATCCCCCATGGTCATACGCACCACGATAGCCAAGATGAAAATTCAGTCAAAATCACCAAAAACGAAGTAAATTAATTTCAGGTCGACGTACAAACTAAAGATACGCAACTTGAAAATCTTATGTGTACAATAAATCCAAACAGTACGACGGAATACACTTAGAAACTGCCAATAACGCAAACTAAACCGGATATTCTATTTCGCCATGGGTATACTCATTTAGGGGGGAATACTCTATTTCGTGACAACGGCAGAGAGAGAAACAGACAGACAGACAGATACAGAGACAGAGACAGAGACAGAGACAGAGACAGAGACAGACACAGACAGCAGACAGACAGACAGACACAGAGAGGCAGACAGACAGACAGAGAGAACAGAGACAGAGAGAGAGACAAACAGAGACAGACAGACAGAGAGACAAGCCAGACAGACAGACAGAGAGCAGACAGAGAGAGAGACATAGAGACAGATAGAGACAGAGAGAGAGACAGAGAGAGAGACAGAGAGACAGAAAGACAGACAGACAGATAGACACAGAGAGACAGAGAGACAGAGAGAGACAGAGACAGAGACAGAGACAGAGAGAGAGAGACAGAGAGAGACAAGCAGAAACACAGACCGACACAGACAGGCAGAGAGACAGAGAGATGCAGTAGAGAGTAGAGACAGAGACAGAGACAGAGAGAGACAGAGACCGACAGAGACAGACAGAGAGAACGGAGACAGACAGAGAGACAGAGAGGCAGAGACAGAGACACAGAGACAGAGACAGAGACAGAGAGACAGACAGAGACAGACAGACAGACAGAGCCAGACAGACACAGACAGAGAGGCAGAGAGATACAGAGAGAGAAAAATAGAGAGACACATAGAGACAGAGAGAGAGAAAGACAGAGAGAGAGAGACAGAGAGACAGAGAGACAGAGAGACAGATAGACAGATAGACAGAGAGACAGAGAGACAGAGAGACAGAGAGAGACAGAGACAGAGACAGAGACAGAGACAGAGACAGACAAGCAGAAACACAGACCGACACAGACAGGCAGAGATATACTGAGAGATGCAGAGAGAGTGAGAGACAGAGAGACAGAGATACAGAGACAGAGAGAGACAGAGACAGAGACAGACAGAGAAGCAGACAGACAGAGGGAAAGTAGCCTACTGACCTCGTAACTTATAACCTCTTACAATGACAGTTCTCCTGCTTTGGCAACTACCAGGAAAGGTTCGAACAGAATATCGGATTCTGTGGTCAGATCTAGAGCGACCGTGACAGCTGACGTTTCTCCAACGGTTCTGACTTTATCCTTTCTATATCTCAAGCACTACGGGAATGTGAATGCAGGCTTTCCGAATACATTGTATATATATATATATATATATATATATATCTTCGTTTATTAGAATCAATCAGGCTGGCAAACCGCAGCTCAGTACATACAGGTTAAATGCATTAATATAGGAAAAGAAAAGAGGTTGAAAAGGCCTAGGCATTAGGATCACCGATTGCAGGGTTAAGTTCTCGAGTTGTGTCATGACAAAGATGATTAGCGTCGTTCTCCTTTCTCCAGGCATGGGACTGTAAGACTCGACCGGTGTTCCCAGCTCAGATCGCTGCGTACACAGAGCTGGAGCTGAGCAGAAACGCGGAAAGACCTCGTGATTATACTAGCGCTAGATAAAATCAGATGCTGCTAGGATGTGACGGTGATCTGCAGTCACGTGGAGACTTTACTACACGCTTGCTCAGAACGCTACCTATATATAAACACAGACCTACTTATTATTTATGAAGTTGCGAATTCAATATGAATAGACGTAAAAATTATTATAGGCCACCTGTGCAGGTCAGCATAAATTAAAATTAAAGTTGTCGATAAACAGAGTAGAGCCAGTGGCGAGTTAAAACCTATGGTTAGACACCAAAAACACCTATCTAAGTTGAGTAGTGCTTGAGATATAGACTGTTTTAGCAATAGGCAGCCATGTTCGACGCCATCTTGAAAATGACCGTGTTCCGATGGTCAGAATAGAGGAGACTTTTACTGTTCAATAAGCATTACAAATGGTACCAGATTGCATTGAGAAAACCTTTGTATCAATTTTCTAGGGTGAGAATATCGACAGGTTTAGCTTCAGGCAGCCATCTTGGACGCCATCTTGAAAATGACCCTGTTTCGATGGTCAGACTAGAGGAGACTTTTATTATGTTTATAGGCATGCCGAATGTTACCAGATTCCGTTGCGAAAACTTTGGTATCAATTTTCTAGGTTGAGATATAGACAGGTTTAGCTCCAGGCAGCCATCTTGGGCGCCATCTTGAAATGACCATTTTCCGATGGTCATACTAAAAGAGACTTTATTATGTTAATAAGCATTACAAATGGTACCAGATTCCATTGAGAAAACTTTTGAATCAATTTTCTAGGCTGAGATATATACACAAGTTCGGCTCCAGGCAGCCATCTTGGACGCCATCTTGAAAACGACCATGTTCCGATGGTCACATTTATTATGTTTATAGGCATGACAAGTGGTGTGGTAGCAGATTCCGTTGAGAAAAGTTTTGTATCACATTTTTAGGGTGAGATAATTATATACAATTTTAGTTCCGGGCAGCCATCTTGAACGCCATCTTGAAAATGACCCTTTTCCGATGGTCAGATTAAAGGAGACTTTTACTATGTTAATAAGCATTAAAAATTAAAAAAGATTCCGTTGAGAAACCTTTTGTATCAATTTTTTAGGGTTAAAACGTATATTGACCCGTCTATTAACAAAATTTAACACGATCAATTTCACTTTGAAACGCAACAAATACTTAATTTCGTGTTTGAAAGGGGTAAAATACAGTGAAACATTGGTCGACACATCCATGTTCACTACCAGGCCCATTGCTGGGCTGATCGATTGACACTCTGACCATCAAAACATTTGCGGTAGAAAAATTCTGCTTCGGCACAATTTAAATGAGACGAAAGCTTAGTAACTACTTTTCGGTTTTACTTGGTTAGCGCCTTATATCGATTTTGAGCTGGTAAAGGAAAAATTGGTTGTATTTTAAATTCAGAATGGATGGTGTTTCTGCATTCATCGTTGGTACCAGCCCTGTGCATCCTAAGCTGTATAGCGATGTGTTTCATTCTATGCAATTTCACATTATGTCTGAAAACCAAGTGCCTCATCATGACTTTGTATGTGGCAGCTCGATAGAGTTCTACGTTGAACCTATGAATTCATGCATCGACGACATTGACACTATGATATGCAACGCTGATGAGCTGGCCTTCACAGAAGACGTTCCTGTTCTACCAGATGATGTCAGTGGTTTTCTCGACACGATAAACTGTTCACAGATCTTGCCATATCCTGATTATCCAGGATTTGTGAAGCTTCGACGTTTGGGGAAAATGAGATATAATTGGAATTGCAAGAAGTTTGAATTTCAGAAGGCTTGTTGCCCACGTCAATTTGTACGTCTTGCACATTATTCCAGATACTAGTTCATCTGGGCACATTGCAGAACAAGAACGCTACTGTACTGGTCCAGCGTTTAAATTAATTCTGAGAGACATTTGCCCCACAGATGTTGTTTTTTGCGTATGGTGCCCACAGTGGCCCAAAGAAGCCAAGCATTGGCCATTTCGTGAAAGAAGGCATGGGTGGCCGACGTCTGCCAACATTCGCAAGATAGTACAGAGTGGTTGTCATGTTGTAAATGCAAAACATCCTGCTTGCAGAAATGATGTACTCCAGTGCAGGTTGTCATTTTCAGGTGCTGAGGTTTGTCTACTTCAGAGCTGGACTCCAGTTCAGCAGATTGTCTACCATATGCTCAGATTCTTTGCCAAAAGAGAACTAATCAAAAAAGATTGTCCAAAGGAAGATGAGGTTCTCTGTACATACCATTTTAAAACACTGATGCTGTGGTCTTGTGAAGAGATGCCCCAAGACTGGTGGAATTCCTCGTCTGTTATTGAGATATGCTGTTATATATTACGGAGGCTTTCAGAATGGTTAGAGATGAGACATTGCCCGAACTATTTTATTCCTCAGGCAAACTTGTTTCATGAACGCATGAACAAGAAAGTAGTTAATGAGACTACTAGGCGTTTGAATGAATTCTGCCATTCTGACATTCTTACTGGTTGGTTTGCGGATAAGTACATACTTCCGATCTTAAGGAGAGTTTCCATTTTCACTGATATCAGAGATCCAGTGACAGATTTTGGCCAAGGCATGCTGTTTATGTGTGAGATCATGGATAAGGGGAAACTGAGATTCTTTGATTGGAAGTTTAGAATCGGCTTCTTTCTTTCTGTAGAGTACACTATCAAAGACGTCATTCGGAGGAAGAGTTATTCATTCCTTAGGTACATACAGGATTTTCATGGTACAATGAAAAGTATTACAGAAAAAATTGATCGAGGTTTATTTTTATCAACAGTGGAGTTCTCGACAAGTTTTCCACAATTTGTAAAAGCACTGTTCAGTTTGCATGCCGCAAACGCATTGTGCTGGCAGCAAGTAACATACGATAGCAACATTATCACTGAATTTGTCAGAGAAGTTTCATGGCAATCGAAAGTCTTGAAGTCTAGACATCATAACTTTCCAAAACCCAATAGAGCAAGTCTAGACAGAAGTTTCGTCCTTTTCCTGACATCACAAGGTCTAATGGAAAACTTGACTGGAACAATTAGTCCTCTAGAATTTAAACTCGTGTCCCAAATGTCAAAAGTTCTTCTTGGAAAAGCTTTAGAATGTGAGGATTCTAAATCTAAAACTATCGTCAATGCAACTTTGGCATACATGGCAGCTCTTCATTTTGCAGCATCGGAATATCAAACTGCCATAGACCTCTGCTCGACGCTGATCTTAAATGAAACAACTGAGGAAGAGGAGAAAGAAACGTTGAATGCCGGCTGTTTGCTCTACATTGAAGACATTGCCACAATCATTGGATTTTATCTTCTTTTCAGGCAGATTAAGTTTGATTTCCATTACAATAGGAGATTGCATCTTCTTGATCTGCGTATTACACCAGAAGTATTTGCTCTGTATCTAAACAAATTATCGAAAGTAAAATTGTCTAGACATTTTCGACCTTTTTACGATATGCGGATCCAGACATTTCCGTTGGATGAGATTCTAATGACTATAACAAATTGGAGATCTTCTGGAATATCAAAGAGGGCGGACAGAGTTTTACGTGTGTATCAAATAACCAATCCTATTAATAAAGCGGAGGCGCTCAATAAAAGTTCGTTGATAAATGAAGACGACGTCATTCAATTGTTCATGGAATATTCCTTGGAGAATATGACATCATTCTACAATGCCATATGCAAAGATTTTGGCATTCGCTGCAACACAGCTGACTGTTACCGTGCTGCATATCTTTACAATTGTCTTAACTATCCTGAAGTTTTGCATTTGTGTGAACGAATTCTCGAGGAGCCAGATCTACGGAGTGATTTGAAGGAACTTGTATTTGCAAATGTAATTGTGATGTCACCTCTTGACACTTATTTCGACAGGGATGTGCAATGTTTGCTTGGGTTTCGCACACTGTTTTGCTATCTGTTCGCTCGAAATGAACATTTGTGGAAAACGAAAGGCACAAATGAGTCGGAGTTTCAGAATTATTTTACCAGAGACATTTACTTAGAGAAGAACTTACCTGCATTATATCTTATAATGAGTCTAGTTACTGTATACAGTGCCATTATTTTCTTGGAAGACATTTCCTGGCAAGGTACTTGAAAACAAGATGCCTGATCGACTGTAATCGTTCAAATTCAGAAATAATGCTCGAATTTAAACAACTGAAAAGCAATCTTCCATTTGAGCACATGATGCGTTGCATTCTTTGGCAAAAACTACGACAACTTTAGAATCTTATTAATGTAAAAGACGTTGCAGACTAAACAGTTGTGTGAATATCTACAAGGCAGAAGTGATAAATGCAAAACACCAAACAATAACAAGTTAGTTGATTATGCTGGTTATATGATTGAAATGGTTATATCTATCTTGGCTTCAACTTACCTCAGCGAATTTATGATGATTCTATCTAACACGCGGCAATCACTGAAGCACTCTCCAGGCTTGATATGCCCGATAGTGTTTTCAACTGGCATGTCAATTACCTAGATGAGAGAAGGTATGTTAAGAATTTTGAAGGCTTCATATCCTCGGTTGCAACCATCAACGCCAGTGTGGTCCTGATCGGTTCTTGGCCCTCTTAATTCATCACCGGAAGGGCGGACCTTCATCCAGTGTTCGGCTCATAAAATATTCCAAACACGGATGATGAACTTGCTCACAGAGATCGACTAAGCTTTGAAAACAGCACAGAATGAGCTGCAGAATAAAGTAATTGTGAAAATGTTGCAACCTTCAAATCATTGGTTTCACGCAAATACCGGTGAGTTTGATAATAGTGCGATGCAAAATCGTTGAGGCGTATCAATTGGTGAGAAACTACAGTTACGGAACACATTTTCAATATCCTTTGTAATGTTGCCATCCATCATGTCGCCATGAAAACTTTGTCAGTGCGTGTATGCCAACGCAGGCCCCACATGATGTAACGCGTAATTTGAAAAGTGCGAACATGTCCCACATGTTCGCGTCTCCGGACGTTGGCAATATCCTGAGTGGAACTTTGATCGTGGTCGATGGAAATTTCGCTCATCAAACTTACTAATTTGGCGAATTAGCATGAAAACATGTACGAAGGCGAGAATAACATTTATGTAGCAAAGTTAACCCTCATTTGTAAGTAAATCGCAGATCTTTCTCATGTACTTTGCTGAATGAGGAGTATGTACTCATATCAAAGTTATTTGAGAGTGGTAATTCTGATGTTTTCCCATACTTTGTAGATTTGATTAAATGCATTTCATGTCCGCTTTACTCATGCGTAATTCAATTATATTTCTCCGAGCATTTGCCTATACAATTTGTTCACCATGGTAAGCGATCGCAAACACGTACGTCGATTAGTCATGATATACGGGAAACGATGAATCTACGACTCACGCCCCACCTCAGTCCCTGCCAGCCAATATATGAAGAACTTTTATTTACGTACAATGGTATAAAACTAAAAAATACTAGCAGCTCTCTTGAATCTCGCCCAGTTTATTCTCATGTATGTAAACTAATCCAATTAGCTCTGTTAGAACTATACTTACAGCATGACAGTGTATCCCAAGTGTTAGTATGCATGCTTGTAACTATTTGACGATGTACGCGTCTCAACAAAAGTGGTGTAGACATTTGATAGACGAAAAGTAATAGAATGAAATTGTTCTATCAAAATGTACAATGGCGCTTACAAAAAGCTTGCAATGTAAGCTTCAATGCTTCGCTGTTAGATAGAAATAACAGCTTTCTTAAAGTCTTTGCATAATTATAATATGACAGCGCAGTCGATTGTAATAATATTAGTCAATCAATAATGATAATTATCTACAACTCAGGATCCAAAATTGTTGCATGCGCAAGATAATAATAGTGTTTAACAGCGTCAGAGTGTAATAATAATAAGGCTACCAGCTGATCTTATAGCTCATTTTCAATAATAAAAACAAACATTGCTGTCTAATATTATTAATACTGTTATAACTATACTTAGTGCTGAAATGTACCTATCCAAAGCTATAATATTTTAGTATCTAGCGCCAACACATGTCCTAAGTGCTGCACTTGTAGTAACGTTGCTGTTTTGACAGATATTTATTTATGAACAAAAATACAAGTTTTATAAGCAGAGTTGTTCTGCAAACTTTCGCTGTTCTTATGCGGCGATGTCTACGTAGAACAGCAGCAATGCTATTTAACTGTGTAGGCCTAATAATAATGATGCACTCATGAATGATATCATGATGATGTATGTGATGATGCTGAGTTGATGATGATGATGCATAAACATAAATAATTCATAATAAATAGTTTTAAATAATAAATATAAATAATAAATATAGTCCTATGTCGCTAGTAATAATTATAATAATAATAATAATGAAATAGGATATAACAGATATAATGCCCTATAATGATAATGTATGTAATAATGAAAACTCGGTATGCAATAATGATGCTGAGTTTCATTACATGCTTTTACTATTAAACGAATTACCGTCTGTGTCGCTTTGTTTGCTTATAGGTCTATATAATCAAAATATGGCGCACTGAAAACCAAGTCCATTCTGAGGTCAACTGGAGAAGGAGTCATTTGAATGAGATCTGAATCTCAAATGAACAGCAGAAGAAGAATTACTGCAAATAAGCCAAACATGGTACCTAGGTTCCAAGGATGGTTATGCTTGGATTAGGTAACTGACTAGCACACTTGTATAGATGAGCATAGGTGGCACCTCTATGATCTATTAGTACAGACGTGTTTCATTACATGCTTTTCCTATTAAACGAATTACCGTCTATAACGCTGATGTTTACTACAAATAGGCCTATAGCATCAAAATATGGCGCACAAAAACCAAGTCCATTCTGAGGTCAACTGGCGAAGGAGTCGTTTCAATGAGACCTAAATCTCAAATGAACAGCAGAAGAAGAATAACAGCTGAGCCAATCAAGTGAACCTAGGTTCCAAGGATGGAGCCAAACGACGAGAGATAGTTCCTGTGTTGTGCCAGAAACTGAAAAGGCTCACTGACACACGGTGTCAGTTTTGTCAACAAAAACGAAAATGATCGTTAACGAAAATAAAATGATTTCGTTAACGATAACTATAACTGTAACTAAAATATATTGTTATAACGACTAACAATAACGAAAAATACACAACGTTTTTATCGTTATAAAAATTAAAATTAAAAGTGCAATATGGCAAAGTTATATAAAGATAGCGATAACGAAATATTGTATATAACGAAATGATTTCGCTAACGTATAACTATGTAGCTAATATAGCTTTAGCCAGTATAACGAAAAATGAACTAAGAAGGCTTTGACTTGCACCGGATTTGTGAATTAGCCCAGCTAGTAGTGGCGCATTTAAAAAATTAAATTTGGTTATTTTCTAAACGCTTCTATAGCGATTGCGACTAGCGCAAATTCGCAAAACTAGTAGTCAGAGTGATCTTGTAGTCAAAATGTCTCTAAAGATCTTGAGCGGTCGCAAGCGTGGAAACTGGGAATGCTGTCTGGAGTCCATAATACAATACAATACAACTGCATTTGATATTAACCTTCTTCCAAAGTTCAGAAGTGCACACGCCTCGATGGCGCAGATGCAATTATATTGCAGACCAGTTGTGCGCGAAGGACTTCCTCACGGTTCCTACACAGTAACCGCCCCGGACGAGGATCGAACCCGTACTCTCCGCGTTACAGGTCAACCGCTTTAACCAGTCGGCCACTGTGTCGCAGAGTCATTTCAAGTACGAATCAGTCACAAATAAAAGTTCGAGTATCATCAGCGACCAGTGTCTCCAACGACCTACGATTTTAGGTCGTTTGAAATAATATGATAATTTTTTTAGTTTAGACGTCAACATATTGCGTTTGGGCGACTTAGATTGAAGAAAGAGGTTAAATGATGACTGAATGAACATCTGATAGCTGAGAATATGGCTCGTAATCGTAATTTTCAAAATTTTAAAGCGCTACTCTAAGCTCAAGGCACCAGCATAATCCGAGGGATCAGTTGATTATGTCAGAGTGATAATTCAATTATAGACTTGGTCGAAAGTCGGTCACTCTAGTCATTATCGAAAATTACATGCCATTACTGCATGAAGTCCGGATGATTTAACAGAGCCTTGGCGGATCTCGTTTTAATTGAGCTGTTTTCAGAGCCTTGGAGGCACGTAATTGGTTTAAAACTTCAGCTATGCTTAGATGACTGGTGATTACAAAGAGGTTTTAATGTGATGTAATATGACATGTATTTTTGACCAAGTTGCTGACTCTCGACGTAGTATTTTTATACGTCTCCCAGTGATAGTGTAATATGACATATGACATGTAATTGTGACCAAAAGGAGAGTTGCTAACTTCGACTTTAGTTTAATATAATACGCTTCCCTGTAGGGCTAGTGGAGTACAATACGACGAGCAATCTAAAAGAATTTTCACTACTATGTCTGGAAATTCAAGGTACCGTGCGATAATGAGTTTGTATAATTTATGCAGTCTTCAGAACATCGCATTGTTGGGTGCAGGAACCTCTTGAGAGTTCCTTTTATCTGATTTCTTACGAATTTCTATATCATTGTCGGAGGGATTGACTTAGTCCTTTATCCTTTAGGCTGAAATTCTTAAGCTTCCATTCGATAAATCCAATCCAGCTAGAAATTCCATCGGTCAACGGGAAAAGTGTCATCTACTGACGCCGCTTATTCAGTTGCTGAGATTGTGATGCATTATTATAAACAGATTGCATGCACTTAGCTAATCACTTTTCTTATAGCTGTTTTTCACTTCAACTTGCTCAGAATTGGACTACTCTGTTAACCGGTGTTATTGCGAATGTACCAATAGCAGGTATGCCTATTGACTTTGTTAAGTTGTGAATTGTTTTGAAATGGTTTAAAGAACTTATACTATGCTATTTAAGTGACTTATACAATACAATACGTTACAAATGTACATTGATATTGTGCTTCTTACAACATTCAGAAGTTCAAATTGAAGTCGGCAATCATTGTCTAAGAGCCATAGGAAGAATTGAAGAGGTAAGTTTTCAGTTTAGAGCGAAAGAAAGTCTCTCGGTAGGTGGAGAGTTCCAGATGGAGGACCGTCGGAATCCTATCAAAGGGGCGCAAATCAAAAGGGCGAAATCAAAAGGGCGCAATCAAACGGGCGCACGTTTAAAAGGGCGAATAGCAAAAAGGGCGTATGTTTAAAAGGGCGAATAGCAAAAGGGCGCATGTTTAAAAGGGCGAATAGCAAAAGGGCGCATGTTTAAAAGGGCGAATAGCAAAAGGACGCATGTTTAAAAGGGCGAATAGCAAAAAGGGCGCATGTTTAAAAGGGTGAATAGCAAAAGGGCGCATATTTAAAAGGGCGAATATTAATAAAGAGCATATTTATAATGGCGAAGAGCAAACAGGCGAAATACGTAAGGGTTTAAAATTGAGTAAACCCATAGTTTAGGTTAGTAAATTTTAATATAGGAAACACGCTGTTGGTCATTTCGCTGGATTGATGAAAATAATTGTTTTGGTTAAATAGAAGTTGGATTTATGAAAATCGAATTTTGTAAATTAATGTAGGCCTAATCTGTTCAATGCCGTACTATAGGCTACGTTGGTCTGCCAATGTCCTTGATAGCTGTGGTCAATCCAGCTCCCATTGAAAGAATCATTTTCATCAATCCAACTTCCATTGTAAGAAATCTTTTCATCAATCAGCTCCCATTGAAACGAGTCTTTTCGTTAATACAGCTCCCACTGCAACAGTTGTTTTCATCAATCCAGCTCCTATTTAAGCAATTATTTTCATCAATCCAGCTTCCATTTGGGTAAGCAGTGAATTATTTTCATCAATTCAGCTTCCATTTCAGATTGAGAGCGCGTGAAACGTTTTTCCCATATTAAAATAATTTACCAACCTAAAGTACGGGATTAAAACCGGTCTGAATTTACCAACTTAAACTATGGGTTTACCTTAAAATTGAATACCCTAACCAGTGATATTTTCGTCAATGAGAAGTAGATTATGAATAATAATTAGAAGTAGAAGTTTGATTGCGCCCATTTGTTCTTCGCCATTAGGCCCAATAAACACGCTCTTTATTTACATTCGCCCTTTTAAACATGCGCCGTTTCGCTATTCGCCCCTTTAAACATTCGCCCTTTTGATTGTCGCCCTTTTAAACATGCGCCCGTTTGATTGCGCCCGTTAGATTGCGCACTTTTGATTTGCGCCCCTTTGATAGTAAACCAATAATAATAATAATAATAATAATAATAATAATAATAATAATAATAATAATAATAATAATAATAATAATAATAATAATAATAATGCCTTTCTGGCATCTGCCGCGGGCACCCTCGTTTTACAGTCAGATATCCTCAGACAGCTGGAGGGCAACTCGGACCCACACGTGAGAGAGATGGAGGCGAGTTGGCGAGAAGACTCGGGGTTGGACATAACAGAGACCTTCCCAGGTCATCTCCAATCCAAGTGGGACAAACCACTTCTTCAACGGTCTTCTTCAGAGCTGTTCACCACACTAACAGAAAAATTCGACCAAGCCAGATGGAGGGCTGTCACTACCGAACATGCTGGTGACTGGCTTTACACACTACCGATCACGTCCTGTGGCCTGAGACTGAGCGACGAGGCGGTCAGGGTGGCGGTTGGACTGCGGTTGGGAGCTAACATATGCGAGCCTCACACGTGCGCTTGCGGTGCAGCAGTCACCGCTAGGGGCGAGCATGGTTTGTCCTGCTCTCTGGGCTTTGGCCGAGTGGCACGCCACGGGGCCATCAACGACCTGGTGTACCGTGCTTTATCGAAAGCTGGGTTCCCAACAATCAAAGAACCGCAGGGGTTGTTCCGATCCGACGGAAAAAGACCGGATGGGATCACCCTCATCCCTTGGAAAGCCGGCAGAAGTCTGGTGTGGGACGCCACGGTTATAGACACTCTGGCACCGTCGTACCTTACGGCATCAGCAGCCAGAGCGGGGGCAGCGGCGAGTCTGGCAGAGGACAGGAAGACACAGAAATATCACGCCTGTCTAGAAACACACGTTTTCATACCGCTAGCCCTGGAAACGCTGGGTCCCATCAATACCGCTGGCCTCAATTTTATTTCTGACCTGGGTCGCCACCTCACGCTAACTACGGGTGAACCGAGAGAGACCAGCTACATTTTTCAGAGGATCTCGGTCACAGTACAACGCTTCAACGCCGTAGCATTTAGTGGCACATTTATCAAACCCACGCCCGACATGGATGAGGAGTAGCCGTTTTTAAAAAAAAATAATAATAATAATAATAATTGCTCCTCTCAGCAGATGCTCTACTCTCCACTTTGGACAAAAGCGTGGCCGACCTCGCAAGGGCTTTTGAAAGACTTCAGAGTATTGCCAGACAAGACGCACTTTTAATACTAAGATGCTCCCTGGGCTCGCCCAGGCTCATGCACACATTACGATGCACCAGCTGTTACGACCACCCACGCCTGAGGGACTACGACGAGTTGCTGAGAGGTGGAATCGAGCGGGTCCTGAACGTGATGCTGACCGACGTGCAGTGGGCGCAGGCTTCCCTCCCGGTTAAGATGGGAGGGCTGGGAATCAGGAGGGCGTCATCGCTGGCACTGCCCGCCTTTTTGGCTTCGGCCGCGGGCACCCTCCCCACTCAGTCCCTCATTTTGGGAACAACACTCGAGAACGCAGACACGGACTACAATTCAGCGCGTTCGCAATGGATGCAACTCGCCAAGATTTCCGACCCAACGGCGGTCCCCAGTCACAAACAATCACAATGGGATGGGCCGTTGCTGGAGGAGGTCTTATCGTCGGTTAGTGGCGCACTGCAGGACCCTTACGACCAGGCCAGACTAAGAGCGGTGCAGTTCCCTCATGCCTCCGACTGGCTACATGCCCTCCCGTTGACTGCATATGATCTGAGGTTGAGCGACGAGGCCGTGAGAGTTGCGGCCGGTTTGCGCTTGGGCCTGGCCATTTGCGAGCCGCACACGTGCGCATGCGGTGCTCCGGTGTCGTCCAGAGGCTCACATGGCCTCTCCTGCCATTTGGGTTTTGGACGTCAGGCTAGACACTGCGCCGTCAACGATATCATTTACCGCAGCCTCAACAGAGCCGGCACCCCTGCGGTTAAGGAGCCGTCTGGCCTCACCAGATCGGACGGGAGGAGGCCTGATGGCCAGACCCTGATACCGTGGGGCAACGGGCGGACCTTGATTTGGGACGCGACGGTGGTGGATACCGTGGCCGCCTCATACATCCCTGAGACGGCGACCGAGGCTGGAAGGGCGGCGGAGTTGGCTGCCACAAGGAAACACGCCAAATACGCAGATCTACAGAGGAGGTACACCTTCGTCCCTGTAGCCCTGGAGACCCTTGGCCCTCTCAACAGAGAGGGTCTCGACTTCATCTCCGAGATGGGTCGCCGCCTGACGAAAATATCCGGAGACACCCGAGAGACAGGATTCATCCTCCAGCGCCTGTCGGTTACGGTCCAGCGTTTCAACGCGGTTGCCTTCCAGGGCACCATGTCGAGGTTGCCCGGCGCTGAGGAGCGGCCACCTCAACAACACTAAGCCTTACCGAGTTTTAACAATAATAATAATAATAATAATAATAATAATAATAATAATAATAATAATA
This sequence comes from Aporrectodea caliginosa, assembly GCA_020284085.1. NCBI lineage: Eukaryota > Metazoa > Annelida > Clitellata > Crassiclitellata > Lumbricidae > Aporrectodea > Aporrectodea caliginosa. The sequence goes on from JACEVL010006327.1 coordinate 22,350, forward strand.
ATAATAATAATAATAATAATAATAATAATAATAATAATAATTATAATAATAATAATAATAATAATAATAATAATAATAATAATAATAATAATAATAATAACGTTTTGCTCGTCGGAGCCATCCTGAACGCGGAGGATTGGTGCGATATATACAGGGATGAAATGATGGAATCTCGCAGAGACTCGCTTCCTGGGGTGATGGAACCGAATCCGGTACAGCAGAGAGCCTGGGATAGACCGCTGATAGATAAAGACAAGATGAGGGTTTCGAATGAATGCAGCGACCCACTTAGCCAGGCAAGATTGCGAGCATTGATGGTCCCACACGCCGGAGACTGGCTCGGCACGATCCCTTTGACCGCATGTGGATTGGGATTAGACAATGAGGCCGTGAGAGTTGCTGCCGGATTACGCCTCGGACTAACCCTCTGTGCACCACATCGATGCCAGTGTGGAGAGATCGCCGACCAGGGTGGACATCATGGGCTGGTATGCAAAAGGTCGGTGGGAAGAGCAGCTCGACATGCCGCTCTCAATAACATCATTTGGAGAGCTCTCTCGAAAGCGGATATCCCTAGCTCAAGAGAACCACCTGGGCTTATCCGCACCGACGGCAAGAGACCGGATGGAGCCACACTGGTCCCATGGGCGAGAGGCAGAAACATCGCATGGGACGCAACAGCCATCCACACCTGCGCATCCTCGTATATCCACCTAACGGCTTCAACAACAGGAGGGGCAGCAGAAGAAGCCGCGGAACGCAAGATCACCAAGTATTCATCCCTCCCCGCGACGCACGATTTCATCCCCGTAGCCTTTGAATCCCTGGGTCCCATTAACAGCACAGGTCTGGAATTCCTACAGGAGCTGGGCCGCCGCATGACAGAGGCAACCGGCGAACCCCGTGAGACGAATTATCTTTTCCAACGCTTGTCGGTTTGCACACAGCGGTTTAATGCCGTTGCTTTCAGAGGTTCGTTTGAGCAGCACGTTGGGGACGAGAACTTTAGCACAGTTATATTAGTTTCTAAGAGCCTGAGGGATCATTTCTACCTCGG
>JACEVL010006346.1:0-15430 GCA_020284085.1 Aporrectodea caliginosa
TCTCTACTGATGCTTGTTGCTAGAAAAAAACAGCTGACGCATAGAATCCCGATGATTTTAATGTTTCTGCAAGCCAAAGGAACCTGCTTCTGATCGGGAACAAAATCTTGAACAAAGCGATGGACTGGTGAATTTGTCTCTAAATACATTTTACAGCACATTTTACAGCACTAATATTGTGAAAATAAAAATAAAATCTGGAATTTCTCGACTGTTTTTGAAATAGGATGCTACTAATTGCAACACCTCTCAGAATGGCTAAGGATAAGATATTGTTCGAGCTACATGTATTTTACTCCTAAGGAAAACTTGTTGCATGAACGCAAAACTCAGAAAGTAATTGATGAGAGTAAGAAAAAACGTCTGAATCAATTCTGCTATTAATAACTTTCTTAGTGATAGGTTAACGGTGAAGTAGGCCTACATAAAAAGTCAATTTTAGAGAAACTGGTTTCCTTTGAAAATATTGTCGAGACGGTAGTAGATTTTCGCCAATGCATGTTTCGTATCTAAGTCATTTTCCGGTAACATGTTAAATTCACTAATTCCATAAGTGAACATTTTTTTAAATTAATTTTTTTGGAACAAATCTTGAATATTTCTATTACACAAAAATATATATATTATATTTGGTTTTGCACCAATATGTAGGCCTAAATGTAACAAGTTCTTGGTATAAAAAATGACCTTACTAAAATATATGTCCACTCCGTTAGCCTACTGTATGCATAATGAGATATATTTATATAGTGTTCAGCTTCTGTTGTGTACCTTGACATGCCAATATGTTTTAGTATAAATAGTTATAAAATAGGAATAAAAGACATTAGAATACATATGATTATTTGATTCCATCACAGTTTTATATATTCAAAAAGTCCACTCCGTTACGAAAATAGAATAATTTTTCCCCAAATAACTGAGAAGAAATCACTTGAGCCAATGATTCCCAGTGATCGAATAGACACAAAACAATAAAATATTTATGGTATTGTCTACAAATCTGCTCAAAACATCAAAATACCACATGATGTAGCCCATAATAATTCCACTCCGTTACTATCTTTCGTGTGTCGAGCACAATTTTTACACAAAGTTACATCGCTGTCCGCTACGTTATCGAATAAATGTTAACGAAGTGGAAGGTAACGGAGTAGATAAATTGTGTAGCAGCACGGCAAATACCATATTGCGCTCGTGAATAAGCTGGTGCCCTGCGCTTGACTTTCAAGTGGCGCTTTAGAAGTTTGGAGATTACGATTACGATTATCGCTTATGCGTCCACATCAATAGTCCGAAAGATCGTTATATTGCTAATAAGCGTTATATTACCTATATTACTGGAATAAAAGTTATTGAGAATCATTGCAAAAATGCATTTATGGCAGTGCATGTATAAAAAAAATCACATCTGGTACGAACTAAATGAGGCACTCTGATGATTGTATACAATTATGTATAAATGTGTTTATGCATGCATGTATACTTGTATAGACTCTGAGACGTTACATATTGATAAACACTATGCATGTATGCGCGTATGAATGTATCTTTGTTCGTGTATATTCGTATACACTGTATAATGTGTATTTCTATGTGTGTATGATATTCGAATGCTTCCAAAGCCCTATTACAGAATTTCACGAAGCATTTCATACCACAACGAGCAATACTGGACAGACAGCTTGGACGTGAACTCTGATAGAAAGGGACTAGTCGGAACTTACTTCATCTAGCAGGTCGTCCCCCTACGTGATGTTAATTGTTGCTGAAAAGGCATTCAGTGTCATGAAAATTGCTTCCTCAACTGGTCCAGACATTCTAATACTTCACCGTTTTCTTGACCATTGGCGTCGAAATGACTCGAGTAGATTTGAGACAACAGTGGATAACTGAGTTCGGGGAGCGAGTTATTGCTTTTGCTGAAACAAAGCTGGCGGCCAATCATCAAAGAGTTGATTATAACGAGCTACTTGATTAAGTAATCATCTTTTTGGTGGAGCACCAACTCAAGGCATTCACTTTATAGCGCCTGGAGTTGTATTCATTCAAGATGTGGATGTTTCGATCGGTAAAATGTTTCGATCTCTGTCAAACTAAAGCCAGTTGATGACAGAGGCATTTTCAATTTCATTCTATTTGTCTGTGATGTGTACGTCCAAGCATGGTTTCAAACTTCCTGTCCTGTCTCGGCTTCTGCAATTGACTGAATACAGAAACCAAGAAATTCGTCAGGTCACCACTACAGCATTCCACCAGAAAGCTGGAATGAAAATGAAGATTATCTTGAATCACAGGCAGTCGTCATGCCACTCAAAGAAGTCAAGAGATAAGTTTAAAGCTAATCCATAAGTACAACTCAATTCTGACAAATGACGAAGATCAGAAACAATATTGGCTTCAAGTTGTTAATGCGCATCGCAATCATTCATTCATTCATTCATTCATTCCGGATATTTATATAGCGCCTCTTCAAGAAGCCTACTCAGAGGCGCTCCCAGCCCAGCCACGGCCAAACAGAAAGGACTTTAGAAGTTGGTAGAAAGCAGGCAAATTATTTCGGGGCAGTTACCGTAACGTAAGCAACAGCCCATTCCAAGTGGAGGGGCCAACAACCGAAAAGGCTCGACGCTGTCTGACCGAGGAGCGGGCCCGAGGGACCAATAGCTCCCCCTTAGTCGAAGAGCGCAGAGCTCAACGAGAGGCTAAGTCGGAAACCGGGCGACAGAGATCAGATAAGTAGGACGGAGCACTACCAGTGAGACACCGCCAGACAAGTGCTGCTATCCTATAGGACATGCGTTGCGAGGCAGGAAGCCAGTGCAATACATCACGCATGTAGGCAGAAACTGGGGCATATTTGGGGATATGACCAATAAGCCGAGCAGCAGAACGAAGGACCCGGTCAAGACGCCCTATTAAGCCAGATGGGTGACCAGCAAGAACCGAGCAACAATGATCAATTCTGCTGGTGACGAAGGCGTGGACAAGTACCACAGCAGCATCATGGGAGAGGGACCTCAGGACAACACGCAACTGACGGAGCTGGTAGTAACAGCTTCGTGTGATCAGGTTGACGTGCTGCGAAAGACTAAGTTCTTGATCAAGTGTCACCCCAAGGTCACGAACAGTAAGAGAAAAGGCAATATGGGGGAAGGTCTCGGCCAACAGGTGTAGGTCAACACCAGCCAACTGTCTGCGACCACTAAGCCAAATGAACTGGGTTTTCGATGGATTCAAAAGCAAGCTATTTGAGGCCATCCAATCAGAAAGGGCATCAATGGCACGGCACATCAACCCAACAGAGGCCACTGCATCAACTGCACGGCAGTGGACGTATGCTTGTATGTCATCAGCATATAGCTGGTGCAAGAGTCCACATGACAGTAGTAGGGAGCTAACATCAGATGTGTAAAGAATGTAAAGCAAAGGGCCCAACACTGATCCCTGAGGTACACCATAAAGGGCAGGGACCCAGCGGGACCTAGAGGAGCCAGCAACTACACAGTTAGTACGATCTGTAAGGAAATCAATTATTTCCTGACTCGAACAAGAACACATTGCTGGCAAGTTTGGATGGTGCCGCTGTCAGTGCAGAAACGACCACTCAATGAAGACAAATCAAAATGATTATTTCTGACGTTTTCCCTTTAAAGCTTGCATTTTGCCTACCCAAAATGATAAAAGATTGATATAATCACAGACTTTAAACGCTGAAATGGTGAATACATTGTCATGCCTTTGTACTGATGTTTGTTTGCCATCAAGGCGCAGTGCTGAATTCAAGTACCGTAGACCTATACATTACCTTACTTTGGGTGGCTTGCGCAACCCCTAAATATGGTTCAATTTTGCTCACATTTTCAGTATGTTAATTTTTTAATACATGGACTGCAATGGTGGGTTATAATCTTGACCTTTCTGGAAAAAATGTTTTTGGACCACTCCAACATATATCCAGCTACAATTCTTGTTAACTTGTTAATTAGTGTTCTGTGTCTAGGCCTACTAAACATCGTGCATACATTTAACTTAAATTTCTGCTATAAATGTTTGAAATGTGAGCTAGTGATTCTTCTACACCTTGCAAGTAAGTGACACTGAGATTAAACTAAGTTAGGTACCTAAATTATTGTTTAAACATAAACCATGTTTGCTACTTGTATAGTGTCACCAACTCTTTTCTTTCTTAGTTGTGACCTACCTCAAGAACTTTCCTTATCTCTACATATAAATTGCTCAACGTCTTCTAACTGTTTAAGAATTAAATTGACACAGTTCTTTGAATGTTTCTTTCTTTCTTCAAACACAGTTATTTCATCAAACACAAATCGACTGTAACTTCTAACATACAGCTCTCTACTGCATTAAAACAACTACTACACTGTATTGTTCAAATTCACTGTCATCAGCAGTTTCTAAGTTTGGCGCGCTAACTGCACGTGTAAAACAATCTACCGTCAGCCAATGTTTAGGCTACTTTAGGCCAAGCGCCCACGAGCCGACAGCGCAACTAAGGCCTAAGACTAAAACGCTTAACAATCGAATTATCGAATACACATTATATATATATCAACATAAGGAACACCTGTGCTCATTATATATGCAAAACATTAGTTCACATTACCTCCTTCCCTTTCTTTGGATTGAGCAAATTAAACTTAAAAATTTGCAAAATCATCATGTACTAAATTATGCAATAAACTTAATACTATACAAAACAGTAAAATAAACAATCTTATAATCTAGATAAACAATCTGCTACAACATTTAATCGTCCTTTCTTATAATTAACTTCTACATCAAAAGTTTGCAGTGCCAAAGCCCAACGCACCAGTTTAGCAGACTTAGACATAGATTCAGTCAGATAAGTTAAAGGATTGTGATCGGTAAAGATGTGAACTTTAGATCCAATTATTATCTCTTTTAACTTATTTAGAGCCCAAACAATAGCATAGGCTTCTTTCTCCACAGTTGCCCATCTCTTCTGGGTGTCAGTCAGCTTCTGACTTATAAATGACACAGGGCGCTCTATTCCCTTATCATCCATCTGCGTTAGCACAGCTCCTACTGCAAAATCACTACTATCGCAGTACAAATTAAAAGGTTTTCCAACATCAAAAACATATAAAACAACTTTAGAGCGTACAGCATCTTTAAGTAAATTAAATGCCTGTTGATGTCTATCAGTCCAATCAATCTTATCTGGAACATGTTTGCTTGTCAAATCAGATAGAGGCTTCGCAATCTGTGCAAAATCTTTGATAAACTGTCGATAGTAACCAAAAAATCCCAGCAATTGCTTAACTTGTTTCTTCGTTTCTGGGGTTTTCAAATTAATTAAACTTTCAATTCTATCTGGATTCATTTGAATCGTTCCAGAACCAACCACATGACCGATGAACTTTACCTCACTCTTACCAAAGATACATTTCTTTAAGTTCAGAGTAATGTTATGCAGTCTCATTTGCATTAAATATGCATCTAAATGCTGTAAATGAATCTTCCAGTCATCTGAATGCACAGCAATGTCATCTACATAGGGCTCAGCAAATTCATTTATAGGCTGTAAAACCATGTTAATTGCTTTAACAAATGTTCTTCCTGAGTTGATCATTCCGAAAGGAACACGAGTAAACTCGTACAGTCCATTGTGAGTAACAAAAGCAGTTTTCCATTGATCAGTTTGCTTAACAGGACAAGTCCAGTAAGCACTTCGACAATCAAAAATCGAGATCACATTTGATTTTCCAACTTTGTGCAAAACATCTTTCACAATCGGCATCGGATATTTACAATCCACAGTGAACGAGTTAATGTATCTGTAGTCGCAGGCAAGTCTCAGAGAACCGTCTTTCTTTTTAACAATTACCAACGGACTTGCCATTCTGCTCGAAGATGGTTTTATAATGTTGGCTTGAAGCATTTCTTTAATTTGTCGTTCAACTTCTGCTCGATAGATGAGTGGAATTCGGTAAGCCATAAATTCTTTTTCACGAAATTCCGGTTTCAGTTCAATTTCATGTTCAACCAATGTACATAATCCAGGCTTTTCAGAAAAGCGATCAGAATATTTGTTCAATACTTCCAGCAATTGTTTTTGTTGAGTCAATGTTAAATGGCTAATCTGATCAGGATCAAGATTCAGTGAATTCTTTTCATTTTGCCAGTCATTCTTCATCAGCAATTCAACCACTGAACCAAAGTCTTCATCTTCTTCGACGATTAGTCCACAACTCATTGCTCTTGTAATGTACTTTCTGATTTTATTTGCGTGAATTATCTTTCGACAATCGTCACCCATATCAATCAAATAAGAGTACTTGGACCTTCGTTGTATAACAGTACATGGACCATGCCATCGTGAAATCAGTTTATTCGTTGAAGTCGGATATAACACAATGACTTTTTCACCCGGTTCAAATTCTTTATGTTTCGCTCTTTTGTTGTATTGATTCGTATACTGTAATTGCTTCTCTCGTGAATATGATTCTGCAAACAGTAATGCTTTTTCCATATTTGCTTTCATGTCTTTCAAGTACTTTTCTGGTTGGATTCCAATATGAGGTGGTAAATTAATTTCTCTTGTCCAACTTTCTTTTAAAATTGCCAATGGTCCACGCGGAATCTTTCCATACACCAACATATAAGGAGCAATTCCAGTAGTTGCATTCGGTACTTCTCGTAATGCCCACACTGTAAACGGAATTACTTTGTGCCATTGCCTTGGATTGTCAACAATTACATGATGGATCATTTTCTTGAATGTTTGGTTCCATCTTTCTACTAGTCCAGCTGCCTCTGGATGACCTGGCGTGTCAAATCTTGGACTACAACCCATTAAATTCAGAAATTCTCTTGTCAGACTCGCAGTAAAATTTGTTCCTTGGTCACTTGTGATCACTGAAGGTACACCAACGTTCATGAACAACTCCATCAAAGCATCACACACAGCTTTCGCAGTTAATGATTTCAACAGAAACACTGTAGGCCATCTTGTGCAAGAATCGACAATACATAAACAGTACTTGTGACCTGCAGCAGATGCTGGCTCGATTGGTCCTACACAATCCATTGTAATTCTTCTAAAGGCTACATCTTCTCTTGGAATTGGAGTGATAGGAACCCTGTCCATCACCAAACTTCTTGCCTTTAACTGACATTTCTCACATGATTTGCAAAATTTCACTATATCTCTTCTCATCTTTGGCCAGGTAAAAGATAACTTTATTCGTTCTCTAGTTTTCTCTTCTCCAAGATGTCCTCCAAATACTGATTCGTGAGCCAACTCCATCACTTTCATTCGTCGCTCTTTTGGTAACACCAATTGATATATCGTTTGCTCTAATATTCGATATCTCTTGTACAGTAAGCCATTTACCACGCAGAATTCAGATTCTTTATCTGGCGCTAAATTCCACCATGCTTTCAATGATTCATCTTGTCTCTGCTGTTCTTCGAATTTCTTTGCGTCTGCAATCTGCATCTGTTGTTCTTCATCTTTCTCATTTTCTTGAAACAAATCTGCTATCTCCACATCACATTCATTATCCTCTTTCGTTTCATTTAGATTACCATTCTTGCATGCAGCCATCTCTTGTTCACTCATCTCTGCTGTTATACCGTCTTGCATTAAACTTTGTTGATCATCGCTTTCGTTTTCCTCTTCACTTGAACTTTCAGTTTCACTTTCCTCTTCGACTTCTATCACTTTCTTTCGCTGACTCTGCAATCTCGTCGTTACATTCGCTTGCACATCTCCTTGTATCATTTTCACTTGTGGCACGGCTTTAAGTTCTGCAATGATTTCTGGATGCAACAAGAATCTTTCTGTGCTTCCCATTTTTGCAATACTAGCACACATCAATGTCACATAAGGTGTAAGTGAACATTTGACTTTATGCGGAATTACCTCTTCTTCCACATCGTTACAACACAGCCTTACATCAACTTTCACCAACTTTGCAGGAATGGCATCTCCTGCCACGCATTGTAAGTTCACTTTTCCAATCTGCTCCACCTTCATGCCTTCCAGTAATTCTTCACTAATCACCGGAACCTCTGCTCCAGAATCAATCAGTGCTTTTACTTTCACTGGTTCTTTTCCTGCTGTTCCACGAATCTCTACCTCGACGTACTGCAATACCACTTTCTTCAATGCTGTACTTTCATCTCTTCCAACCATTTCTTTCTGCATTCCATTGTGCAATAGAATTTCTTTCTGAATATCAGGTGAGAGGTGACATTTCATCACTGACTTTACTTCAGTTTCATTGTTCTGATGTTCTGTGGCTTGACTTTCAGAATTACCAACCACTTGAATTCGATTCACCCTCGAATTTTCTTGTTTTCCATAATTTGAGGCTGTAACAGGAACTGGACAGAATTTCATCAAATGCCTGTCTGATCCACAGTTGTGACAACGTTTCACCACTGCACCTCGTTGTTCGATGCTTTCTTTTCTTTTATATGGAGTAAACGATGCATTGCCTTCTCTCGCGACAAACCTTGGTGGTGATTTGTTATATACCTGACGTTGTCTGGTCATCATCGACTCTCTATTCTCGTGAACAACCGGAGAATTTGGTTTCACTTCTGCACCTCTGAACTGATTTCCTGTTTCTTGATTGCTCTTCCAATGAAAACCAAAATTTGGAGTGAACTGTTGATTTCTTTTGCCATTAGGAACAAAACCAAAACTTGTCTTATTCGGAATTGCCAAACCAATTCGATTATTAACATGAATGTCCGCTAGGTCTGCCACAACACTAGCTTCGTAACAATCAGTTCCTTCCTTCGACAATACAAACTGTAGTGGACCTGGTGGTAGTGATTCTTTCAACTTATCCGCCACTAACAAATCAAACAACTTCTCAAAATTCTTATCCACTTTGCGACTTTTCACATAATAGTTCAACAAGTTCTTCAGCCTTGCTGTAAACATTGTATACGTTTCTTCAGCTGTCTTCTTCGCATCAATAAACTTCGATCTGTACTCTCTCGGTGTCAACTTGAATTCTTTTAACAAGTGCTGTTTCACGATCTCATAATCATCTAAATCAGCGAATGACAATCTGTTTAGAACAGTTCTAGCTTTCGGAGTCATCAATGGCAATAGTAACTTCACCCAGAATTGTTCTTGCACGTTGAAACTACGAAACGCATTCTCAACCGTTTCGAAATATAATGGCACCTCCATCATATCGTTTGGCATTTTGGGTAAGACGTGTTTCATGGCATCACCAATTTTCTTTATTTTAGACACCATCGTTTCACTTTCTTCTTGTTTCCTTTTCTGTTCTTCTCGTTCTTCTTCTCTTCTTTGCTCTTGAGCTTCTCTATTTTGTTTCTCCTCTTTGAGTTGTGCTTCTTTTAATGCTATTTTTGTTTTTTCCAACTTTAAACGTTCTTGTCTTTCCTCTTCCGCCTTCTCCATACTTTCTTTCTGTAATTTCAGTTCTTCTTGTCTAACCTCTTCTGCTCGCTCCAACTCTGAAATTCGCACTTTTTCCTTTTCTTCTTCACGTAGTCTCTTCTCTTCAATCTGTTGCTGACGTATCTCTTCGTCACTTTTCCGCGCCCTTTCAAATTCAATCATCTGCTCTAATCTTCTCCTTTCAGCATCTTCTCGATCTCTTTTCAATTGCTCTAATTGAATCTCAAATTGCTGCTTTTGCAACTCAAGTTCTGCCACACGAACTTGCTCTGCTTTCTCTTCTTTCTCTCTCTGAAGACGTAATTCTTCCTGTCTTGCATTCTCTGCTTTCTCTTCTTTCTCTCTCTGAAGACGTAATTCTTCCTGTCTTGCATTCTCTGCTTTCTCTTCTTTCTCTCTCTGAAGACGTTCTGCCTTCTCTTCTTTCTCTCTCTGAAGACGTAATTCTTCCTGTCGTATTTCTTTCTCTTCTTGTCTTCGTTTCTCCTCTCTTTCTTCTTTCATCATCATCCACTGCATCATCATCTCCATAGACATAAGTCCAGGCGGTTTTTCAATAACCTTTTCCACAGCACCGCCGACAGCACCTTCTTCTTCTTCTGCTTCTTCTTTAAGCCAGACTTCAGCTAGCGCTTCTAGCATGTCTTCACGTGACATATCTTTCAGTTTCTCTTCTTCAAAACCAGCCTTTAACAAGCGCTGTTTTAATCTTTCAGAAGACATCTTCTTCAGTTCTGCTTGTTTTTTGACACTTAATTTCTCCATCTTACTTCTTTACTTCAGTGCTGTCCTTTCTGGAAAACACGAGTTTTCTTTTGTGTTTGAAGTATTGGGGATTGTTCTTTGTTTGATAACAACCAACTTTTATACCTTTGTCGTTGAGGCTTTCGTTGTCGTAGATTTACCAATGATTTGAATGCGTATTCACCAGTCGACGTTGTTTCGAATCCCAGACGTTGTTTCGAATCCCAGACGTTGTTTCGAATCCCAGACGTTGTTTCGAATCCCAGACGTTGTTTCGAATCCCAGACGTTGTTTCGAATCCCACCGCTGCTGTCACCAAATATGTCACCAACTCTTTTCTTTCTTAGTTGTGACCTACCTCAAGAACTTTCCTTATCTCTACATATAAATTGCTCAACGTCTTCTAACTGTTTAAGAATTAAATTGACACAGTTCTTTGAATGTTTCTTTCTTTCTTCAAACACAGTTATTTCAACAAACTCAAATCGACTGTAACTTCTAACATACAGCTCTCTACTGCATTAAAACAACTACTACACTGTATTGTTCAAATTCACTGTCATCAGCAGTTTCTAAGTTTGGCGCGCTAACTGCACGTGTAAAACAATCTACCGTCAGCCAATGTTTAGGCTACTTTAGGCCAAGCGCCCACGAGCCGACAGCGCAACTAAGGCCTAAGACTAAAACGCTTAACAATCGAATTATCGAATACACATTATATATATATCAACATAAGGAACACCTGTGCTCATTATATATGCAAAACATTAGTTCACATATAGTATAATCCTATGAATCCCTAAAGGGACATGCAGGCAAATTATGCTATGTCAAGCGCGTGACTTAGTTACTCGTTCGATCGACTTAGTAACTCGTTCGAAAGACTTACTTACTCGTTCCCTCGACTTACTTTGAATTCAGAACTCGTTAATCTCGTTGTAGCCGGTAGCCTATGTAGTTGGGTATGTGATGGGGTACGTAATGAGTTTATGCTTTGGTATTCATGCGGGAAATTAGGCCAACGAAACACAGAGTCTTAGATGAATTTTGTAACAGAAACTGAAATATAGGCCTAGCAAGCGTTTTCTCCCAGTAGTTCTGAATCTTTAAACATACACCCGGAGATCTATGTGTGCTAGTAGCCTAGTCACCCTAGTGGCAGTTCTAAGCTGCGCCACGCAGCCTATCCACCATTCGTTCCGTAAGTGCTGACCTACATTCTCCGATAGACGGCGCTCTAATCCATCACCACATAGGCCTACCCCTCCAAATTCCCGCTAGAACGAGATTAATTCGTGCGCACAAGTTAGTAAGTCGTTCGAACGAGTTACTAACTCGTGCGAACAACATAACATATTTTGCCCGCATGCCCCTTAAGAGGCTCCGCAATAATGTGCGTGTTGTTTGCAAAATTAATGTAATTTACAGCGGTCTCGGCATCCCCAAATAATGAACTGTGATGAATTGGTTTCTATTGCCAAATGCTCTTCCTTTTTAGACTCCAGGTCGGTGACGTGTTGGAATGCACACGCCTCCAGTTTGGCAGAACGCTCTGCCTGACTATCTGTTTGTCTATCTAACTGTTTGTCTGTCTGCATGCTTGTATGCATGTGTCCTTGCGTGTGAATATGTACACCGTGATTCAATGAAAAGTAAGCCAAACTTTGTATTTCATATAAAGGCCTACTTCTAACATGAAAACAGTATTTAATATTTTTGTGAAGAAACTCTCAGTAGAATGGTTTGATTATTTAATTAAAGAAGATGTTCAAAATGTCCTCCTTCTGCTTGCACGTAAGCCTGGAGGCGCTGGCGCCATTGGGCAACGTTTTCTTCAGTGCGCGATGACCTTCGTCTGCCACTACCAATGACGCGGTCGACTGACCCTGTTACGCTAATTTTTCGAAGCAATTTATCTAATCCGCTTCTGGTCCAGTGTTTTTCTGGAAACTCTTGTAGAAATTGACGGCTGCTGTAATTCTTGGATTCCCTCAAACCTTTTATCATGTGTAAATCTTCTTTACTAAACGGCATTTTTTCGGAAATTGCTAGTTTCTTGTTTATGTTTTCAATCGTATTATCGTCTGCTTTTTTGAGTAGGAAATATAAACCGGAAGTCATTAAAATGAAAAAGTAAGTATGTGCATATTTTTATTTTGAATATATTATTAATAAAATATAGTTCAAGTTTTAATATTTGTTTATAACGTTTGGCTTACTTTTTATTGAATCACCGTGTATATGAATTTGCGCACATTATCATACGTGAATCAAACATAGACCTAGTAATTACATAGATGCACACAGACATGCGTGTAGACAGACAGACAGACGGATAGACAGTCAAACAACCAGACAGTCCCAATCACACAAACAGACAGACTATGCATAGTACATTCATACATACACACATACATACATACAAAAGCCAAAGATAAATATACATGCATATATACACACATGAATGCAGACACAGATATATGCGCACATGCATGCTACATGCGTATCTCTATCGTCGGTTGGTCGGTGTAATGATGCATTGTTTCGACGACAGATGGCTGGCTTGATGCCACATGACAAAGATCCGCATCCAGTGATTGTCCGAAGCCGAGGTCAGCATCTGACCCATCAGTAGGCCTATATAAACACAGGTATAAATACAAGTATAGCGTTCTGTGTTCAGAGACATCAAGGAGGCGTTTGATGCAGTTGAGCGTTCTTGCTTGCACAGGTAGGATCATAACAGACAACGGCTTCACGTAGTCTTTTGGTTTATTAGAGACTATTGCTGAGGTTGCCTCCTTCGTTCACCTTCTCCAACTGGACTTGACCTGCACTTGGTATATTTGGACAACCACGCTGAAAAGACGCAACGCTCGTGAATAAGCAAGTGCCCTGCGCTTAGCTCTTAAGTATTGATTTAGAAATGTCTAAATTTCGATTAGGGCCTACGATTACGTTTTGTATTTCATTGTATAATAAGCAGTGCTGAGCCTGTTTTGAGGATTTTACGAAATAGGTCAACAGAGTTAGGCAAGGTTTTAACACTGTAGCCAGCTCGGATTTCTGTGTTTGTTTGTGCACGCCGCACGATAGTAACTAGTTTTATAATTGACTTAGGTTTCCGAGTAAATTTTTACGCACCTCACCCTTTAGCCTTATGCCAGACTTCGCAAAGCTTCTGAGAGTCGTCCGTTCAGCTTTGTTTAACTGTAATTGACACTGTTAATATATATATATATTCGTTTACTGAGAAGAACCATCTGACAAAAACGCAGAAATGCAAACATGAGTGATAATCACAAATTAAAGTTCATTATAGGATTTTAGAATAAACTAGTAAAAATATTTTTATACAATGATCTGGGAATAAATTGAGAGTTCTTCTTGGGTGGGAGAGTATGGTTGTGTGCTCTAGGTCTTAATTGGTGAGAGGAGAGGGTCGGAGTGGAGGTAGGAGATGGGGAAGTACGTGCTTGGGGTTGTGTAATATGGAGAAAAGGAGTTTCGCATCGGCTATATTGGCAAGTTCAAAGACTGTTGGAAAGAATTGCTAGGCGTTTGGCTCTTTTTAGGAGTTTTTCCAGGCGTTCTTTACCGGAAGCCAGGGTGAGCCCCCACCAGGATGGGGAGGCATATAGAAGTTTAGCAACGGTATACTGGCTTTGGTTACATAATGGATGGATGAGGAAGAAAGGTCATGGGTTTTGAGTTTTCTGATAGCATAAAAAAAGGAGGAGCAAGTTGATGAGAGGTGGTCTATATGGGCTGTGAGTTTAATCAGTGACAGCAACAAGAGTTCATCATCAGAATGGACGTATGCATGTATGCATGCATATGTGCTTATGTGTGTTCTATTATGCGATATTTTTATCCATAAAAATAACGTGTAACTTTGTAGAGTTGAACAATTGTCGCAAGGCGTTTGACACAGTCGACCATCATCTCAGTTGAAACAATGAGACGTGAAACAACTCTTCTTCTTCTTCTTTCGCTGGCCATTTCCGGTGCGCTGGCCGGAACTTTCGACGAAAACAAAGATGGCGTCGATGACCGTAGCGACCGGAACCGCGACGGAAAATCGGACCACGGGCATTCCAGCTACGGATACGGGTACGATGGGTATGCGTACCCGTACTACGCACGGTCCGGATATCCGTATGGATATGCTCAACGTTTCTACGACGGACACGGTTACGGTGACCATGGTTACGGTCGCTTTGGTTACGGCGTCCCTCATTATGACGCTGGTTACTATGGATATTGAAGCGTAAGCAGGTCTTTTGTATCGGATGGACCTACATGAAAGCGCTGTACGTCCTATATATGTCAAATTTTTATTGTAGTGCATTGAATAATGTAACTTGCATTGCATTAAAATTTCATTGTAATGCTTCCAATTTTTGTTTTCTTCATGGGCATGATGATGACAATTGTCAAATGATTGCGTATAGTGGTAGTAGAAGAAGCAGCAGTAGGCCTATATTATAGCAGTGGCAGTTGTGGTAGTAGCAGTCGCGAAAGTGGTGATGATGACGTATAAGATTTTGATGATAGCGAAGAGAATATTGGTGATAACGATCGTGATAATCATGATAATGATGATCATGATATGTTGGTGGAGGTAACGATGGTGATGATGACGATGACGATGATGATGATGATGATGATGATGATGATGATGATGATGATGATGATGATGATGATGATGATGATAATAATATGCGAGCCGCACGTATGCCTATGCGGGACGCAGGTGACGGCGGATGGAGCACACGGGCTTTCCTAATAACAAAATAATAAAAACTAATAGTAATAACATTACCTTTAAAAATAATATTGATAGTAAAAATAATAATAATATCCATCCTTGAATTTCTTTGTAATCTTCGAATAATTTATTTATTTCTGAGTGATCACACAGACCGAGAGACAAAACATAGTCGGACCTAAAATCGTTACCTGATTACTTCTGCCTTATATTCTCCTGCGCATCAAATGTTTTCCCATTGCTTACAGAGAGAGGGCGCCAGCGTAGCTGATCGAGGGTTGTGTCGTTGAACGTCTAATTTTTTCGTCTTTTTACCGGTCTCGCTTCTATCTCAACATTCTGCTCAGTCAATCTAAATCAGGATATCAGGTGAGATCGTTCCTATCTCATCTAAAATAACTTCAACCCTCTGCAACTCACTCAGATTAAACTTTGAATTTCCCGCATGCCGCGCACATGGCCTTTTCACCCTTCCGCCA
>JACEVL010006353.1:0-12431 GCA_020284085.1 Aporrectodea caliginosa
GCATCGATCTAAGGAATCCCTGAAAAATCTAAGATTGGAAAAGGTAATGATGTTTCAAGTAACAGTTAGAACCTGACAGGTCGCAGCTATCTTCTGAACAAGTCAAGGAAGATAAACATGGCTTTTTGCACCCATAAATAAACTCATATAAACTTTATGATGCCTAAGAAATATGTGTCTAATAGGCATATATAGGCCTACCCCCCTTGTTAAGGAAGAGATAGGCAGATTACGTGTATTTCACATGCTATATGGGAAATAACGGGGCGCATTTTGGGGACTATTCAGGAAAAGGGGAAAAGGGAAAGACTAACCAAAAAAGAAAAAAAGATTCCCGTCCACAAACCACCTTCCAGATACGACGCAGTGCTCGTGAGTATGCTGGTGCTTTGAGCTTAGCTTTAGAGAAGCGTTTTGGAAATTTTGAGTTTACAATTACGATTACACCACGGATGCTAAGTGGGTTGATGAATTCGCTGTTGTTTACTGCCCTCAGCTTCTGTCATCTGAGTTTGTTTTGACTTGTGGTTCATTCGCAGTCAATTACCACTTTATGAAAATAATCAGGAAATTAACGAGTTCACTGTATGCGCTCCATCCATTGCTATTATTTTGTGACAGTGTGTAGCACTGAGAGAGAAGACAACTATGTCGATTAGCGACGTCGTCTGATGACTACCCTCATGCGAATCAAAGCCAGCTTCACCAGTTTCCTAATTGCAGAAGTTCAAACGCCGACCATCAGATAAGAGGATGTCCGAAAGGAACGGATAAATCACACAAATCACAGTAAGAACAAATTTACTGTCTTGTGATGTCAAGGTTAGACAAGAATTCGTCAGTAACTGTTGCTGCATTGATGCAATTTTTGTAGAAGTCAAGAATAACGAATCCGTTGAACTTATTTAGCAATATGATATTGCAATGCTTAAGTAAATAGGGAAGTATAGTCTAAGGATGTTGTGCGAATTTCTTTGCATTTTCAAATTCGCAGTCTATTGTCCAAAATTTAGATTTAAAATAGTAAATATTTAGGAAAGTATTGTCCAGGTTACGTGATTTAAAATTATTTCAAAACACTGCATGAATGCTTTTGCTTGCAATATTGTCAAAGTTATTACAGTTTTATCTTGATTATCATTCTCTTGCATCACTGCTAATAATCTTAGAAGTATGGTCTTAGCATTTTTCTTTTCATTATAACATTAAACTTTTTTCCCTGAACTATTTTAGACACACCCTCAGAGTTTAGACGCCTCTGTTAGTAGTAGCATAAAAGTTTTTAGATTTTCAACGAATTAGACCGATCACTGAGGTAATGAAGTAGCTCTGGTCACATTAGACTGTTTTCACATACTGAATCTAATCTGGTGCTATTAATAGCGTCAAATGCATTTGAGACGGATGCCGAGAACTAGCAATTAATTTCAATTTCAATATAGATATTTGTAAAACTGGCGGTTTTGGTGGTGGTGATGCTGCTTTCCTGCTGATGATTAGTCTCTCATTGAATTCAATAGTTGGCAATCTCATATATCGAATTCAAATTGGTTTCTAAAATAGATTAAAAAAAGCGTTATTTGCATTGTTTAGGCTACTTCAAAATCTCAGTGCAGTTGGTAGGCCCACCTATGTGCATTTTGGAAGTTAGTCCTTGAGCTTTCGACTGATTTCAAACGTTTCGGACAGTGTTAATCACATCTATTATCGTCATCATTTTGAGGTTCTATAATCATTCAGTATCTTTTTTCGCACACGAATGCTTACATATTTATGTCACACTTAGACAAATCTGTTTGGTAAATGCTGTATCAGAAATCGCCAGGTTGGTCTTTACAGAGAAAACGTGGATGTTCGCTATGACCAGATGTGTGTTTTTAAAGAGTTCGGAAATATATGTACCACACCTTTTTGTATTGGATTAGGCTACCGTGCTCCCACTGTTAGATACAGTAAATAAACAATGCAAGCAGGGTCGGCCCTAGCTCAAATGGCGCCCCAGGCAAAGCATACATTTGGCGCCCTCTGATCCCACTCCACGGTCCACCCCACGTCACAAACCGATGATGAACCAGCCAGAGCATTACGCTCTATTCTGTGGATAAACGGACTTTCAGGTCGTAGAGACACAAACTGCAGAGTACAACACGCGTGAAATAATTGAATGTTAATGGTTAAAATACAAATTTTGCGATGTTAAAATTATTTTAAATTTGTTCCACAAGCAAAAGTTTGAATTCAAATTAAAATAGTCGTTGTAATTGAAAATAAGACTTTAAATTTTACGTGAAAACTTAAGACTGTTGAAACACATTTTTTTGTGAAAATGGCGCGCCCTAGATTTTGGCGCCCAAGGCGACTGTCTGCTTTGCCTGTGCCTAAGTCCGGCCCTGAATGCACGTTAAATTTAGTATGAGCCTGGCGTTAATTTTCACATGTTAATCGAACAATAATTATTGCGTGAATGCGGAAGCAAGGGAATAAAACGGTAACCCCATATCCCAGACCAAAGTAACGCCTCAGACTGCGGCATCTTTCAAGTAGGCACCGTTTGTCAGTTTTGTATAATATTTTCTTTTCGGTGGACGCTGAGCGAATAATTCTTCGGACAGACTTGTGGATGCATTGGTCGGTGGCAAAGTCTATGATGCGGAGAATTGTGCAGATCTACGTGGATACAGTAGAAATAGAAAAGTGAGTCTAATTTAAACCCTGGCATCTATCCAGCTCCTCTTGAACTGTGCCATTTTTCGAATTGTTTACTGTGAACATCATTTAGTGCATTAGTTAGCGGAAACGGTAATAGTTATAATTCGTCACCCAATATAGGATCATATTTACTTGATTATAGCTTAACTGATTAAACTATGTTAGGGCCCTTTTTTTCCCAAAAATTTTAAATTTTTTAAAAAAAAGATTCCAGGGTTTTTTTTCTTTGAAAAAAATTTTTGGCATCGATCTAAGGAATCCCTGAAAAATCTAAGATTGGAAAAGGTAATGATGTTTCAAGTAACAGTTAGAACCTGACAGGTCGCAGCTATCTTCTGAACAAGTCAAGGAAGATAAACATGGCTTTTTGCACCCATAAATAAACTCATATAAACTTTATGATGCCTAAGGAAATATGTTGTCTAATATAGGCATATATAGGCCTACCCTACGCTTGTTAAGGAAGAGATAGGCAGATTACGTGTATTTCACATGCTATATGGGAAGCATAACGAGGCGCACCCTCTGTGGTCACTGATTCATCAGGTAAAGCGGAAAGGAAGACTAGAGGGCAAAGAAGACCAAAAAGATCTACCCAGTCCACAAACCACCTTCCAGATACGACGCAGTGCTCGTGAGTATGCTGGTGCTTTGAGCTTAGCTTTAGAGAAGCGTTTTGGAAATTTTGAGTTTACAATTACGATTACACCACGGATGCTAAGTGGGTTGATGAATTCGCTGTTGTTTACTGCCCTCAGCTTCTGTCATCTGAGTTTGTTTTGACTTGTGGTTCATTCGCAGTCAATTACCACTTTATGAAAATAATCAGGAAATTAACGAGTTCACTGTATGCGCTCCATCCATTGCTATTATTTTGTGACAGTGTGTAGCACTGAGAGAGAAGACAACTATGTCGATTAGCGACGTCGTCTGATGACTACCCTCATGCGAATCAAAGCCAGCTTCACCAGTTTCCTAATTGCAGAAGTTCAAACGCCGACCATCAGATAAGAGGATGTCCGAAAGGAACGGATAAATCACACAAATCACAGTAAGAACAAATTTACTGTCTTGTGATGTCAAGGTTAGACAAGAATTCGTCAGTAACTGTTGCTGCATTGATGCAATTTTTGTAGAAGTCAAGAATAACGAATCCGTTGAACTTATTTAGCAATATGATATTGCAATGCTTAAGTAAATAGGGAAGTATAGTCTAAGGATGTTGTGCGAATTTCTTTGCATTTTCAAATTCGCAGTCTATTGTCCAAAATTTAGATTTAAAATAGTAAATATTTAGGAAAGTATTGTCCAGGTTACGTGATTTAAAATTATTTCAAAACACTGCATGAATGCTTTTGCTTGCAATATTGTCAAAGTTATTACAGTTTTATCTTGATTATCATTCTCTTGCATCACTGCTAATAATCTTAGAAGTATGGTCTTAGCATTTTTCTTTTCATTATAACATTAAACTTTTTTCCCTGAACTATTTTAGACACACCCTCAGAGTTTAGACGCCTCTGTTAGTAGTAGCATAAAAGTTTTTAGATTTTCAACGAATTAGACCGATCACTGAGGTAATGAAGTAGCTCTGGTCACATTAGACTGTTTTCACATACTGAATCTAATCTGGTGCTATTAATAGCGTCAAATGCATTTGAGACGGATGCCGAGAACTAGCAATTAATTTCAATTTCAATATAGATATTTGTAAAACTGGCGGTTTTGGTGGTGGTGATGCTGCTTTCCTGCTGATGATTAGTCTCTCATTGAATTCAATAGTTGGCAATCTCATATATCGAATTCAAATTGGTTTCTAAAATAGATTAAAAAAAGCGTTATTTGCATTGTTTAGGCTACTTCAAAATCTCAGTGCAGTTGGTAGGCCCACCTATGTGCATTTTGGAAGTTAGTCCTTGAGCTTTCGACTGATTTCAAACGTTTCGGACAGTGTTAATCACATCTATTATCGTCATCATTTTGAGGTTCTATAATCATTCAGTATCTTTTTTCGCACACGAATGCTTACATATTTATGTCACACTTAGACAAATCTGTTTGGTAAATGCTGTATCAGAAATCGCCAGGTTGGTCTTTACAGAGAAAACGTGGATGTTCGCTATGACCAGATGTGTGTTTTTAAAGAGTTCGGAAATATATGTACCACACCTTTTTGTATTGGATTAGGCTACCGTGCTCCCACTGTTAGATACAGTAAATAAACAATGCAAGCAGGGTCGGCCCTAGCTCAAATGGCGCCCCAGGCAAAGCATACATTTGGCGCCCTCTGATCCCACTCCACGGTCCACCCCACGTCACAAACCGATGATGAACCAGCCAGAGCATTACGCTCTATTCTGTGGATAAACGGACTTTCAGGTCGTAGAGACACAAACTGCAGAGTACAACACGCGTGAAATAATTGAATGTTAATGGTTAAAATACAAATTTTGCGATGTTAAAATTATTTTAAATTTGTTCCACAAGCAAAAGTTTGAATTCAAATTAAAATAGTCGTTGTAATTGAAAATAAGACTTTAAATTTTACGTGAAAACTTAAGACTGTTGAAACACATTTTTTTGTGAAAATGGCGCGCCCTAGATTTTGGCGCCC
This sequence comes from Aporrectodea caliginosa, assembly GCA_020284085.1. NCBI lineage: Eukaryota > Metazoa > Annelida > Clitellata > Crassiclitellata > Lumbricidae > Aporrectodea > Aporrectodea caliginosa. The sequence continues at coordinate 5,324 of JACEVL010006353.1, forward strand.
AAGGCGACTGTCTGCTTTGCCTGTGCCTAAGTCCGGCCCTGAATGCACGTTAAATTTAGTATGAGCCTGGCGTTAATTTTCACATGTTAATCGAACAATAATTATTGCGTGAATGCGGAAGCAAGGGAATAAAACGGTAACCCCATATCCCAGACCAAAGTAACGCCTCAGACTGCGGCATCTTTCAAGTAGGCACCGTTTGTCAGTTTTGTATAATATTTTCTTTTCGGTGGACGCTGAGCGAATAATTCTTCGGACAGACTTGTGGATGCATTGGTCGGTGGCAAAGTCTATGATGCGGAGAATTGTGCAGATCTACGTGGATACAGTAGAAATAGAAAAGTGAGTCTAATTTAAACCCTGGCATCTATCCAGCTCCTCTTGAACTGTGCCATTTTTCGAATTGTTTACTGTGAACATCATTTAGTGCATTAGTTAGCGGAAACGGTAATAGTTATAATTCGTCACCCAATATAGGATCATATTTACTTGATTATAGCTTAACTGATTAAACTATGTTAGGCCTACATTTCAAATCATGATTCCAGTTGCTTGATTTTTGGACGCCATAATTTATTTCAAGAGCTGTCAATAAATTAAAACCGTGTTACTATCATGCTTAGCTTCTCTGGATTTTTCTACTAATATGGACATTGTAACGTTTATAACAACTACAGTTACTGTAGTACCATTATCATATTGGCATAATGTGGTATGTCTGTACATCTTCAATTTCATTTGCATCTTGCACTCTTCGAGGGCGTGGAATGCCAACGCATGCCCTATAATTATAAGGTAAAGCGATGGCAAGACTGATTGGGCCTACTCATCATGGGCCTGATCAGGAAGCTGAGCGGCGGAGAGTGTGATCGTTAGTTAGGAATGCTTCGTTCAGCGAGTCAAGCGGTGATAAAAGTGATTGTTGGTACTTGATATGGATGATATCTAGAATTCTGTTTCTTCTCTTGCTGCTGTTGCTGATGATAATAATGGTGATAATGATCAGTTTTAGGATTACGGAATATGCTTGTAAATCGAAAGAGGAATTGGCATCTGCGTTCATTGTTAGTACATGCCAATTGGTTCCAAAGTCGTTTTCAGTTGTCTCGGATCACATGCAGGACTTGAACCCGTCACGGAACCCTGCATCAACACGTTATTCAATTTTGTGTGGTAGCTCTGCGGAGTTCTATATCCGACCTCTGAATATATGCATTGACGACGCGGACTTTCTCTTCTCCGAAGCTGATGAACTGGCGTGCGTTGACAACTTTCCAGTGTTGCCAACTGACATGAGTGGTCTAGCCGAAACGATCGAGTGCTACAAGATTGAATCATGCGACATGTATCCAGGTTTTGTTCGACTACGAGTTTTTGGAGAACTGAACTACAACTGGAAATATAAAAAGTACAAATTTAGCCGTACAGCTTTTACAAATAGGTACAAGATGCTAAATATGGCTACTGTTGCAACTAAGGTGTTCACTATTATTCGTCCTAGAAACAAGATGCCAAACATTGTTAGTGGTCCAGCGATTAATTGTCGACCAGAAGAAGCTTCGGGACTTGATGCTGTCAGTAGCGTGTGGTGTTCTCAATGGCCAAGAGAAGCCCAAAATTGGCCAATTCGACCAAGAAAATACGGATGGCCGACAATTGATACAATCTCTGAAGTTGTACAGAATGGTTGTCATGTTGTTTATGCTCAGCATCGTTCTTGCAGAGACGATTCAAACCAGTGGAGATTATCATTTTCATTCGCTGAGATAATTTTACTTACGAGTTGGACTCAAGTTCAACAGATCGTTTACCATATGTTGAGATTCTTTGCAAAGAGAGAATTGATACAAAAAGATTGTCCAAAGGAAGATGAGGTTCTCTGTACGTATCATTTCAAGACTCTGATGTTATGGACTTGTGAAGAGATGCCGTCGGAGTGGTGGAATTCCTCTTCCGTTATTACTACCTGCTGCAAGTTGTTAAAAACACTTTCAGAATGGCTAAAGAGGAGATACTTTCCGAACTATTTTATTCCTGAAGCAAATTTATTTCAGGAGCTATCGAGCTCCACATTGCTTGACAGGACTGAAAGATCACTTAATGATTTCAGCAATTCTGGAATACTTTGTAGTTGGTTCGTCGAAAATTACATACACTCAGTCGTTGAGACAATTTTCGAAGTTAAATGCACACTGGAAGAAACGACAGATTTCATGAAATACATACTGTATCTCCTTGAAATTTGGAAAGTGAGTGAATCAGAATCATTGGATTCATATCTTTTAATCACATTCGTGTGTTCTCATAAAAATAGTCGTTTTGCAATAAAAACCGGGTGTAATACAGGACTGCGCCAGAGCTTAAGATTTGGATATGATGCAATATGTCATGAATCGAAAGCAGACGATCGACTGACAACTCTTCCAACGATACAGAACTTTTTATGTTTCACATACTATGACATCCTACTGCATATTTTGCATGTTGCATATGGTTTAGGTTGCGGAGAGATTTCATGGGACAGTAGTCTTTTTGTTGAATTTGTCAATGCAATTTCGATACGATCAAAATGTGTAAGGTCTCGGTATCATAACTTTCCGAAAACGTACACCGAACAAAGTAGTCGAGTTCAATTCCTGCGTGCTCAAGACCTCATGAAAAATTTAACTGGATCAAATAGTCGTTCAGAATTTAAACTACTGTTTCTCATGTCAAAGGAGTTTCTTAGAAGAGCTTTAGAATACGACGATTCTAAATCCAATGGCATTGCTCCTGCAGCTTTGGCCTATCTGGCTGCTCTCCATTTTGCAACATCAGAATACAAACAGGCAATGCACTTCTGCTTGGTAGTTCTCGGCGATCACGCATCTCAAAGGAATAAGGAAACACTGAATGCAGGATGCTTATTTTTTATTGACGATGTCGCAAGAATCGTTGGATTGTGTGTTCTTCACAGAAAGATTACACAATAATCTGCATTACATTGGCAGGCGACTTTATCTTGATCTGCGTCTTTCACCAGATGTATTTGCTCATTATTTAAGAGTATTATCTGAAAAAGTATTTAGTCATTTAGATTTGCACCATGAATTGCCAGATTTGACATTTCCTATGGACGAATATTTAACAGCTTCCTTAAAATCGAAATGTATAGCTGCGATGAAGTCAGGAACTCTCTTCAATGCGGCCAGGGAAAAGGTTAATCGTAGAACAGATTCATCGGCAGCAACAGAGTCTACAAGTTTGATTCCTTTGTTACTGAAAGAAACAGAAGCAGTAATTGGTGCTTTGATGGAATATGCTTTAGAAAATATGACATCATTCTACAATGTGATTCGGAAAGACTTTGGAATCCAGTGCAACACAGCTGACTGCTATCGCGCTTTGCACCTTTACAAGTGTAGCCAATACGATCAAGTGATGCTTTTTTGCGAACGAATTCTTCGTGAACCTGATCTGCGGAGTGATTTGAAGGAGTTTGCATTTGCGAATATTTTGGTGTTGCCACCGCTTGAATTATTTTTCGATGAAGACGTACAATCCTTGCTAGGATTTCACACGCTCTTTTATTGCCTATCACCTCTGAACGACAATATACGGAAATGTAAGGTGTACGACGGGTCAATATTTGCACAACGCTTAGTCAATAATGTGTTTCTTCATCATAATGGACTCTCGAATTTTCTTTTTGATCATTACTCCGTTAAATGTCACTATTTCCTTGGAAGACATTTTCTTGCAGGATATTTGAAGCTGAGATGTTGCATCGACTGTAATCTTCCGCATGCAGAAGCAATGACTGAATTTGTTGCTCAGAAAACTATTCTTCCGTTTGAACTCATCATTCGCAGGTTTCTTCTAAAAAAGTTCGTGTTATTTTAAAATAATTCAATACCAGTGTCCAAATTATATTTAAAAAATTTCGTCTTCATGATTATGTGCCTCCGAAGAATGAAACGTAGGCTACTTCTAAGGTATTTTGTCTTGACCAGGCTATCGACCGTTATAGATAGGCCTACAGAACCAATCTAGTCTTGAAGGGTTTTCGTAGTTTTATTTGGAGACTTGGCGGTAGAAAGCCCAATCTTTATTACTTTTGAGTCAACAGCGTAAGTTACAGTCGGAATAGAAACGATCAAGTCTCTGTGGTTTATTTGGCGCTCGTAATAAATATGAATTATATTAGTTGCGGAATAGACAATCTTGATTCTTTTCCAGCAAGGCCACAACGCACAAACAGCTACATGTACCTCACAGTCGATGATCGCATTTAGTTGACTTAATTTTCTTCTAATTAACGTTTTCTTTATACATAAATTATTTCTGACTTTGGCATGTAAAGCGCTGAGCGTTTGCTTGCGTTTAATAAAGAACATTCTTACTTACTTACTTACTTATTTAAGTTGTTCCATTTAACCCACGAAGGAGCTTCAGTGACTTTCCCAAACAGGTTATCTTTAATTCCAGAATTAATACATTCTCCTCAGCAGAAATATCAGCCGCATGAGATCTGAACCTCATAACAATGCAGAATGCACCCACATGGGCTTATTATGCCCTACTATATGCGGCTATGTGTAGTGTATACAAATTTCATACAATAACATGTCATATGGCTTAATTTGTGCTACACACGAAGTAGCTGTTGGAGTCGTTTCCGATGAACTATTATGATTGATGAACCCGCATATCTTTAACCAAGATGGTAGAAAACAACCGCTAGCATCGATCGCAAACGCAACTAACTCTGAGTTTAGCTCTCATCTGTCAGGTCTTGACGTCATCTGCTCCTTTAACGGCGTTCTACATGTTACGATAACTTCTCCAAAGATTCAAGCATCACTCGTATGAAATTGAACTGTTTTCAAATTTCAACGTGTTTTAGTTGGCGTTGTAGTTGCATTATATTATCTACATTACACTGCACAATAATACCACTTCAATGGTTCGGAATGAAGTCATATACTGATCCACTAACAATAGAGACGCCTGTGGCAGTCAAATGGCGTGATGCTATATGGCTTCCAACAATGAACCAGTTTCGATGCTGTTGACCACACTTTAAAAGCCATCGTAGTGTGAATGGCATCAAGCATCGTTCTAGTTGATCGGCTTAAAACTGTGAAACTAAGCAATCTGTTTCTAAACAAAAATTTGTGTTAGATGACAACAAAGAATATATTATGTCAAACAGAAAATAATTAAATTAAACGCCTATAATATTTCAAGCCTTCTGAAGATGAAGCGAAAATATTTGAGTCTGATATTTTGCTGTTGACATGTGCCACTCATATGATTCACGTGGCCCCTCATTCTTCATCTACGAATAGATTCTACTTTATGTTATCGTTTTACTGTGAGTGGTTTGCACATCACAGCCGCGCCTGTGCAGAGCCTGTATAAACTACATGTCAATAATTATTATGCTAGATGTCATACTTAACACTTTATACTCAGATAATTATCAATATTGATCTCAGTCATATAAGGTGGTTGAGTTTTTGCATTAAGGGAATAGGCCTATAATGTAGGCTATATCCTATAAGCAAATGTGGCATTTTTATTGGAAAATAGATCGTAAAGAGTGCTAGATTCGAAAAAAGAGAGCGTGTAGGACCGAGAATAAACAAACAGGATTTGCCATGATTGTGTCATTAACTGATGACAACAGATGGAAATAACTGGAGACGGACGTTCCATGGTGGGGCAAACCAACGGAAAGAAGATGGACAAAGAGAAGTATAGATATTAATATATATATAATTATATATTTTAGGTCTTATTGTTTCTTTGGTGAGAAAAACATTCTTAACAATTGCATCTCTCTGTTCCAAATAATAAAAAAAATTATGACCAAGATTCAGTTGCTTCTGAATATGCTTAGAGGTGCCTCAACATGGTTGTAGTTCGAGAAAAGAGATGTGCATGACCGAGAAAGCTAAAGTCAATTATCTGCCTGCCTTGATATCTGGAGCAGGCATTGATCAGCTGCTTGAAGTTCCATACCTACCAGGTGGAACAGAAGAAATGACAGCCGCTGCAGTAGTTGCATCAATCGAAGATTGGGGTAACAAATCACACCTTTGTGTCATGGCTTTCGACACCACATCGTCGAACACAGATCACAAATCATGTATCCAGGTACATGCAGTTTTGTGGAGGAGAAGTTGGAGAAACGTCTGTTATCTTTTGCCCGTCGGCATCATTTTCTTGAGATAATTCTGGAAAGTGTTTGCTCACTGACAGTCTACTTAGCTCCTTCTTCTGGACCCGATATACAGAAGTTTTAAATCGTGTCAAATCCCCTGGGCCGATATTGATCATGCTACTTTCCGTACAGGTTTAGAGGATATTGAAGTCACGAGAAAGATCACACCAGGCAAAATAGCTGAAGTTTTGAACTTTGTTGAACAAAAACTTCAGGAAACACAGCCATGAGAAGATTACCAGGAACTGCTCATTCTCGTCATCATAATTCTGGGAGGGATCCCTCCGAGCTGGACTTCACTGAGCAAGATGGACGGCAAACTTGTTATCCAGAATCAAAATCTTCATGTTTGGTCGTATCCAGGCAGATGGTGACCAGTTTAAGCTTACAGACAAAGAAGAACATGGTCTACGTGAGCTTCTCTGCTTGGCCAGAGAAGGCAGATACATGGCTCGCAGCATCGTTATCAAACTTTGGCTCCGAATAATGACCTACTATTCCTGATTGATTGATTGATATCGTGGATATGACCGCCTGTCGTGGTTTGACTCCACTGACGTAACTTGATCCAGGAAATCAGACAACTCTGGATAGGAATCCGTTTGTTTGGCTGATCGTCTAACCGACAGCGTGCCACTGATGACTCAGAGGTCAGCGTAGTCGACGCTTCTGTGCAGCAACAAAGAGGAGCGATATTAAATGCCTAGCCTACTAACTTAATGTGTTTAAGATTGAACCGTTCAGAACAATCTGTCATCGTGTAACTGAAAAATAACCTCGTTATTATTTCCTTAAATCTTAAATTATGCTTTGTGTTCTTTCAACCATCAGATGATCCATTGTAATATATCTACTTATCTAGGTACGGTATATTATGTAAAGCGCCTTTAGTAGTGATGA
>JACEVL010006357.1:0-14022 GCA_020284085.1 Aporrectodea caliginosa
TAAGGTTAAAAGCCGCTCATGGGGTAAATGTAGCCTACCGCATCCAGGTTTCGGCATGAGTGTTAGGCCTAAGGGTTAAAATCCGTGTAGGCCTAATAATTGTCATAATTCGACCAAAACTGTTCATGAGCAGTATATCATAATTCGACCAAAACTCTTCCTGTCCTGAGCAGTCTAGAGTAACCGGCAAGTTTATAGGCCCGTGGGCTGAAGGATATAGTGCGTAAGGTTACCGGCGTCGTGAGTGTCGTTTATAGGGTCAGGGTTATAACTTATAAGCATATAGATTCCTTGGGTTAGGCTATTCAGGTTAGTGTCGTCATTAGAAAATCTGGTAGGCCTATAGCTACCGTCCGGCGTTCGCGCAGCATGCCCAAAAATGCTGTATAATTCTTCAGCCCCCGATTCTATAAGTTTGCCGACTAACCTATAGAGGCTAGCCCTGTAAAAACTAAATAATTTAATTTTAAAATAATTATTATAGTCTGAGTTTTTTTAAAATAATTGTAAATTTTTAATTCATTTATTAGGGGACCAGCGTAGAACCGAACAAGGATCCAGCGTCGGTTGTTGACATGTGTTGACAAAATAATTAAATTGTTTTCTGTTTAAACTTTCTGGTAATTAAACAGTTAAATTTCTCTTTTCGGAATATTTAGTTTTATTATGAAATAGACGATTGTGCGTTATTTCGTCGAGTTTCAATGAACTTTTGCCTGGGAATGAGATCTTCGCCTTGTTTACTGAATCCTGCTCTGTCAGTGTGGAGAGAGAGAGGGAGGAGGAGGAGAGAGTATGGTCTGCCGTGGATTTCATTTCGATCAAATGGAACTAAGAATTCACTTAGATAGGCCCGATTATTTAATAAACATGTTCTAGTACAGAACATTTACAACTGAGGTTGTGGGTGGTGAATTAACTGTAGAGTTTTCCGTGATACATTCTCACAATCGACCTTGGTGAGTGCCGTAAATATCAAATCAAAGCGGTATAGAGCTATATAAATTTGGTTCAACTAGGTAGACATGGTTGAACGACTGCGACAGCTACTCGAGGCTTGTGTGGAAGGCAATGCTTGGGTGGTATCGGCCATTCTGGACGAAGGAGTTGACGTTGACATATCGGATGACGATGAGGTAACTGCGTTGCAGGTGGCCTCTGCAAACGGTCACGAACATCTTGTTCGGCTGCTGATAATGAAAGGCGCGGCACTCGACAAAGCCAACTCGTCCGGTTGGACTCCGCTTCTGCAGGCCGCTCGACACGGCCACACGAGCATTGTCGCTCTACTGCTGCAGAACCAAGCAGACATCAACGCAATAACACACCTCGGTGCCAACGCGATGGTCCTGGCCTCACGTGGCGCTCACCTACAGACGTGCCAACTGCTGGAGGATTACGGAATCGACCTGAGCTTCCCAAACGGAGCGGTCGACGGATCGACGTGCGAATTCACGGCTGTGATGGTCGCTGCGCTTCATGGTCACGACAACATCGTCCGACATCTGGTCGACCGCAGCAACGACGTCAACTACCGGACGCCAACGCTTGGCGTGAGTTCCCTCATGTTTGCAGCACTCAACGGTCACATGACTACGGCACAGATTCTGGTCGAGCGAGGGGCCGACCCAAATCTTACGAACGTAAATGGCGATACGGCGTTGGAGATTGCAATGGTACGAGGACGACGAGAAGTCCAGAATTACCTTGATAGGAAGACTACGAGGAAGCCAAGGGCAGGTGAACAGAATTCTTGTAATCACTGACTTATCAAAATTCACATGTCATGAGTTAATTATTTAGACAACATAATATAGTGTGCTGCATTTGATGGATGGCCCTCCGTCTTCCAAAGCTCAGAATTGCACAAACGACGACCATATGACAGAACGTTGAAGTGCTGGGCAACTGTGAGTGAAGGAGGACTTGATCAATTTCCCCCCATACAGTGACTGCCTCAGTGGATGCTCAATCCTATACGCTTCACAATACAAGGCTCTAAGTAATTGGCTATCGTGCTCATGGCTCAAAATATGGATTTTTATATGCATCTCACAAAAACACTGGTTATGCTAACCTAAAGAGTGTTGAAGTCATTAGTGATAAAACGTTCATTAGTACAGAAACAGGTCTTGTGGGACACAGGAGCCGATTTTTTAGAGCACTCACCTTGTAAACACAAAAGATATTGCAGATTCGAGTGTCCTGTGAGATACTGTGTAGGGACACTGAGCAGTGAGCAAGTCCGTGACTCATAATTGCTCAGCCCCAATATTGATGCTTGTCATTAATTAGATAGTGGTGATTAATAAATGCTTAATAATAATAAATAATTTTTGAATGTTTAGGTTGGGTATCTTTGAAACATATATGGTGTCAATTTAAGTTATCAGTTGCTCAAACTTATGCAAATGTTTTGTTTGATTTTAGCCTATCAGGACGTTAAACCAGACATTATCGATGCCACAAGACATGGTAATGTCATATCACCAGTTTCTACATTTTAGAAATAATTCATTATGAAATTGTCACTCATGAAAGTCTTTGAAATATTGTACCAAATTTAATTTAATTTAATTGTTTTCCTATTAAATTGAGAGAATCTGTACAGTTATTATCATTGTTTGAATCATGGATTTACTCTTTCCATTGTTGCAATAACAATGTCTTATGGTTTGCCAATATGTTAATTCTAAATTGAAAGTCGCTTGGACTACTTCTGTTTGCAGGTAACATTCAGCGAATTCGTGAAATCCTTGATGAGGATATAACTCAGCGTGATGCATGTTCGCCACAAGATGGAGCGACGCCGCTGATGTTTGCTGCGATGGCTGGACGTTTGGACATTGGGAAAGTACTCGTTGAGAAAGGATGCGATGTGAACAGAAGGGATAATATCAGCGGATGGACGGCTCTCATGCAGGCAACATTCCACGGGTTAGACTAAGAACATCATCTCTTCATCTAGCAATCTGAGACACTCATGCAAGGGTCTCAGATACAGAAATGCCTGCCTGCATAGTAGTACATACATGCTTGGGGGCGGTGGTGTAGGGGTATGTTCAGTGCCTTGCAGCCGGAGGGTTGCGGGTTTGAATCCACCTCCAGCCGCACGTAGGGACCCTGGGCAAGTCCTTCACTCGCAATTGCTCATGCGCTTCGGCGTGAAACTCCGATTCAGTGTCAGCGCTGTAGTCGGGAGCTCTTCTGAATAGAAATCTTGAAGGGGCGCAATAACAAGTGCTCATACAATACAATGCATACATTATTCATAGTATTAATTAGTGGCCTGTATGTCTAATCAACCTACGATGCACTAACACCAAGGAGTTCATGATGCTTACCAGCTTACATATATATCTGACTGAATTAAACATTTTAATAATAATAAGTTAAAATAAATAAATAACATGTAAAAATGTAAAATTCTCAAAAATTAGCCATAAGTTCCTTAAATTCAGTTGTAACTAGTAGCAGAACCTTTATCAAGTTTTGTTAATGTTTGAAGTTTTAAAATCACAGTGGATCACTTTTACCCTTCTAGCATTTAATATTAATAATATCAATAAATGAAAGTAATAATTTGTTGTTGGTAGTAAGAAAGAAATGGCCAAATATCTAATCAGCGTTGGTGCTGACGTCTGCATAGCTGCCAAGAACGGTTGCACAACTTTCGATATGGTCACGTTCATGGGTATGTCGTCATCGTCATTGTCGTCATTGCAATTTCTGCAGTAAAATCAGTCTCATAAACTGAGAATTGAGATGAAGTTTTCGACGTCTGCTCACTAAAGACACAACTGTTGTGAAGTTTCTAAATGCGTGTGGAGGGAACAACTTTCAACTTCTTCCCAATTGATCCTCTGTGTTATTGATCTGACTTTTCGTTTCCTATTGTTTCCTATTGCATCGTTTCTACTGGATTTCTCTACAGAATATGAATGTTTAATCTTGGGTGCAGAATAGTGTAGTGGTTAGCATGCTGGACTCAGTGGAGAGGTTGGCGGTTCAAATCCCGGCCAGGACAGAAATTTGGTTTGAGATCTTTGCTCCACCTGAGTCCCTTAGCCAACTCGGCTATAACGAGTACACTGACCGTACACTGTCAGTGAGAAGATGAGACGGCAAGGGAGAGGACCCGCCCTCATGTGCAGATGCTAAGAAAATTTAAGTCGCTAAGCATACCCATGGCTGCCTCTGAGGCTAGCTCAAGAGTCTGCTCTTCTTCTTCTATGTCTCTGTTTTGTTGTTCCATCGGTTGATGCCTTGTGCATTAGACACTAGTGCTATGTGCATTAGACACTGGTGCAATAGAATTTAGTAATTAATTAATAATAACTTAAATTGATGATAAATTGATGTCTTGTGCATCATATTAATTAATTAATTAATAAATGGTGATACAGAAGTAACTAGATTGGATACGAGTAGTTAATTCAGCTGACCCTAGGAAGGTATACCACATGTAACAATGGTGAAGATGTTGCAATTAATTAAGTTGATAATTATTTTTTCAGCAGAGAATGTTGATACAGATCTGTGTCGATTGATCGCATCAAAAGCAATGCAACGAAATCAATTCGATCATCTGACTAAGAAAACAAAATCGATTCGTGAAGACTCGACGTCGACCGTGGAACTTCTGTCGACCGACTCTGTGTACGTTTCTTATCCAATAGAAAAACAATTGTATTTGATATTATAATAATATCCTTTCATTCATTCATTACTTGAATTTATATAGCGCCTCTTCAAGGGAACTACTCAGAGGCGCTCCCAACCCCAGCGCGGCCAAATATCATCTCATACTTACATGTGGCTCTCACTTAATCATCAGCTATTTGATCCTTTCACTCGCGAAAAGCATTTGGCATGTCCGATATAAGATAAATGTTGCAATTAATGGACCATGTCCTTCACCAAGAGCGTTTCATGCATGCATAAAGATTAATTCTTTTCAGTGTTTGAGAGAATGAGAACTGATAGGAAAATTGGCCGTCAGAATTGATAGAGAGAATTTTTAGGTAGATTTGTACACTGGGTGTTTTTCTGTTGTGTTTTAGTTCAGAAGAGAATGCAAGAAGTGGTCTGAAGGTGAGACATTTCTTTCGATCATTGTTTCCTAAATCCTGTACTAACAGTTCAGTTACAACAGTACTTAACAGATCGACATTAGAAAATTCTCTACAAAAACCAATCTATCAATCACATTTGTATCTCACACAATCAAGCAAATCTTTTTGCTCTCTCTCGCTGTCAGCAGTGCAGGTGCGACTGCTTTATATGCACTCTTTCCGCCAAGACTGGACCTGTCTGTGACTCATCACCAATGTCAGGCACCTGGATAATTCCGCTGTTATACATTGGTGGGTATTTCCAATCCTTTCCACTATTGTGGAAGCATGGTTCTCCAAAAGCCACAGAGTCATCGCCTACATGCAGCCAATGTCCGCAACATTTATGTTCACATTATTACCATGATGTTCAATTCAGTTTGTACGGTTGGATCTTGGGTGAAGTTATTGTGGCGATTTGGGTGGTCTGGTGCCTTGAGTCCATCTCTCTTTCACCGACCGTTGCTTTCCCACGCCTCGAGTCTTTATTGCCTCTTCCCCCCCGCCGACTGCCGACTCGACGGACATTAGCGCTTGGGTGGTCTTCTCTTTCACACGGTCTGTCGGGCGCTTATCTCTCCCCCGCCGACCGCTGTCTTGGACTTGGCGACTGCTGCTCTGTGGGCGACCCTCTCCCCCGCCGGCGGCATCCTTTGAGACACCCTCTCCGGGCCGGCAGCGGTCTCTTTGAAACACCCTCTCTCGCCCGGCGGCGGTTCCTTTGAGACACCCTCTCCGGGCCGGCAGCGGTCTCTTTGAGACACCCTCTCCCGGCCGGCGGCGGTCTCTTTGAGACACCCTCTGTCGGGCGACGGTGTTACTGCAGGCGACCCTCAGTCGGTCGATACCCCTCACCCCTGCTGGGTATATAAGGAGGGCGCTTTGTGTGGAGTTTAGGTTCTGAGGTTCTGAGGTCTGAGGTTCTGAGGTCTTTGTTGTATGGTGATCTGATAGTCTTTAAGCTAGCTTGGCCTGTTGTGAGGGTCGTGTGTTTGAATAAATATCGTCTTAGAACTTTGACGTTGATCCTTCGGTGGGTGACACTGATCGCCTGGGCCCGTCGACTGGCAGACGCAGAAACCCTCTGAAATAACACGGAGGTCGTACTTACGCTCCCATCCTGAGCGACACGCGCCTTACACTCGCATCCTGAGGCGAAACCCCAGTTTTGTCACATTGGTACCAGAGCCAGTGGGATTTTTGACGGAGATTTCCTGCCGTCGACGACGCTAGAATTGACCGAAGATGTTTCCGGGAGACGAGGACGACACCATTCCCTACGCGGCCTTGGACCTGGCCGATCTGCCGTCAAGAATTTCTACGCCAGCCGCGAGACGAATGGCCGCGTTGGTTACGCGACCGGACCGAAGCCGCCTGCTGTCCGAGATCGACTTCGACGACCCCGAAGAGCCGGTGAGATCGAGTTTCCGCGAAGAGATGGAAGAGGAGACGACCGTGAAGCCGGAGAGAACGAGCATCCGAGGAAAGACGGGCCCTTCGACGACCGAAAAGAGGAAATTGAAAGCCAGTTTCCGCGAAGAGACTGAAAGACCGAACGAACCGGGGACTTCGACGCCGAATCTGCTAGAAAATGTCAGCGACCTGCTGCGAAGCCGCCCGACGCCGATGAAACCAGGCAAGTTCGATGGGACGGGCTCGTTGGAGTCATTCCTGGTGCAGTTCGAGGTCTGCGCGAGGCACAACAAGTGGACGGGCGCGGACCGGGTCGACTACTTGAGATGTTCGCTAGAGAAGGCCGCTACGCAACTTCTCTGGGACTTCGGCGCTCAACCGAGCGTAACTTATGAGGAATTGGTCGAACGCCTCCGCCAGAGATACGGGACGGAAGGCCAGGCAGAAACCTTCCGTGCCCAGCTGTACTACCGCCGCCAACGACCGGAAGAAAACCTGAGCGACCTGCTGCATGAAATCCGACGACTGGTTGTCTTGGCCTACCCGGTGCCCTCCAACGAGACCACTCAGATCATCGCGAAAGACGCCTTTCTCGAAGCCATGAGAGACCGGGAGCTCTCGCTCAAAGTACGCGAGCGAGAACCCAAGAATTTGGACGAGGCATACCGGACCGCCCTGCGTCTGGAGGCCTATCAACGGACGAACGACGCCGATGATCGCCGCAGACCGCCAAACCGAGTGCGAGGGACGCAAGAGACCGATCTGAGCGCCCAGCTTCAGGCTCAGATGGACCGCTTCTTGAACACTCAGCGAGATGAGCAGCGGAAATGGCAGCAAGACATAGAGAAAAGAATGGACGAGCAATTCCGCGTGCTACGCCGAAGCCCTCCTACGACCGACGAACCGAGTCATGAAATCCGACCTGAGCGAGACCGCCCAGGCCCTCCGGAGAATCAGCGACGCGAAGTGACCTGCTTCAACTGCGGACGAGCCGGTCACATTGCCCGTAACTGCCGACGAGATCGCCGATACCAGAATCGCCAGAATCGCCAGACCGAGATGACCGAGCCCGATGCTTCGACGCCACCGAACCCGGTGGTCATGAACAATACGACGCGCCCAAGAATGCCGGACCGTGCTACGAACAACGCAGTCTACATCCGCGGAGAAATCAACGGACGACCGCAGCTTTGCCTGATCGACACTGGATCGGAAGTCAGCCTGGTGCCTTCATCTACTGTCGACGGGTTAGACCTACGCTCTTGCAATCGTTTTTTGATGGCTGCTAATGGGTCCGATATAAATGTCCTGGGTGAGGTGCGGGTGCCCATTAAGATTACGAACGGGTTTTGTATTCATACTTCCTTTCTGGTTTCTGATCAAATTTCCGAGCCCATGTTAGGTATGGACTGGCTGAGAGAACATCGCTGCCGCTTAGGATTTGGTATGGGATCCCTATTTGTGAGACGCAGGCGTATCTCCCTGGTGAAAGGTAATGGGTCTATTTGGTGCCGGCGCGTGATCGTTGCCGAGGAGGTATTGGTAGCCCCTAAGTCCCAGAGGGATATTCCGATTAAGACAATGTACGGGGATCTAACGACTGTAGCACCAGCCTGGATGACGGAGGCTAGGGAGATCCAACCCGGGGTCCATCTCGCCCGAGTAGTTGTTGGAGACCACGCAGATGCCCGGGTAAGGGTGGTAAATTTAAGCGAAGACCCCGTCCGACTGCCTAAGGATCGACCCTTAGGGGAATTGCACCCGGTACAGGTAGAGATAAGCGAGAGAAATCGCGAGAATAGAGACGCGGTTGACCAAGCCTCGCCGAGTGAGAAATTGCTCGCGGATTTGCCCGAAGAAGTGCCGCCTGAGATTAGGCAACGCTTGAGCGCTTTACTGATAGAATATGGGGATGTCTTTTCTGTGACTGACCGCGATTTAGGTAAGACATCTGTGTGCACGCATAAGATAGAGACGGGAGATGCGCGCCCCGTGAGACAGCCATTAAGACGACAGCCGCTGCCGCATAGAGTTACGATCGATAATCAATTGGACAGTATGTTAGCTGATGGAATTATTGAACCTGCTGTAAGCGAGTGGGCCGCGAATGTTGTGTTGGCACGCAAGAAGGACGGCTCGCTAAGATTTTGCATTGACTACCGTCAATTAAACGACCGAACACGGAAGGATTCGTATCCGCTGCCTAGGATAGACGAATGCCTAGACGCGCTTGCAGGCGGAGGTTGGTTTAGCACGCTGGATCTGAGAAGCGGGTACCACCAAGTAGCTATGGAACCGAGAGACGCAGACAAGACCGCGTTTGTTACGCGAAGGGGCATTTTTAGATGGAAAGTGATGCCGTTTGGCCTATGTAATGCGCCAGCGACTTTTCAGCGCCTGATGGATATTGTTTTGTCAGGGCTAAATTTTGAGGTCTGCTTAGTCTACTTGGACGATGTTATTATCTTTGGGAAGACACCGGAGCAGCACTTAGACCGGCTGGAGCAAGTGTTTCAGAGACTGCGAGGCGCTAACTTGAAATTAAAGCCGAGTAAGTGTCAGTTACTGCGTAGGAGCGTGAGTTTCCTAGGTCACATAGTGACGCCGGAAGGAGTGGCAATGGACCCATCGAAGATACGGGACGTGATAGAGTGGCCGATTCCCCAGAAGTTACGAGACGTACGGGCCTTCCTAGGACTATGCTCGTATTACCGTCGATTTGTGAGAGAATTTTCGACAGTGGCGGCGCCGCTGTTCGCCTTGACCAAGAAAGGTAGGATGTTCGCCTGGGACGATATCTGCCAGGAAACGTTTGACAGATTAAAGACTGCTCTGACGACCGCCCCGATTCTTGCATTGCCTAGGGACGAAGGCACTTATGTGCTAGATTGTGATGCGTGCGACGTGGGCATAGGCGCAGTACTGTCACAGCAGATTGAGGGCGAGGAACGCGTGATCGCGTATGGGAGTCGCCTCTTGTCGACCGCGGAAGTGAATTATTGCGTTACCCGTAAGGAATTGTTAGCGGTGGTGCATTTCACTAAGTCGTACAGGCAATATTTGCTGGGACGCCCGTTCGTCCTGAGGACGGACCATGCTGCTCTGCAATGGCTGCAGCGCACGCCGGAGCCCATTGGTCAGCAGGGGCGTTGGCTGGAACGCCTCGCCGAATTTGAGTTCCAGGTACTTCACCGGCCTGGCCGGAAACATGGAAACGCCGACGCACTTTCGCGTCGCCCGTGCCGCCAGTGCGGATGGGAAGATACGGTGACGGTGGCCGCGGTGACTGTGGCGTCTGATCTGCCTCCGCCGATCGCTGATGCCGATCCGATGAACTCTATGGAGAGGGCCCAGCGAGATGACCCGGATATGAGTATAGTGCGCGCCTGGTTAGAAGACGGGGCTGAAGCACCCGACCTTGTAGAGATCCTCCAAGAGAGCGAGGCAGTGAAGATTTATTGGTTTCAGCGGGATAGATTGTGCATGAGAGATCAGGTAATTTATCGACAGACACCCGAGGGAGTGGACCAGGTATTAGTCCCCCGGAGTAAGAGGGAAGAGTTCTTGAAGCTCGCTCACACTGGTTTAACGGGAGGTCACTTGGGCGTTCGCCGAACGCGATGGCAGGTGAGACGCCGAGCATACTGGGTGGGCTGGTCAGGGGATGTTAGGCGGTATTGCAAGCGATGTTCCCCCTGTAATCAGTACCACCGAGGACTTCCCCCGAGGCAGGGTCCTTTACAGCCGTTGCCCTGCGGAGAGCCGTGGGAGCGGCTTAGTATTGACATCACGGGTCCCCATCCTAGAAGTAGGCGGGGCCACATCTACATTTTGACTGTCATGGATGGATTCTCTAAATTTGTAGAGGCCATTCCGATGGCGAATCAGGAGGCGACCTCGGTGGCCCGGGCCTTGGTAGAAAATGTGATTGTCAGGTATGGGGCGCCCCTTCAAATTTTGACGGATCAAGGAACCAACTTTGAGGGAAATTTATTTCGGGAGCTATGCCGGTTACTCGGGATTGATAAAGTAAGGACCTCCAGCTATCACCCTAGTTGTAACGGTTTAATCGAGCGCTTTCACCGGACCATGAACGCCATGCTGGGGAAGGTTATTAGCAGCCATCAGCGCGATTGGGACGAGGTCCTCCCCCATGTCCTCGCCGCCTACCGGGCTTCACTGCACGAAGCCACGGGCTTTACGCCCAACTACTTGATGTTTGGTCGTGAGACGAGGGCGCCAATTGACCTTGTCTACGGGCGACCCCCGAACAGTGAGCGTGCCGACGCTACCTACACGTCCTACACCCGAGGCTTTGCTGAGCGAATGGAGAGTTCCTACCGCCTGGTACGCGAACATTTACGAGTTGCAGCCGAGCGACGGAAACATGGCTACGACCTGAGGGTGCGACCAGCCGAGTTTACTCCTGGTGCTCGCGTCTGGTATTACACGCCTCGCAGATACCAGGGGCGGAGTCCGAAGTGGGCTCGCATGTACACTGGCCCATTCACGGTGGTCGAACGCCTCGGCCTTGTCAACTACCGGCTTCGAAAGACCGCACACTCCAAGCCAATCGTCGTCCACGTCGATAAACTCAGGCCTTGCTACGAAGATGGCCTGCAAGATGCCCGCGAGAACGCCGCTCCGAACGACGACATGATCGACGCTATGCCGGACGCCAGTCAGAACTCTCAGCGTCCGAAGAGGGCGGTTCAACGACCGGCCCGCTACCGCTAGAGACTCGTGATCTCTGCGCGTCTCCGAGTGACAAGCGACTAACGATGGTGAGCGCCTTCGCCGAGTGCTGCTGTCTGATGCCCTCGTCGGCCCGGACTCTGTTGCCCTCGTCGGCCCGGACTCTGTTACGGTCCCTGTCCTTCCCCCAGACGCTTTTTGTCTGGGGATGCGTAAGCCCTCCGTCCCTGACGTCGAGAGACCATGGCTGTCCTCCCTGTCCTTCCCCCAGACGCTTTTTGTCTGGGGACGCGCTAAGCCCTCCGTCACTGACGTCGAGAGACCATGGCCATTTCTTTTTAGTCTGATTACTTAATTGCTTGTGTCGCCGAGAATTGGCTCAATTGTTGTTATGATTGTTATGTCTTTTTGCTTTTGTGTTGGCCCGTTGGCCGCTGTTATGTTGCCTAGCGAGTTTTCTGGGCCGCTGGCCATTCTGATGGAGCGCAGAGACTTTACGTTTTTCAGGTACTCCGATTAGCCGCGCTGATTGACTGAACTCTGCCGAGAACTTTAGGGCGTATGACTTTGCGTGATATTGTTTTTGGGCCCGTTGGCCACGCGAATTTCGAGAGACTTTTCTAGAGGATTTTCTTAGGGACTTGGCCCGTTGGCCGCTTTAGCTTTCATGTGTATTTTTATGCTTGGACTCGATATGAGGGCATATCGAATCGTAGCCGGGGTAGGGTGTGGCGATTTGGGTGGTCTGGTGCCTTGAGTCCATCTCTCTTTCACCGACCGTTGCTTTCCCACGCCTCGAGTCTTTATTGCCTCTTCCCCCCCGCCGACTGCCGACTCGACGGACATTAGCGCTTGGGTGGTCTTCTCTTTCACACGGTCTGTCGGGCGCTTATCTCTCCCCCGCCGACCGCTGTCTTGGACTTGGCGACTGCTGCTCTGTGGGCGACCCTCTCCCCCGCCGGCGGCATCCTTTGAGACACCCTCTCCGGGCCGGCAGCGGTCTCTTTGAAACACCCTCTCTCGCCCGGCGGCGGTTCCTTTGAGACACCCTCTCCGGGCCGGCAGCGGTCTCTTTGAGACACCCTCTCCCGGCCGGCGGCGGTCTCTTTGAGACACCCTCTGTCGGGCGACGGTGTTACTGCAGGCGACCCTCAGTCGGTCGATACCCCTCACCCCTGCTGGGTATATAAGGAGGGCGCTTTGTGTGGAGTTTAGGTTCTGAGGTTCTGAGGTTCTGAGGTTCTGAGGTCTTTGTTGTATGGTGATCTGATAGTCTTTAAGCTAGCTTGGCCTGTTGTGAGGGTCGTGTGTTTGAATAAATATCGTCTTAGAACTTTGACGTTGATCCTTCGGTGGGTGACACTGATCGCCTGGGCCCGTCGACTGGCAGACGCAGAAACCCTCTGAAATAACACGGAGGTCGTACTTACGCTCCCATCCTGAGCGACACGCGCCTTACACTCGCATCCTGAGGCGAAACCCCAGTTTTGTCACATTATTTACATGGTATGGTTGTTGTTGTTGTTAAGGCGTGGTGGAACCGAATGTCGAACAGATTTCATAATCTGAAACTGGGAAGAACGTTCAATCTGAATAATAACCGTTCGCCTTCAATGCATTTGGAGGAAGCAGAAATCACGATTAAGCATCCGTCGCCTGTAAACCACGTGAGTTCTCATCTGATCGGATCTAATGACTTCTTGAGCACATTGTCATAATGTCCAAGAGAGTTGCTTTGAGTCAGATTTCAATAACTTATCATAATCCAATGGAGAAGTGAGGTTAAGTCCAATGAATGATGAGAGAAACCAGAAACCAGTCTGCAGTCGATATGCAGGTTGAAAAAGTTCTCCACTAATTAAAGTGCACTTTTCATTGTTCAAAATTGCTTAACCACAATTTGGTTGTCTGTCTAACGATTGAATTCGTTTTCTGTTGCATTTGATCAGAGTTATCAGAATTCGACGCTTTCAAAACCGACGTCACCCGAAGCGCTGTTCGTGACGAGAAGAACAGAAAGAGAAATTGCGCTGAAGACGAATGTAACGAATCGAACATCAAACGACAGAAACAGCGCAACGACTCTCTATTCACTCGTACGTAGAAAGCAGACTTTGGAGTTGATTCAAATCACATAAAATGATGCTAAGAAGTCGAATTATTTCCAGGTGACAGAGTTTGGAGGATCTCTTTGCTTGAATCTCTCTCTCGACTTTCCTGCTCAGTAATAATGGACTGTTTATTTTAGATGAAGAAAACTAGGTGTCACCAACTCTTTTCTTTCTTAGTTGTGACCTACCTCAAGAACTTTCCTTATCTCTACATATAAACTGCTCAACGTCTTCTAACTGTTTAAGAATTAAATTGACACAGTTCTTTGAATGTTTCTTCTTACTTCAAACACAGTTTAATAACAACAACTCAACTCTTGCCTTAAAACAACCGTACTACACTGTATTGTTCAAATTCACTGTCATCAGCAGTTTCTAAGTTTGGCGCGCTAACTGCACGTGTAAAACAATCTACCGTCAGCCAATGTTTAGGCTACTTTAGGCCAAGCGCCCACGAGCCGACAGCGCAACTAAGGCCTAAGACTAAAACGCTTAACAATCGATACACATTATATATATATCAACCTAAAGAACACCTGTGCTCATTATATATGCAAAACATTTGTTCACATTACCTCCTTCCCTTTCTTTGGATTGAGCAAATTAAATTTAAAAATTTGCGAAATTATCATGTACTAAATTATGCAATAAACTTAATACTATACAATACAGTAAATGAACAATCTTAT
>JACEVL010006359.1:0-15283 GCA_020284085.1 Aporrectodea caliginosa
GCATGCGACCAATGCTTGATTTTAAAAACTGCTTCTACTATTCCTGCCTCTAGTATTCACTCCAAGCCTGTACTTTAATTCCATTTTCCTCAACCTCGAATACACCTTTATTAAGCGTCTACTAACACATCAATACTCATCATCCAGAGCAATCACCAGGACACCCATGCGTCATCAACTACAAAAATCTCTGAGCGCATCTATTTCAAAGTCCTATCACTCACCTACAACTCTTTATATTCCTTCCAGCAACAGGACTTTCCCGAACCCTTCACCATCCAACCACCCCCTTTTCCCCGATTCTCCCTCCTTCTCACTATCCCCTTTCCCCCCAGGGGGGGCCCCTGCGCCGATTTCCCATAGTGTCGGCGGCGGCGCCCCCATTTTGGTCGGCGGCGGCGGCCCCGGGCCGCCAAAATATATCGGCGGCGGCGACGGCGGGGGGGGTCGGGCGCCATTGACGGATCAGAAGTTTATGGGGGGCCAAATGGACGTCCGAATTTTTAAATTTTTTTAATTTCCACCCTGTAATGGTAGTATTTCAAGCTGTCATCTTAACAAACTGCTCTATTATATCAGTGCGATAGGAATCAGCTGTAACTCGTAGTTAAATTGTAGTCTGTTTGAGTTTGACATTTATTTAAATTAATATAAAAACTAAAAAAACGTTAAATATCCAAAAAGTTTAATTTATAAAAAATTTTTTTGAGAGGAAAATTTTAAGGTGTGATGATGATGATGATGTGATGATGATGATGATGTTTTTGATGATGATGATGATGATGAGGGCAAGGAGAGGAGATTTTGATGATAATAATAATAATAATAATCTTCTTTTTATTATTTCAAACGGAAACCCACGGCGGTATGATTACAATTCATAGCATAAAAGGATGATCACAAGTTATTATATGAGACCGAATTGTTTTGCTGCCATGCAAGGCGCCCATCACGTCATACTGCTCGTTTTACGAACGCCACCTGGCGAATGAAAGGCTGAATCGGGATGGTAGCGGGAATCGCTCCCGCGCCCATACTGATCTCCTGCGCTTCGTACAAAAGTGTTACCATTACCCAAAACCCCTTTCCCATGGTGTATCACAAGTAATTTTAATCTTTTTCAATCTACTAAGTTTCCTTTCCGCATTACCCAAATGTAACAGGAAGAGTGAGATAAAAATTTTTTTTTTATAAAGTTGGCCTACTGATAGATTAGGAAGTCCTGTGGTCATCTGTTTTACTATACAAAACGGCCTTTCCGCAGGTTTGCGTTTAGTTACCCACCGATACTTTTTCTAATTAATATATCCAAGTTATCACAGTTGAAAGCTACCTGTATTTATTTCAAGAGAGTAAATTGATTTTATTAATACCAAGTAGTCTTCGTTTCATAGCAATTTGATGCACATCAGTTTAATGTGCAGATCGCAAATCAACTAGTAGAGATTTTCAATTTGGTAAAATTCATGCCCATCCAAAACTTTTACTCTTCGTTTAATATTTTCAAACTAACAATTACGCAGTATGATCACAAATCACTATGAACGGATGATTACAAGTTATTACAGGAGACGATTTTAACTATATACGGCAGCCCGGCAAGGCGTCCACGGTCCATCCCTCCTACACCCCATTTTTCCAACGCGCCATTTGCAAAAAGGGGGACCTTTGGGAGGGGGCGGGGGAAACGTCCCGTACCTACTGCACTTCACTCCAGTGATGTGTGATTTTGGTTTATATGTACTAAGAATTTGATATATATTAAAACATGACAGGCTGATTGTGCTAATTTGATGATGGGCATGTATAATCCTGCCTGATAATCAGATGGTGGTATCATATCGAGGATGAAACATTCATTGGGTATGCGTTTTGTGAGTGGATGCTCTGTTGCACTGTGGAACTTTTAGCCTAAATGTTGAGAGACAGAGGATACTGTTAACTCGGAGAATGAGAGTTAATACAGGGTCATGCCAATCTTCCGTCCCGTCGATGCTGTCCCGTCTGCCCTCTCCGGGCCCCCCCTACTTACATCCTGAAAATGGAAAGAACAGCAATACTTTGGGGGAAGCACATTATTTGGGCTAAAAAAAAGAACTAAAAATTTGGCCATTCAGCCCCCGGCCCCTGGCCCCCCTAATAGGCCCAAGGGGGGGGTCTTGAAAAGGGCCGCCGGGGGGCGCGGGGGGTCCCCAGGACTATTAAAACTGCCCTTCTCCTTTTTTCTGGTTTTTCTGTCCCTGTATGTCTGGTTTTGTTTGTGTCTACTTCTATTACCCCTGAAGCAACAATTTTATCCGGGAAAACATGGAAAACATGAGAAATCAGAAAAAAAATTAAAACATCAGCCTGGCCCCGGCGGCCCAGGAAAATTTTCGGCGGCGGCGGCGGGGCCCGATCCCCAAAAAACCCCGGGGGCGCCCAAGAAATGTCGGCGACGGCGGCGCGGCGCGGCCGGCGCAGGGCTCTACCCCCAGTCACTATTCGCCTCAAATTCGCCACTAGATCAGATCAAGAAAAAAACAGACCATCCATACACCTACCTACACACTTTTCATCTCTAATTTTTACATCGGACTTGCCTATATATGCGCAATCCTGGCGTCATCTTTGATCCACATTTCTTTTTCTCTAATCACACCACCAACCTCCAACTCTTCTGCTTTATGCATACTCGTGACCTCCACCCGCATGCGACCAATGCTTGACTTTAAAACTGCTTCTACTATTCCTGCCTCTAGTATTCACTCCAAGCCTGTACTTTAATTCCATTTTCCTCAACCTCGAATACACCTTTATTAAGCGTCTACTAACACATCAATACTCATCATCCAGAGCAATCACCAGGACACCCATGCGTCATCAACTACAAAAATCTCTGAGCGCATCTATTTCAAAGTCCTATCACTCACCTACAACTCTTTATATTCCTTCCAGCAACAGGACTTTCCCGAACCCTTCACCATCCAACCACCTCGCTTTACCCGATTCTCCTCCTATCTCACTATCTCCTTCCCCCAGTTAGAGCCCTGCGCCGACTTCATAGTGTCGGCGGCGGCGCGCCGGTCATTTTGGTCGGCGGCGGCGGCGCCGCCGACCAAAATATATCGGCGGCGGCGACGGCGCGGCATGGCGTCGTCGGCGCCAGTGACGGATTCAGAAGTTTATGAGGGGGCCAAATGGACGTCCGAACTTTTAAATATTTTGAATTTCCACCCTGTAATGGTAGTATTTCAAGCTGTCATCTTAACAAACTGCTCTATTATATCAGTGCGATAGGAATCAGCTGTAACTCGTAGTTAAATGTAGTAGTCTGTTTGAGTTTGACATTTATTTAAATTAATATAAAAACTAGAAAATACGTTAAATATCCAAAAACGCTTTGAGCCTTTAGTAAACGAATTGCTGACGAGGACACAATTACCAGGTGATGATGATGATGATGATGTGATGATGATGATGATGATGATGATGATGATGATGATGATGACGAGGACGAGGATGACGATGATGATGATAATAATAATAATAATAATCTTCGTTTATTATTTCAAACAGAAACACGGCGGTATGATTACAATTCATAGCATGAAAGGATGATCACAAGTTATTATATGAGACCGAATTGTTTTGCTGCCATGCAAGGCGCCCATCACGTCATACTGCTCGTTTTACGAACGCCACCTGGCGAATGAAAGGCTGAATCGGGATGGTAGCGGGAATCGCTCCCGCGCCCATACTGATCTCCTGCGCTTCGTACAAAAGTGTTACCATTACCCTAAACCCTACCCATGGTGTATCACAAGTAATTTTAATCATTTCAATCTACTAAGCTTCTTTCCGCATTAGCCAGTGTAACAGGAAGAGTGAGATAATAATTATTTTATAAAGTTGGCCTACTGATAGATTAGGAAGTCCTGTGGTCATCTGTTTTTCTATGCAAAACGGCCTTTCCGCAGGTTTGCGTTTAGTAGTATCGGCTATCACGATACTTTTTCTAATTAATATATCCAAGTTATCACAGTTGAAAGCTACCTGTATTTATTTCAAGAGAGTAAATTGATTTTATTAATACCAAGTAGTCTTCGTTTCATAGCAATTTGATGCACATCAGTTTAATGTGCAGATCGCAAATCAACTAGTAGAGATTTTCAATTTGGTAAAATTCATGCCCATCCAAAACTTTTACTCTTCGTTTAATATTTTCAAACTAACAATTACGCAGTATGATCACAAATCACTATGAACGGATGATTACAAGTTATTACAGGAGACGATTTTAACTATATACGGCAGCCAGGCAAGGCGTCCACGGTCCATCACGTCCTACACCTCATTTTACCAACGCGCCATCTCGCGAATGATAGGCTGAGTGGACCTTTGGGAGGGTGCGGGAAGCGATCCCGATACCTACTGCACTTCACTCCAGTGATGTGTGATTTTGGTTTATATGTACTAAGAATTTGATATATATTAAAACATGACAGGCTGATTGTGCTAATTTGATGATGGGCATGTATAATCCTGCCTGATAATCAGATGGTGGTATCATATCGAGGATGAAACATTCATTGGGTATGCGTTTTGTGAGTGGATGCTCTGTTGCACTGTGGAACTTTTAGCCTAAATGTTGAGAGACAGAGGATACTGTTAACTCGGAGAATGAGAGTTAATACAGGGTCATGCCAATCTTCCGTGGCCTGTCGATGCTGTCTGTCTGCCCTCTCCGGCCACTCCCTACTTACATACCTGAAGATGGAAAGAACAGCAATACTTTGGGAAGCACATTATTTGGGCTAAGAATAGAACTAAACCTCGGCCATATCAGCTAGGCCCGTGGCCCGTAATGGCAGCGCACCATGACGGGCGAGTCTGGTCTTGAGGGACGCCGGAGGGGCGCGGGCGGTCCCCAGGACTATGGCGTAATACTGCCTTCTCTGTCTGTCTGTGTCTGTGCCTGTGTCTCTCTGTCTCTGTATGTCTGGAGGTCTGCTTGTCTACTTCTATTACCCACTGAAGCAACAATTTTATCGTGAAATCATGGAAAACATGAGAAATGCAGAAAACAATTAAACACATCAGCCGTGGCATCGGCGGCGCGCCGAGGAATTGTCGGCGGCGGCGGCGCGCCGACCAGCAAAAATCGGCGGCGGCGGCGCCCAAGAAATGTCGGCGACGGCGGCGCGGCGCGGCCGGCGCAGGGCTCTACCCCCAGTCACTATTCGCCTCAAATTCGCCCACCGATCCATGACCCGTGCACACAACATCAACTCTGGAGCGAATCTCCATCTGAATTTCTCATATTCTCAGTTCCTTCACCAATACCACCACTCACTCACCGTCATCTGCATCTGGCTTTCTTATTTATCACTCACAGGCTTTCCATTCCAAACTGGTCCCGACGTCTTCAAGAATTCCTACTCTAATCCACCAGATCCAAGCTTTCTCAACCTCAACGAAGTTTGCCTTAGCAGCCGCTTTGCCTTCCCCTCTCTGATATATCTCGCAGCCGGACTAGTACCTCCCCAGAATATCGATCTCTGGACAGCCCCTCAGCTAGACAGCGCTCACTAATAAGCTGTTGCCCTGCGCTTTCTCCAGGACAGCGCTTTAGAAATGTTTAATTTGGGTTTGGTGACTATTCATCCCCGGAGAATTCATCCCCGGACGATTCATCCTGGACGATTCATCCCCGGACAATTCATCCCCGGACGATTCATCCCCGGACAATTCATCCCCGGACGATTCATCCTGGACCATTCATCCCCGGACTGTTCATCCTGGACGATTCATCCTGGACGATTCATCCTGGACCATTCATCCCGGACGATTCATCCCGGACGATTCATCCTGGACAGTATTCTATGATTGTGGTTAGTAAGTGAATTATGAAGCTTTAACGCACCTTTCATGGTATGGTCATGGTATAAATAGGTTACTTCATGATTTTTTCGTTTTAGTACATTAAGTACCAAACTCGTTCTATTTTCAAATGAATTGTACTCGTGGATTCCACACTCGTAGAATTCATAAGAAAATAGAACTCGTGTGGTATTTCCGGTGTAAATACGACAGAAATCATGAAGTAACCAATACTTAGTTGTAAAACATTTACAAGGTTCGCCATTACACCACACATTTCATCTTACTTACTGAAATAATGACTCTTAGGTCAAAAAACATGACGTCACCAAAGTATGGGTTCAGTGTGAAGTGCGCAGGTTTTTCGAATCAGAAACGTTTCAATATCAAGAAATAAATAGGCTTATTTCTTAGTTAACGGAAAACATTGAATAAGAAACAATAAAATAATACGTTATGACGACGGTAAACTTTGGAACATCGAAACGTGGAAAGCGAACGGTGATACATCGAAACTACGAATACTGGAGAAAAGGAGAGAACGCACAAGGACAAACACAATGGCGCTGTTGCAAACACCAGGTTTTCAACTGCAAAGCACGACTGCTAACAGATGCAAACAACGTTGTGATCGGAGATCAGTCACCAGACCACACCCACAGCGGTAATGTCTCAACAGCACTTGCACGGGCCGCTATCGCAGACATGAAGAAGAAAATGACAGAAACTATAGCAACACCAAGTTCGTCTTCCGGTGCGGTCATGGTTGATCTGGGTCCACATGTGTTGATGGCCTTGCCCAAGAAAACTTCTCTCAACCGTGTTCTGCGTCGTCATCGTCAAGTTGTATTGTCAAGCGGTGATAACCAGCAGACCTTACCACCAACACCAACTAATCTCAGCTTTCATTTCCCATCGAAATTTATCAATTTCCTATTATTTGATTCTGGATCGGGAGATGATCGGCTTATCATCTTGGGCGATAGAATGCTTCTTGGTGGTCTAGCCAGATCCGACATCTGGTTGGCTGATGGCACTTTCAAGGTGGTACCCTCCATCTTTTTCCAGATGTACAGTATACATTTCCAGTTCATGAACGGAATTAATCCTGCCGCAGTATTTTGTCTATTGCCGAACAAGACCCGAGCAACCTACGACCGTCTTATAACGGAATTGAAGAATCTGATGCCAAGTGCTGCACCAAAAACGATTTTAACCGATTTCGAGTCAGCGGCAATGGGAGCATTTTCCCATGCATTTCCCGGAGCTTCCATAACCGGATGTTACTTTCATCTCAACCAGAGTGTCCTTCGCAAGGTGAATGAATTGGGTATGAAGAACGATTACGAAACTGACGATGTGCTACGTGGAAGTGTTCGATGTTTATCAGCACTCGCACATGTACCGGTTGATGATGTTGCTGAATCATTCGACTTGCTAGCTGAAGACATGCCAGAACATGACAGAATGAACGAACTTCTATCCTACTTCGAACACACCTACATTAGAGGTCGACGACTCCGAGGCAGAGGCCACAATTATGGCCCAGCCATGTTTCCAATCCCGATGTGGAATCAGTACGAATCAGCTGGAGATGGTATAGCACGTACCACAAACATAGTGGAAGGCTGGCATCATGGCATACAATCACTGTTCATGTGCACTACGGTGGCCCAAAATAACAAAAGTTGGAAATGTTTAGCTCCACAAGGCTGCCCTTGTTACACATGAAAATATAACCCTGTATGCAAAAATTTGGACAGATTGAACTATGTTTAGAGGTCGCGCCTTTTGCACACTTTTACATTATATAGTATGAAGCGTAAAAAGACATGTATCATTTTGAATAGCAAGGTAGTTACTATTTTGAACGTTGAACAGCCTAGGGTGGTTGCATCTCTAATGGAAAATTTTCAACGTCACTTGTTTACTTTCGCCAACCCGGCATTCCGTGCCAATTGGTTTAGAAGTAATGTAGCCCAAAAATTAGCAGAATTGAACAATATCTAGGACTGCCACAACGGCTTTGAAATTTTGACTTTTACAAATAATTTTCGTCATTTCGAGTCAATGTATTTGATTCGCATTTTTGGACCTATGTTTAGTTTTCAACAGAAAAGCTGGATGATTTTACTTAAGCACAACTTAAAAATAATTTCTACAATGTTTATGTTCTCGTTGATTGTTTATTATTTATTTTTATTGGCATTTTAGTGGTATTTGATCCGTGAGTTCCTGAGACCGATAACCACAAATCTATTCGAACAAGCATACACAAAAGGGTGGAGTGGAAAATAAGGGAAAATTAGAAATTCGAAAAGTAATAGCAATCAAAAGTTTCCTAATGGCATGGATCAAACACTGTTCAAAATTTTAAAAAAAATATTAATGTCTTCCGCCCCCACCAGAGGGCCAAAGTTACGAGACAAAGGGTTTTTCGAGAAAATTTTAGGTTTTCTTGTAAAATATTCTAATTGAAAACTAATTAATTGCCATTCAATATACCGCTAGAAAGAGCTCTTAAAACTGAATAAAATGATGTGTTAATTTTCAAAATATGCCCACATTTGTAGAAGTTATTAACTTTTTACCATTTCCTCAATAATAATAATAACTCTAATAAATAATTTTAATCACTAATCAGTGTAATAACTAGTAATCAGGCATGCAATAAATGTAATTGTGCTGTAATCTGGACCTACTACAGGCAGTTGAATTTATTCCTGGTTTAAGTGTTCACTTTTCATTTTTGATTACAACTATTATGCTTACTAGGGTGGTCGCATCTCTAATGGAAAATTTTCAACGTCACTTGTTTACTTTCGCCAACCCGGCATTCCGTGCCAATTGGTTTAAAAGTAATGTAGCCCAAAAATTAGCAGGATCGAACAATATCTAGGACTCGCACAACGTCTTTGAAATTTTGATTTTTACAAATAATTTTCGTCATTTCGAGTAAATGTATTTGATTCGCATTTTTGGACCTATGTTTAGTTTTAAACAGAAAGGCTGGATGATTTTACTTAAGCACAACTACAAAATAATTTCTACAATGTTTATGTTCTCGTTGATTGTTTATTATTTATTTTTATTGGCATTTTAGTGGTATTTGATCCGTGAGTTCCTGAGACCGATAACCACAAATCAATTCGAACAAGCATACACAAAAGGGTGCAGTGGAAAAAAAGTAAAAATTAGAAATTCGAAAAGTAATAGCAACCAAAAGTTGCCTAATGGCATGGATCAAAAACTGTTCAAAATTTAAAAATAATATTAATGTCTTCCGCCCCCACCAGAGGGCCAAAGTTACGAGAGAAAGCGTTTTTAGAGAAAATTGAAGGTTTTCTTGTAAAATATTCTAATTGAAAACTAATTAACTGCCATTCAATATACCGCTAGAAAGAGCTCTTAAAACTGAATAAAATTATGTGTTATTTTCAGAATATCCCCATATTTGTAGAAGTTATTAACTTTTTACCATTTCCTCAATAATAATAATAACTCTAATAAATAATTTTAATCACTAATCAGTGTAATCACTAGTAACCAGGCATGCAATAAATGTCATTGTGTTATAATCTGGTCCTACTACAGGCAGTTGAATTTATTCCTGGTTTAAATGTTCACTTTTCATGGTTGATTACAACTATTATGCTTACTTTTCGAGTGTTCCTATATTTGATAAGGGGTAAAACTTTGATGGTGTTGTGCGAGTCCTAAATATTAATATTTTTTCATACAACTTTTTGTGTGATGTTTCTGGATGGAATGGAACCAAATGGAACCTTGGCGAACAGTAGATTCAAACTTTTATTATTAAGAACCACCCTAATGCTTACTGTTCGAGTGCTCCTATATTTGATAAAGGGTGAAACTTTGATGGTGTTGTGGCAGTCCTAAATATTAAAAATTTTTCATACAACTTTTTGTGTGATGTTTCTGGATGGAATGGAACCGAATGGCACCTTGGCGAACAATAGATTCACACTTTTATTTCTAAGGACCACGTTGAACAGCCTAATAAAAAATATATACCGCAGTGTTACTGCTTAGTCAGAGTGCATTAAATGCAAATAATTTGTAACGCAATATAATTTTTTACTATGAAAGTAGTTTTCCAGTCTGCATAAATAACCGTCATTGAAGTGCCGGAAAACGCGAAAACCGCGATTATTTCATTTTGCTCTTGTCGGAAAAGAAATCATTGTGTGATGACTGGAGGCAAGTTGCAGCAGGTATTGTGTCTGTGACTCATCCTTAGTTACGCGACAGAATTAACCAATTTCAACAATTATTGGCTGAGATCTGATCATTTTTCTTCGATTTTTGTTAGATTTTGTTTCTTATGACCTTGAAATGACCTTGAACGACCCTGAATTTAGTATTTATATTTTAATCAAAATATAGCTCTCATCGAGATAAATAAACAGTAAAAAGTTCATCTAAATTGGACTCCTCATTAATTTGTTGTGATAAAAAGAGTAAATCGACAATGGACCCAAGTTCCAAAACCCAAGCATGCGGTTTTTGCGATTTCTACAAAAAAGTGTCAAAATGGCGCGACCTCTAAACATGCTCAGATCTCTTCAATTTTTTCACCACATAGTCTTCTTGTCAAGTGGAACAAGGGCAGCCTTGTGGAGCAGCATGTTTCAACAACAAAATGGAAGGCTGGCATCATGGCATACAATCACTGTTCATGTGCACTCACCCTTCACTATGGTTGATGATTGAAGGGCTGGAGAAAGATAGTCAAAAGCAGAAGGCAGCATTCATGCAAGCAACTACTGGTGCCCAGGAAATTGGTGTGAAGAAATACCGCGACTTGGTCGAAAGAGTTAGACGTGCTGTTGGTGGATACGGAGAAACAAATGTGTTATTGTACCTTCGTGCAATTGCGCATTTGTCGCACAATTAAAACTGTTACTACTGTAACTACATCTTATTATTAATAAATCGAAACTTAGTTGTAAACCAATTAGTAAAATAAATCATCGTGACTTTCGTGGTGGCTATGTGCTTTGTCGACATTATGAGTTTTGGAAGCCGAATACATGTCATCGTGGGGAGAATTGTCTTTTTGCCCATAACTATGAGGAACAACACCTTTGGACTCTGGAAAAAGATGGTTGCTTTGACATTGCTGAATTCATTGGTCAAAATCGTTCTCAGAGTGCGGCACCACTGTTCTCTGTTTATGGAATGCTGGAGTAAAACTTTGTCACAACTTAAAGTTAAATAAAATAATAGAAATTATTGAAATGCAACATTTGTTTTATTTCATTTGATAATGTGTATTAATACAAGGATATTTCTGTTACAGAAATGTAACAAGACCGATAGTACTATAACTTCACAGTCATTAACTGTTACAGTAAATTCTTCGCTTTTCAGTGAACTAGTCCCTTCCCTACACCATCAGGACCTCTACACCTACTACTGCTGATAAATTTCAAATAGATGCTTCTTCATTAATTTCAATTCTTTCCGTTGCTTTACTTTATATCGTAATTTCTATTTCATTTGATTGAATGGTCCGGGATGAATGGTCCAGGATGAATGGTCCAGGATGAATGGTCCAGGATGAATCGTCCAGGATGAATGGTCCGGGATGAATGGTCCAGGATGAATGGTCCAGGATGAATCGTCCAGGATGAATGGTCCAGGATGAATGGTCCAGGATGAATGGTCCAGGATGAATGGTCCAGGATGAATCGTCCAGGATGAATCGTCCGGGGATCAATAGTCCGGGGATGAATCGTCCGGGATGAATCGTCCGGGGATGAATTGTCTCGGCATACCTTTAATTTGCGATCACGCTTGAGATTGATTTAGCAAGGTACTATCAGTCGTTTGCTAGTAAAAGTTCACAATTGGTTAAAGTTGGTAAACCTGAGTATTAGGTTAATAAGGTATACAGAAAAATGTGACATTTTTGGCACTGCGTTTATTGTATAAGTGAGAAAGAATAGGGCCTATAGACCCCCCAAAATACCCCAAAAAAGGGGTGGAGTGGAAAAAAAAGGGGAAAATTAAAAAAAAGAAATGAATCAAAAGTTTCCTAATGGCATGGATCAAACACTGTTCAAAATTTTTTAAAAAAAAAATATTAATGTCTTCCCCCCCCACCAGAGGGCCAAAGTTACAAAGGGTTTTTGAGAAATTTTGGTTTTCTTGAAAAATATTCAAATTTGAAAACTAATTAATTGCATTCAATATACCGCTGAAAGAGCTCTTAAAACTGAATAAAATGAGGGGTTAAATTTTAAAAATATGCCACATTTGTAGAAGTTATTAATTTTTTACCTTTTCCCTCAATAATAATAATAACTCTAATAAATAATTTTAATCACTAATCAGTGAAAAACTAGTAATCAGGCATGCAATAAATGTAATTGTGCTGAAATTTGGACCTACTACAGGCAGTGGATTCCTGGTTTAAGTGTTCACTTTTCTTTTTTGATTACAACTATTATGCTTACTGGGGGGGGCGCATCTCTAATGGAAAATTTTCAACTCCCTTGTTTTTTCCCCAACCCGGCATTCCGTGCCAATTGGTTTAAAGTAATGTACCCCAAAAAATTAGCAGGATCGAACAATATCTAGGACTCGCACAACGTCTTTGAAATTTTGATTTTTAAAAATAATTTTCTCATTTCGAGTAAAGTTTTGATTCGCATTTTTGGACCATGTTTAGTTTTAAACAAAAAGGCTGGATGATTTTACTTAAGCACAACTAAAAATTTTTCTACAATGTTTATGTTCTCGTTGATTGTTTATTATTTATTTTATTGGCTTTTTATTTATTTGATCCGTGAGTTCCTGGACCGATAACCACAAATCAATTCAAAAGCAACACAAAAGGGTGCAGTGGAAAAAAGTAAAAATTAGAAAAAAGTAATAGAAACCCAAAAGTTCCCAATGGCATGGATAAAAAACTGTTCAAAATTTAAAAATAATATTAATGTCTTCCGCCCCCACCGAGGGAAAGTTACGAGAGAAAGCGTTTTTAGAGAAATTAAAGGGTTTTTCTTGTAAAATATTCAAATTGAAAACCAATTAACTGCCATTCAATATACCGTGGAAGAGCTCTTAAAACTGAAAAAAATTTATGTGTTATTTTCAGAATATCCCCATATTTGTAGAAGTTATTAACTTTTACCATTTCCTCAATAATAATAATAACTCTAATAAATAATTTTAATCACAAAATTTTTAATCACTGTAACCAGGCATGCAATAAATGTCATTGTGTTATAATCTGGCCTACTACAGGCAGTTGAATTTATTCCTGGTTTAAATGTCACTTTTCATGGTTGATTAAAACTATTATGCTTACTTTTCGAGTGTTCCTATATTTGATAAGGGGAAAAACTTTGATGGTGTTGTGGAGCCCTAAATATTAATATTTTTCATACAATTTTTTGTGTGATGTTTCTGGAGGGAAGGAAAAAAGGGAACCTTTGGGAAAGTGTTAAAATTTTTATTATTAAACATATGCTTACTGTTCGAGTGCTCCTATATTTGAAAAGGGTGAAACTTTGATGGTGTTGTGGCAGTCCTAAATATTAAAATTTTTCATACAATTTTTGTGTGATGTTTCTGGATGGAATGGAACCGAATGGCCCCTTTGGGGAAAAATTTCACATTTTATTTTGGAACCCCCCTTAAAAAGAAATAAAATATAAAACGCAGTGTTACTGCTTAGTCAGAGTGCATTAAATGCAAATAATTTGTAACGCAATATAATTTTTTACTTGAAAGTAGTTTTCCAGTCTGCTAAATAACCTCATTGAAGTGCCGGAAAACCCAAAACCGCGATTATTTCATTTTTCTCTTGTCGGAAAAGAAATCATTGTGGATGACTGGAGGCAAGTTGCAGCAAGGGAGTTCTGTGACTCATCCTTAGTTAGGACAGAATTAACCAATTTCAACAATTATTGGCTGAGATCTGATCATTTTTCTTCGATTTTTGTTAGATTTTGTTTCTTATGCCCCTTTAAATGACCTTGAACGACCCTGAATTTAGTATTTATATTTTAATCAAATATAGCTCTCATCGAGATAAATAAACAGTAAAAAGTTCATCTAAATTGGACTCCTCATTAATTTGTTGTGATAAAAAGAGTAAATCAAATGGACCCCTTAAAAACCCGCTGCGGTTTTTGCGATTTCTAAAAAAAATTCAAAATGGCGCGACCTCTAAACATGCTCAGACCCAATTTTTTCCCACATGTTTCTTTCAAGTGGAACAAGGGCAGCCCGTGGAAGCAGTTTAAAAAACAAAAATTTGTGAAGTTTGGGGCCACACTAAAGTGCACTCACCCTTCACTATGGTTGATGATTGAAGGGCTGGAGAAAGATAGTCAAAAGCAGAAGGCAGCATTCATGCAAGCAACTACTGGTGCCCAGGAAATTGGTGTGAAGAAATACCGCGACTTGGTCGAAAGAGTTGACGTGCTGTTGGTGGATACGGAGAAACAAATGTGTTATTGTACCTTCGTGCAATTGCGCATTTGTCGCACAATTAAAACTGTTACTACTGTAACTACATCTTATTATTAATAAATCGAAACTTAGTTGTAAACCAATTAGTAAAATAAATCATCGTGACTTTCGTGGTGGCTATGTGCTTTGTCGACATTATGAGTTTTGGAAGCCGAATACATGTCATCGTGGGGAGAATTGTCTTTTTTCCCATAACTATGAGGAACAACACCTTTGGACTCTGGAAAAAGATGGTTGCTTTGACATTGCTGAATTCATTGGTCAAAATCGTTCTCAGAGTGCGGCACCACTGTTCTCTGTTTATGGAATGCTGGAGTAAAACTTTGTCACAACTTAAAGTTAAATAAAATAATAGAAATTATTGAAATGCAACATTTGTTTTATTTCATTTGATAATGTGTATTAATAAAGGATATTTCTGTTACAGAAATGTAACAAGACCGATAGTACTATAACTTCACAGGCATTAACTGTTACAGTAAATTCTTCGCTTTTCAGTGAACTAGTCCCTTCCCTACACCATCAGGACCTCTACACCTACTACTGCTGATAAATTTCAAATAGATGCTTCTTCATTAATTTCAATTCTTTCCGTTGCTTTACTTTATATCGTAATTTCTATTTCATTTGATTGAATGGTCCGGGATGAATGGTCCAGGATGAATGTCCAGGATGAATGGTCCGGGGTGAATGGTCCAGGATGAATCGTCCAGGGATGAATGGTCCAGGATGAATCGTCCAGGATGAATGGTCCAGGATGAATGGTCCAGGATGAATGGTCCAGGATGAATGGTCCAGGATGAATCGTCCGGGGATAATGTCCGGGGATGAATTCCGGGGTTCGGGGATGAATTTCCCTCCTTAATTTATCACGCTTGAGATTGATTTAGCAAGGTACTACCAGTCGTTTGCT
>JACEVL010006360.1:0-11357 GCA_020284085.1 Aporrectodea caliginosa
CTTCTTGACTGTCAGATATGTCAAGCAATTCTTCAATTTAAGAAGAATTGTATAAATGTTCACTCGATTCGGATCCATTTAATTTTTGCAGAGTTAGCGAATACAACTGTCCACCAAAACGTTTAACGTACTCCGGTCATTTAATTTTACTCTCCTGGAGTGATTATCGTCCGAAAAGCAGTAAAACAGATCACATCAGATCACAACGTGACCACTCGGCCGCCATTCATTCACAGGACTTATATAGCGCCTCTCCTAGATAACCTACTCAGAGACGCTCCCAGCATCTTGCTTGTATATCTTCAATGGTAGATTGGCAAACATAAAACTTCAATGCCGGAGTTGAATCGTTCATACAAAGTGCATAATATATACCCTAATATCATATATGCTGTTATAATATACGAATTTCAAACAAATAAATTATATAGATAGGCCTAAATATTGCATCATGTACTTGAATGCGTTGATCCTGAAAATAATAAACAGCTGTCTAGTGGCTATGTGCAGTCGCTTTGATAAGCGATTGAAGTTTCTCACAAGCTATTGAACCTTGGAGATATTTACGGTTGATGGTTAATGCATAATTTCAAGTCAATTCGACAATCGATAAAAGGTGAGTGGCGTAGGCTGGCACTGACGTATACAGGCGAGGCCGATGAGAGTCCACTTCAAACTCAGGTTTTAAGGTTACAGATTTAGAGAACAGTGTTTTAACGAGAATTTTAGCAATAAATGTAAAACCGTACGTCTATCGACGTATGTTCAAGCAGAAATCAGGTTAGTTTACTCGTGCTAATTAAATACAATGAAAAATAATATTAAACAATAGGAGAAACAATTTTGTGTCTGAGGAAAAAGCACTCACCTACATATATAATATAGGTTAAAAAATAAAGGACTGGTCTTCAGATTAGACATTTTATTCTCCTAGCATATTTTTTCCTTACGGACTATTACTACGATGATCTAAAAGACACTAATAATAATTATAGACTGTTCTAGTAATAACTTGAATGGACCGAATTGCTTAGAATATATGCGCTCAACTAGAAACTTTGAGTTGTTAACTCATAGCACAATGACGATTCTACCAATGCCGGAGGACGTTTCCTGTTTCAGGCACTTGGACATAGCACTCCACACTTTGCATTCGTTATTCCTGTTCCGAAACGCGAAGGACTGGACTTGTCTGATCCGGCCAACTTTAGGCCTATCGCGAACGTATCATATCTTTCTAAAATAATTGAGAAGATTGTTAGTTTTCAGTTAACTGCATATCTTGTTAGGAACAATTTGCTCCCGACTTTTCAATCTGGTTTTCGTAAGGGCCACTCCACGGAAACCCTGTTAGTTCGTCTGCTGTCTGATATCTATGGGGCTATTGATAGGTCACAGGTCACCCTCTTAGCACTATTTGATGTGAGCGTCGCTTTTGATACCGTTGATCACGGTATCCTTCTTATGCGCCTCTCTGCCTCTTTTGGTCTTTCTGGAAACCTTCTTGACTGGCTTGGTTCCTTCCTCCATGACCGTTCTTTCTCTGTCGTTCACGGGTCTACCAGGACTCCATGGGTTCCTGCCCCGTATGGACTGCCACAGGGTTCTGTGCTGGGCCCTCTTCTATACATTATCTATACTGCTGATCTTGGTCCTCTCTTAGCCCCACTTTCTATGCTGAGCCAGTCTTACGCGGATGACCTGCAGGCGTATTTGCACTGTCCTGCGTCAGCAGCCATTACCGCAGTCCGGTCCATGAACCGGGCAATGGAGGCTCTGGAAGCCTGGATGTCCTCCAATCGGCTACGGCTGAACTCTTCTAAAACCCAGTTTATTTGGCTTGGCACTCGCCAGCAGCTTGCCAAGATTGACCTGGAGGCCCTTGCCCAGGAGTTCCTGCAGTTTACCTTTTCATCCTCTGTCCGGGACCTCGGTGTCACTTTGGACCAAGAACTAACCTTCACGCGGCATATCAATCTACTATGCCGCGCTTGCTACTACCAGCTGCGTCAGCTTAGTGTGGTCTTCCGTTCTTTAACCTCTAATGCTGCCTTAACGCTTATCCACTCTTTTTATTGTTTCTCGCCTTGATTACTGCAGCGTCCTCTATGTGGGTCTTCCGGCGGCTCGGGTTGGGTGCTTGGTTCGGGTCATGCGAGCGGCGGCACGCCTCATTGGCCGCATCGCAAGATTCGGCCATGTTAGTGATTACATGCGGGATGTCTTGCATTGGCTCCCTTTCCCGCAGCGGATAACTTACCGGATCTCTGCCTTGGTCTGGCGCTGCCTCGCGGGTGTGGCCCCTGTTTACTTACAGGAGCTCTGCTGCTCCACCCTGAGCGTCCAGCGCCGTGGTTCTCTCCGCTCCTCTAAGCAGGTTGAGCTTCTTGTTCCCCGGTCACGGACCTCTATTATGCAGCGCCGTGCCTTCTCTGTTGCTGGCCCTGCAATCTGGAATGAGCTCCCAGTGGATCTACGCCTAATGCACAGAGAGCCCTTGCGGTCACATTCTTCTCTAACCTCAAGACTGTTCTCTTTAGCCGGGGTTGAGTTGAGTCGGGAGCGCTTCTGAGTAGATAATCTTGAAGGGGCGCTATATAAATCTTTGAAATGAATGAATGAATGAATGCATGCTATGGATGGCTTAGCTTGTGGGAAAATGTCATGGAATGAAGAATTATTTGTTGAATATATCAAAGGAAATTTTTTTAAACCTTAAATCGTAAGGTGTCGGTATCATAACTTACTTGAACCCTACAAAGCAGCAAGAAGTCAATTAAACTTTATGCTAGCACAAGACTTTACGGAAAATTTAACTGGATTAAATAGCCCTTCAGAATTGGAATTATTGTCTCTCATGTTGAAAGAGTTTCTCAGAAGTGCTTTGGAATGTGATGAATCCAACGGCATTACTCCTGGAGCACTCCTGCAGCATTACTCCTACAGATTGGAAACTCTCTGTCTATTTTAGGCACTTTGGATTGTAACAACAGTAGCCCGGGACTGAATGACGGCTTATAAACATATTGAAAAGAGTAAATTTAATTAGTCTGCATATTGGTATGTTTATCCCATCTGACCCAGGCGACGGACGAAGTGAGAGAGACGAACCTCCTCTTTCAAAGACTTTCGCTGACAATTCAACGCTTTAACGCTGTGGGCTTGGCCGGTTCATTTGATGACCATATGCCCGAGATGGAAGAGGGTAGTCTTATAATAATAATAATAATAATAATAATAATAATAATAATAATAATAATAATAATAATAATAATAATAATAATAATAATAATAATAATAATAATAATAATAATAATAATAATAATAATAATAATAATAATAATAATAATAATAATAATAATAATAATAATAATAATAATAATAATAATAATAATAATAATTATGTATTCCAACGTCTTTCCATCTGTGTGCAGCGCCACAATGCCATTGCATTCAGAGGCACATTTCCGGATGGCTGTGTAAACTGGGACGAGGCCTGATTTCTCGGAGAACGTTTTTTACTCCTAACCTAATTTTTTTTTCCTGAGGGATTATATCTACCTCGGGTAAAAAAAAAAAAATAATAATAATAATAATAATAATAATTATAATAATAATAATAATAATAAAAAATAAAATAATAATAATAATAATAATAATAATAAAAATAAAATAATAATAATAATAATAATTATAATAATAATAATAATAATAATAATAATAATAATAATAATAAAAAATAAAATAATAATAATAATAATAATTATAATAATAATAATAATAATAATAATAATAATATCCGGAGACACCCGAGAGACAGAATTCATCCTCCAGCGCCTGTCGGTTACGGTCCAGCGTTTCAACGCGGTTGCCTTCCAGGGCACCATGTCGAGGTTGCCCGGCGCTGAGGAGCGACCACCTCAACAACACTAAGCCTTACCGTGTTTTAACAATGACAATTATAATAATAATAATAATAATAATAATAATAATAATAATAATAATAATAATAATAATAATAATAATAATAATAATAATAATAATAATAATAATAATAATACATTCTGTATAATTGATTATATAATTCAGAACGACCAACCAAGTGAAATTTCTTTTACTAAATATTAAACGGACAAAATGGATGCAAAATCAGGACGAGTTTGTTTATCAATGTTCAAATGTGATGAGCGATTGCAGATGATTTCTGCTGATAGGTGTAAGGACCTTTTGGATAGCGCTACTGCGCTCGAGATTTTCCTGCACATGCAGTGCGGCGTAGCGCAAGATTAAGAGGCTTGGCGACCGATACACTCGGATTCGAACCCATGTAGGACCTATGACCGAGAACTCTTCCCTGTAGTTTCCAGCTCTCTTTCCATACAACAGCTAGAGCCCCTCGACGATGTAAACTCAATACACAGTTCCAACTGGCGCTATACAAATGATTTACCACAGTTACAATTACAGCAGTCAGGCATCACACATTAACGGTCTCTGTAAAGATTCGAACCTGTGCTCTCCACTTTAAAAGACGAGCGCTGTAACCAATCGGCTATTATGCCCCTCGTGTTAATGTAATAACATGAACTGCTCGCAGGTATGTAGGTAAACATTATCAATCAATCAATCAAATCAATCAAAACTATTTTGTTGAAGCCAAATTAAAACACATAACATTTCAACATAAAATATCAGGATTGGCCGCAAGAGGAGTCCCAAAAGGGATCAAGATCCCGCTAACTAGGGATACCTAGAACAACATTTTAGAAATCTGAATTAGCTAAATCCTTAAAAAACAGTGCAACGTCAACTAAGGCATACATAGAAGTGTATGTTTACATGCACTTGTGTGCAAGCGTTGGCCCATGTAAGTCTTATCATACTTTTGTTTCAGTAAGGCCTAATGTGTTGAGAACTTGGACAAGTCCTCGCGAATTTGCCATGACTGCTATGGTAGTATGGTGGCGTGTGCACTGTAAACTTTGAAATTAGAGCATAATTATTCAGTTACACAATACATTTTATTGAATCACGCTAGAATTCTATTAGTTAGTGGAAACTACGCGAAGATAGCGTTCTAATGAATTCTTCCCGATCAAACTGTTCCCATAATGGGTCATCATTCGGTGGATCAAGACTTAGGTCGAAGACGCGGTGTTCGCTTTGTACTATAGGTACGTCGATTGTAGTGTCATCTGGACATAGGTCAAGGTAAGAGTCATAGTCCACACAGTAATTTAAAGAAATCAAAGCCTCTGTAGAAATGTTAATCTTATCCTTTCTTGTCTGCAAATGATGATCGCTATCATACAGTTGTACCACTCGCTGTCTGAACGAGGGCATGAAGTAGCAAGGATAAACGTCATGTCGAGAAAATTCCATGAAGCAAAACATGATCCTCTCGACCCAGTAGGCTAATCGAGTTGCTTTGGCGTTATTTCGTCTCCTTTATTTGCTTCACTCACATTTCGGGCAGTAAGAGCCTCCATGCAAAACAGAATACATGTCTTCAATCGATAAGTAATCCTCGATTAACAATAAAGCATCATTTTGCAAATTATGTATGCTGCTTTTATCAAAGGCGAGCTTTCTTTTATGATTCGACTTTCTACGGGTGCAAATGAAATTCTCGCATAAGTCTATGAAAATATAAAATGAACACCACTTGACTTGGACGGATCAAAAATTGGCTGATGAAAGACCATCGTAGAACCGTTTGCTTTCACAGATGGGTTTATGCCAACTGGCAGTGGAACTTCTGACCACCAAACGTTCACGTGAACACACGGAACAATATCTACGGATATGTTGACAAAAAGAAAGTCACCCTCTCCATCCTCAATGGGATGAATCATTCTTAGTCGTACGGTCTTACACAAACCATACAGATATCTAAATTTACTATATTTATTACTGTATTTATCCGTTACGTTCCAATCATAAAGATGCTCGTCTTGCCAGAAATTTAGGTCACTCAGGACATTTTCCAAAATAGTCATGAATTTGGAATTGACTTCATAAGTCAACAGGCAGTGAAATGAGTTGAAGAAGCTGTCCAACTTCTCGTCACTACGACTCCCAGAATCCTCATTCGTCTTGCGCCTCAGTTGAAAGTATCCCTTCAGACCCAGTGGATGTGGAAATGCGTCACAAAGTTGGCTGAATCTAGCAAGTTTGATGTTAAAGACAAAGTGTGCTGCAATGACGACTTTTCTTTCTTTATCAGCGCTACCGGTACCGACAAAAATTGGCTGGCACTCAAATCGCATTCCTTTTCCTTTTTACCACTGGCTAAATGCTCAGAATGACTTTATCGAATATTTGAGGTTTTCACTTAGTCACTTTCGGCTGCGATTTGATTTGAAGTCTAACCAACGTCAACAATGTTTCTAATGGGTTGTTGTGAAAGTTCAAATTCCTCTGCAGAAACTTGGCACACCGCCAGTTGCGAACGAATCTGCACATCCATTTCCGTAGTCTGATTGAGCAAGACATTTACAACAGCACTATAGCCATTGCTTGCTGCCTGGTGAAGAGCAGTGTTGCCATTTCTGTAAACCGCATTGACTTCACCTTCGTGATCTATCATTGCTTTGAATATTTCTGCATAATCCATTTCCACAGTTTTGTGAAGAGGAGGTCTACAAATTTCGTTGCGAATGTCAATATCCGCGTTTATTTTCAACAAAAACCCTGCAACTTTTAAATAGCCATAGCATGCTGCATAGTGAAGAGCAGTGTTTCCATTTCTTTCAAGAGCATTGAATTCGCCTTCGTGATCTACATGTATCAATGCTTTGACTATTTCCGCGTAACACTTTTCAGCAGCGTAATAA
The DNA here is from genome assembly GCA_020284085.1 of Aporrectodea caliginosa. Classification (NCBI taxonomy): domain Eukaryota; kingdom Metazoa; phylum Annelida; class Clitellata; order Crassiclitellata; family Lumbricidae; genus Aporrectodea; species Aporrectodea caliginosa. The sequence goes on from JACEVL010006360.1 coordinate 6,837, forward strand.
AGAGGAAACTAACAAAATTCATAGCGAATATTAGCATCTGCTTTGTTTCTTAACAAAACCTATACAACTTGGAAATGACCTTCGTCATCTATCAATGCTTTGACTATTTCCACGTAACCCCTTTCAGCAGCGTAATAAAGAGGAAACTATCAAAATTTATAGCGAATATTAGCATCTGCTTTGTTTCCTAACAAAACCTATACAACTTGGAAATGACCTTCGTGATCTATCAATGCTTTGACTATTTCCACGTAACCCTTTTCAGCAGCGTAATGAAGAGGAGTCTTATCAAATCCATTGCGAATATTAGCATCTGCGTTGTTTCTCAACAAAACCTCTGCAACTTCGAAATGGCCATAGTATGCTGCACAGTGAAGAGCAGTTTCACCATCTCTGGTCAACCGCATTAACTTCACCTTTGTGATCTATCAATGCTTTGACTATTTCCACGTAACCCTTTTCAGCAGCGTTATGAAGAGGAGTCTTATCAGATCCATTGCGAATATTAGCATCTGCGTTGTTTCTCAACAAAACCTCTACAACTTCAAAATGGCCATAGTATGCTGCACAGTGAAGAGCAGTATCACCATCTTTGTTCACCGCATTGACTTCACCTTCGTGATCTATCAATGCTTTGACTATTTCCACGTAACCCTTTTCAGCAGCGTAATGAAGAGGAGTCTTATCAAATCCATTGCGAATATTATCATCTGCGTTGTTTCTCAACAAAACCTCTGCAACTTCGAAATTGCCATTTTCGGATGCAAGATGAAGCGGAGTGTCACCATCCAAGTTTGTAGCGTCAGCATTTTCATCGTAATTTAGAAGAAGTTGCACAACTTCAGTATGACCGCAACTTGCCGCAAGATGTAGCGGTCTCTTGCCATAGCGTATCAGCAGAACGCTATACTTCATGAGAAGCTTCACGAGTTCGCTATGACCATGCATAGCTGCAACGTGAATGGGTGTGTTCATAAATTTGTCAGTTACATGGACATCTGCGTTGCTGTCAAGCAATAATTGCGCAATTGCCAAGTGGCCAATTTCAGATGCCAGATGAAGCGAAGTCTGACCATGTGCATTCCTGGAGTTAACACTTGCGTTCTTGCTTAACAGCAGATTGACAACGTCAGTGTGCCCATGTAAAGTCGCAATGTGTAAAGTGATGTTATGCTTTGTGTCCAGTACATCGACATTCGCTGATGATATCAAGAACCCACTCACATTATCCGTATCACAACTTTCAGCTGCAAGGTGAAGCTGATAAACGCCTTGTTCTTCATCTTTTTCACTGACGTTTTGAAAACCCTCCTCCACATCAGAGTTAAACCTGTCATTGAACATTTCTTCAATTGAAAAAGAACAGTGTAAATGTTCACTGGTTTCGGGTCCTTTTGATTCGTAACTTCTAGTTTCATAACCATATTCAACGGCCTGCGCCTCAGTTTCACGGTACAGTTCAACAGCTGATCGTGATTTGTCGATGTCAGCTGCATTTAATGAGTCTCCGGACGCATCATGAGTCTTTGGCGTTGATTTCTTATTCATTGTTGAACGATTCACTTTGCCATTCATATGTAAGTATTCTAGTTCGTAATTATCTGCAAATCACAGTACACAATAATGATTATTACAGATAATCGAATGGCTGTCCGTCAAAGATCGAAATGGTGCACGGCTTGCGGATGTCTAGGTATTATCTTGGATAGTTTTCTATTGTGAATTGGGCCAGTAGAAATTTAACGACGTCACGGAAACCCTGACTTTTTATTTTCGGCATTTGGTGTGTGAATGCAGTGAATTTCCTTAAATGCTTCGAACTGTAGTGGTTTTTGGCAAATTTGGTTAAAGTCGTGGCGCACTATAAGTGGACACAAGACAATTAATAATTAAGTTTAATAATGTTTATCTTATAAATTATTGTATAGAAGAGCGCCATCTTCTATCAATCGCTGATGAGTCACCAATAGCTCTTAAAAACGAGAGAAACAAATTCGTTCTTTCCCTCCAATCTGGTTCTAGGAACACCCCGCCCCCAATGGAAGATGGAAAGACCCACCCCATTTCACGGTTGCTTAAGCTAGTGCATAGTCATTGCTAATGCCAGTGTGCGCGTCGTTTTTTGACTGCTATGGTTCGAATGATATATGTTGGATTGCTGAAGTCAGTGCCGCGCCGTCCTTCGATTCCTATGAGTTGAAGTCAGTCAATCTTAAACAGTGCTTCGATTGCTATGCAACCGATTGAGTTAATGTAATGTAACAAAACATTTATAAAGCGCCACTTAAGAGTCTCTCCAGAAGCGCTCAACACGTGGCCATCAAACAGCTGAAAAAATGCGTCTTTAAGAGTTTAGAGAAAACCATATAGCCTCGTGCAGCACGCAGAGACTGCGGAAGAGCGTTTCAGATCCGTGGCGTCGCAATCGAGAAGTCCCAAGGAGCACTGGTTGTGGTTCGAAACGAAGGTATCATCAAGTCATTTCGCGAGGCAGACCGGAGAGTCCGACGACCAGTTTGAGTGCCAACTGGAAGGCACAGTTCAGCAATGTAGTCCGGAGCAGTATGGGAGGACGGGGCTTGTTGTCTCAATTTTCACTTTTTTGGTTCTGCACACCGCATCAATAAAGTTATTACCAATCCTAAGAATGTACTGGGAAGGTATGCTATTCCTTAACAAATAAAACGCAAAAATAATCATAAATATTGATAGTACTATTTAATAAAATAGTTTAATCATGAGCCCCAACATGTGATAACTTGCTCCGATATCAGGGTATGTTGTCTCGCTGATGGGGGCATGTTGTCACATATAACATGTGACACTGAATAATAAAACTAAATATTGTGTGAAAATACATATCAATGATAAAAAGTCTAATCTGACTACAAATAATGAAACCTGTCAACTAACAGTAGAAACAGATTATGTCAACTACAAAAATCCAAAGTTTACAAACAGTCTCAGGGTCGCTGATAAGAATTTTACTCAATATCGGCACTAAACTGGCTCAGCAGTTGATGTCGAAATTTGAATTATTTAGTACTTCGTGCCGTCCCCCAACATTATTACAGACATTCTTATAGCACCCCTTCAAGGCTTAGGCTACTACCCAAAAGTGCATGGCGAACAGGACGAGGAGCACACTCCGCTCTGTAGAGCGGAGGGAGCGAAGACACGGGTCGCCTGAGGCAGGGCAGCAGAACTTGCGAAGGTAGGCCGGGGCTAAACCCAACAGGCACCGCCATACCAAGGCAGAAATCCGGTATGCGATACGCTGCTGAATGGGAGCCAGTGTAGCACGTCTTGCACGTAGCCAGAGATTTGTCGTAATCTGAGGATGCGTCCGCTTAGGCGTGCAGCAGAGCTTGAGGCCCGATATAGGCATTCCAGCCGCTGTCAACATAGAGTGAGGAGTAATCAAGTTGGGCTGAGTACACAGTCAAGCTGCTATAGTACAATAAAATGTGAGAAAAACAGCAGCGGGGTATGTTGCGTCAAGCTGAAATTTTGCATGGGGTATGTTGTCACAAATTGGGACAACAAACCCCTTGCAAATTTTTCCTGAAATCAACATCACCAGCTCACAGCATGTACCTTCAACGTTCCAGCGCATTGCATACTAAAATAGCAGGTTTATAAGCTAAATAACGGTCTAAAAATAAATTGTATATGTGTAAAAGCCTTTCAACACAATGAAAATCATTAACATGCAAAAAGATGCTTTTGGGTTGTGAAAAAATGTGACATTTGCCCCGTTGACTAACCTCTATAGCTATATTAACCTAAATTGTTTATAAATGATCGGGATGTTATGTACACGCATGCTGATGACGTCAGCGCACAAAAGATCATACAGTTTTTTGCTACACGATTGTTGAGACAACTTACCCTCGAGACAACAAGCCCCGTCCTCCCCTATATGTATTAGCACAGTCGTAGCCTTCCAAACCAGCGTAGCAGTTTTGAATTTCACTCGATCAGCAACTGGAAGCCAGTGGAGCTCACGTCGCATGTAGTTAGAACTGTTAGATATGTGTGAATATCTCGGTAGATCAGCCAGAAGTCCGGCTGCTGCATTCTGAACAAGCTGAAGTTGATGAAGACGGAACACAGGGAGGCCCAGGAGGACCCCATTACAGTAGTCAATACGTGTGAGGACGAAAGAGTGAATTAGCACAGCCGCAGCGCTTAGCGACAGCGTTCTCCGTATAACTCGGATCTGCCTGAGCTCATAATAGCTAATCCTGGAGATATGTGACACATGATCAGCCATCGTAAGCCCACCATCAAGAACCACCACAAGGTCCCTCACCACATTACAGGACTGTCCAATAAGGGATGCCGATGCAAGAGCATTTTTATCACTCCTACAACGTGCACGTGTTGTACCGAACCATATAAACTGTGACTTGCTCGGGTTGAGTCTAAGACGATTTGCAGACATCCAGTCTCAAGTGCACAATAACATAACATAACATAACAAGGGTTTTAAGTGGTTCAGAAGACGTTTAGTACCAC
>JACEVL010006363.1:0-10855 GCA_020284085.1 Aporrectodea caliginosa
AGACTATTGGCAGGGTCTAAATTCCAGTAAGATCAGTGCATATTAAAGGTTTGTTTGGCATGGTGTGAAACCCAGTAAGACCAGAATAAAAGACCACTGGCAGGGTCTAAATTCCAGTAAGACCAGTGCTTATTAAAGGATCATTTGGCATGGTGCAGGCCACTGTAAGACCATAATAAAAGACCACTGGCATGGTCTAAATTTCAATAAGACCAGTGCATATTAAAGGATCATTTGGCATGGTGTGAAACCCAGTAAGACCAGAATATAATAGCACTGGCGTGGTGTAAATTCCAGTAAGACCAGTGCATAATTATTAAAGATCATTTGGCATGGCGTAAAACCCAGTAAGACCAGAATAAAAGACCACTGGCCTCGTCTAGATTCCAGTAAGACCAGTGCATAGTAAAGGATCATTGGCATGGTGTAAAACCCAGTAAGACCAGAATGAAAGAACACTGGCAGGGTATCAATCCCAGTAAGTCCATTGTATATACGATGATCAATGGCATGGTGTAAAACGCAGTCAGACCAGAATAAAAAGTCATTGGCATGGTCTAAATCCCAGTAGGATCAGTGTATATATACGAGTATCAATGGCAAGTTGTTCAGTGAGACATGTACAAAGAGTCATTGCCATGGTGTGAAACCCAATAGTACCAGTTCATGTACGTTGAGCATTGGTATGGCCTCTGATTTTCAATTCAAATTACATTATGACTTGCTATAGACCTTGTTAAATTTTAGATTTCATAGTAAGTCACTTTTTATTTCAGCTATAGACTTGTTTTTGTTGCTGTTGCATATTTTTTATATAATTATCTTAAAAATGACACACAGCAGTTTGACTATAGGCCTAATAGACAGTATGAACGCGCATGGTCATAAATTATTACAGGAGTCAAATTTAACTGTTTTGCAGCCATGCAAGGCGCCCATCACGCCCAACTGCTCATTTTAGCAACGCCATCTGACGAATGAAAGGCTGAGTCGAACTTGTGAGGGGTAGCGGGAAGCGATCCTGCGGACGTGCTGCTCTTCGTGCCAATTAAATTATCGTATACCTTAAACCCTGCCCTTTGCTATGCATGAAAGCTGTCGTTCTCTCAATTTTATGTTTTACTCTGTATACAATTCAAAATTTTATTTGAGGAGTATGATCACAATAATTATTCTGATTCCTGTTGTCATTTCGAAATTTCCGCGGCCCTGTAACCAATCACTCTCGGACCGCTAGGCCTATAGAGCCGCAGACCACAGTTTGAGTTGCACTGGCTTAAGATGCGTAACACTCAGAAGTGCTTCTGTAGATGCGCATTTTCCACATGCAGTCACTGTGCCTCCGTTTATCACCTTCTGTCTATGATTTAGATTTAGATTTTGTGTGTTAGTCTTAGGACTGGAGGGCTCGTGACGTGGCGTTAGACCCCGTAAGCCTCTGGAGTTTGTATAGATCAATGCACGACGCTGTGTGAAACAAAACAGTGTATTCTGTGTACATTGCGTGCTATTAAGTGTTTAAGACGGAGCAGAGTAAAAATGAATGAGAATGGAGAAGACGAAAGTGTGAGAACTACTCGATGGAGAGCGGAAATCGGGAAATAACTTAAAGAGAAAAAGGAAGGACTTGGCAGAAGAGAATGAAGTAGCGCTTGAAAAGAGGAGGCGAACGAGGTAGAAGAATAAATGAAAACTATACGTTACGACTAGTCTTGCTTAAAAAGGACGATAAGAGGCCACAGTAAGCACCATGGGGTAAGAGAAGAAGAAGATATCTAGAGATTAGAGAAGAAAAGGAAAGAAACATTTCCGCATGAGAAGAAAAGAAGAAAGAAACATGTGAACAGAGAATAATTTACAGATACGGTTAAGGAAGCAAACTTTGACAACAGTAGGCCTAATAATAATAAGAGAATAGGCCTAGTAATAATAATGACAATAACGACAATTATAATGACGGTAATAAGAACAGTAACAACAATGTCAACAAAAGCGCCAAAGGAAATCCTATTTAATTCTCTTTCCTATACTGCTTCGGACAAGACTACTATGTAAATAGATTGTCCTAAATCTACACATTTTTCTATTGCTACCGTAGGCCTATGGCTTCGACTCTGCTAATTTCTCAATAATTTTGTGAACTAATGTTTTGCATATATAATGAGCACAGGTGTGCCTTAGGTTGATATATATATAATGTGTATCGATTGTTAAGCGTTTTAGTCTTAGGCCTTAGTTGCGCTGTCGGCTCGTGGGCGCTTGGCCTAAAGTAGCCTAAACTTTGGCTGACGATAGATTCTCTACACGTGCAGTTAGCGCGCCAAACTTAGAAATTGCTGATGAAAGTGAATTTGAACTATACAGTGTAGTACAGTTGTTTTAAGGCAAGAGTTGAGTTTGTTGTTATTAAACTGTGTTTGAAGAAAGAAAGAAACATTCAAAGAACTGTGTCAATTTAATTCTTAAACAGTTAGAAGTCGTTGAGCAATTTATATGTAGAGATAAGGAAAGTTCTTGAGGTAGGTCACAACTAAGAAAGAAAAGAGTTGGTGACATATTTGGTGGCATTCGCGTCTGGGATTCGAAACAACGTCTGGGATTCGAAACAACGTCTGGGATTCGAAACAACGTCGACTGGTGAATACGCATTCAAATCATTGGTAAATCTACGACAACGAAAGCCTCAACGACAAAGGTATAAAAGTTTGTTGTTATCAAACAAAGAACAATCCCCAATACTTCAAACACAAAAGAAAACTCGTGTTTTCCAGAAAGGACAGCACTGAAGTAAAGAAGTAAGATGGAGAAATTAAGTGTCAAGAAACAAGCAGAACTGAAGAAGATGTCTTCTGAAAGATTAAAACAGCGCTTGTTAAAGGCTGGTTTTGAAGAAGAGAAACTTAAAGATATGTCACGTGAAGACATGCTAGAAGCGTTAGCTGAAGTCTGGCTTAAAGAAGAAGCAGAGGAAGAAGAAGGTGCTGTCGGCGGTGCTGTGGAAAAGGTTACTGAGAAACCGCCTGGGCCTATGTCTATGGAGACGATGATGCAATGGATAATGATGACAAGACAAGAAGAGAAAGAAAGAGAGGAGAAACGAAGAGAAGAAGCAGAACGTGTAAGACAAGACGAGAAAGAAAGAGAGGAGAAACGAAGAGAAGAAGCAGAGCGTGTCAGACAAGAAGAGAAAGAAATACGACAGGAAGAATTACGTCTTCAGAGAGAGAAAGAAGAGAAAGCAGAGAATGTAAGACTGGAAGAATTACGTCTTCAAAGAGAGAAAGAAGAATTGCAAAGGCAGCAATTTGAAATTCAATTAGAGCAATTGAGAAAAGATAGAGAAGATGCTGAAAGGAGAAGATTAGAGCAGATGATTGAATTTGAAAAGGCGCGGAAAAGTGACGAAGAGATACGTCAGCAACAGATTGAAGAGAAGAGACTACGTGAAGAAGAAAAGGAAAAAGTACGAATTTCAGAGTTGGAGCGAGCAGAAGAGGTTAGACAAGAAGAACTGAAATTACAGAAAGAAAGCATGGAGAAGGCGGAAGCGGAAAGACAAGAACGTTTAAAGTTGGAACAACAAAAAATAGCATTAAAAGAAGCACAACTCAAAGAGGAGAAACAAAATAGAGAAGCACAAGAACAAAGAAGGCAAGAAGAACGAGAAGAACAGAAAAGGAAACAGGAAGAAAGTGAAACGATGGTTTCGAAAATAAAGAAAATTGGTGATGCCATGAAACACGTGTTACCTAAAATGCCAAACGATATGATGGAGGTGCCATTATATTTCGAAACGGTTGAGAATGCGTTTCGTAGTTTCAACGTGCAAGAACAATTCTGGGTGAAGTTACTATTGCCATTGATGACTCCGAAAGCTAGAACTGTTCTAAACAGATTGTCATTCGATGATTTAGACGATTATCAGGTCGTGAAACAGCACTTGTTAAAAGAATTCAAGTTGACACCGAGAGAGTACAGATCGAAGTTTATTGATGCGAAGAAGACAGCTGAAGAAACGTATACAATGTTTACAGCAAGGCTGAAGAACTTGTTGAACTATTATGTGAAAAGTCGCAAAGTGGATAAGAATTTTGAGAAACTGTTTGATTTGTTAGTGGCGGATAAGTTGAAAGAATCACTACCACCAGGTCCACTACAGTTTGTGTTGTCGAAGGAAGGAACTGATTGTTACGAAGCTAGTGTTGTGGCAGACCTAGCGGACATTCATGTTAATAATCGAATTGGTTTGGCAATTCCGAATAAGACAAGTTTTGGTTTTGTTCCTAATGGCAAAAGAAATCAACAGTTCACTCCAAATTTTGGTTTTCATTGGAAGAGCAATCAAGAAACAGGAAATCAGTTCAGAGGTGCAGAAGTGAAACCAAATTCTCCGGTTGTTCACGAGAATAGAGAATCGATGATGGCCAGACAACGTCCGGTATATAACAAATCACCACCAAGGTTTGTCGCAAGAGAAGGCAATGCATCGTTTACTCCATATAAGAGAAAAGAAAGCATCGAACAACGAGGTGCAGTGGTGAAACGTTGTCACAACTGTGGATCAGACAGGCATTTAATGAAATTCTGTCCAGTTCCTGTTACAACCTCAAATTATGGAAAACAAGAAAATTCGAGGGTGAATCGAATTCAAGTGGTTGGTAATTCAGAAAGTCAAGCCACAGAACATCGGTCTCATTATTCTGAAGAAACTGAAGTAAAGTCAGTGATGAAATGTCACCTTTCACCTGATATTCAGAAAGAAATTCTATTGCACAATGGAATGCAGAAAGAAATGGCTGGAAAAGATGAAAGTACAACATTAAAGAAAGTGTTATTACAGTACGTCGAGGTAGAAATTCGTGGAACAGCAGGAAAAGAACCAATAAAAGTAAAAGCACTGATTGATTCTGGAGCAGAGGTTCCGGTGATTAGTGAAGAATTACTGGAAGGCATGAAGGTGGAGCAGATTGGAAAAGTGAACTTACAATGCGTGGCAGGAGATGCCATTCCTGCAAAGTTGGTGAAAGTTGATGTAAGGCTGTGTTGTAACGATGTGGAAGAAGAGGTAATTCCGCATAAAGTCAAATGTTCACTTACACCTTATGTGACATTGATGTGTGCTAGTATTGCAAAAATGGGAAGCACAGAAAGATTCTTGTTGCATCCAGAAATCATTGCAGAACTTAAAGCCGTGCCACAAGTGAAAATGATACAAGGAGATGTGCAAGCGAATGTAACGACGAGATTGCAGAGTCAGCGAAAGAAAGTGGTAGATGTCGAAGAGGAAAGTGAAACTGAAAGTTCAAGTGAAGAGGAAAACGAAAGTGATGATCAACAAAGTTTAATACAAGACGGTATAACAGCAGAAATGAGTGAACAAGAGATGGCTGCATGCAAGAATGGTAATCTAAATGAAACGAAAGAGGATAATGAATGTGATGTGGAGATAGCAGATTTGTTTCAAGAAAATGAGAAAGATGAAGAACAACAGATGCAGATTGCAGACGCAAAGAAATTCGAAGAACAGCAGAGACAAGATGAATCATTGAAAGCATGGTGGAATTTAGCGCCAGATAAAGAATCTGAATTCTGCGTGGTAAATGGCTTACTGTACAAGAGATATCGAATATTAGAGCAAACGATATATCAATTGGTGTTACCAAAAGAGCGACGAATGAAAGTGATGGAGTTGGCTCACGAATCAGTATTTGGAGGACATCTTGGAGAAGAGAAAACTAGAGAACGAATAAAGTTGTCTTTTACGTGGCCAAAGATGAGAAGAGATATAGTGAAATTTTGCAAATCATGTGAGAAATGTCAGTTAAAGGCAAGAAGTTTGGTGATGGACAGGGTTCCTATCACTCCAATTCCAAGAGAAGATGTAGCCTTTAGAAGAATTACAATGGATTGTGTAGGACCAATCGAGCCAGCATCTGCTGCAGGTCACAAGTACTGTTTATGTATTGTCGATTCTTGCACAAGATGGCCTACAGTGTTTCTGTTGAAATCATTAACTGCGAAAGCTGTATGTGATGCTTTGATGGAGTTGTTTATGAACGTTGGTGTACCTTCAGTGATCACAAGTGACCAAGGAACAAATTTTACTGCGAGTCTGACAAGAGAATTTCTGAATTTAATGGGGTGTAGTCCAAGATTTGATACGCCAGGTCATCCAGAGGCAGCTGGATTAGTAGAAAGATGGAATCAAACATTCAAGAAAATGATCCATCATGTAATTGTTGACAATCCAAGGCAATGGCACAAAGTAATTCCGTTTACAGTGTGGGCATTACGAGAAGTACCGAATGCAACTACTGGAATTGCTCCTTATATGTTGGTGTATGGAAAGATTCCGCGTGGACCATTGGCAATTTTAAAAGAAAGTTGGACAAGAGAAATTAATTTACCACCTCATATTGGAATCCAACCAGAAAAGTACTTGAAAGACATGAAAGCAAATATGGAAAAAGCATTACTGTTTGCAGAATCATATTCACGAGAGAAGCAATTACAGTATACGAATCAATACAACAAAAGAGCGAAACATAAAGAATTTGAACCGGGTGAAAAAGTTATTGTGTTGTATCCGACGTCAACAAATAAACTGATTTCACGATGGCATGGTCCATGTACTGTCATACAACGAAGATCAAAGTACTCTTATTTGATTGATATGGGTGACGATTGTCGAAAGATAATTCACGCAAATAAAATCAGAAAGTACATTACAAGAGCAATGAGTTGTGGACTAATCGTCGAAGAAGATGAAGACTTTGGTTCAGTGGTTGAGTTGTTGACGAAGAATGACTTGCAAGATGAAAAGAATTCACTGAATCTTGATCCTGAACAGATTAGTCATTTAACATTATCTCAACAAAAACAATTGCTGGAAGTACTGAACAAATATTCTGATCGATTTTCTGAAAAGCCTGGACTATGTACATTGGTTGAACATGAAATTGAACTGAAACCGGAATTTCGTGAAAAAGAATTTATGGCTTACCGAATTCCACTCATCTATCGAGCAGAAGTTGAACGACAAATTAAAGAAATGCTTCAAGCCAACATTATAAAACCATCTTCGAGCAGAATGGCCAGTCCGTTGGTAATTGTTAAAAAGAAAGACGGTTCTCTGAGACTTGCCTGCGACTACAGATACATTAACTCGTTCACTGTGGATTGTAAATATCCGATGCCGATTGTGAAAGATGTTTTGCACAAAGTTGGAAAATCAAATGTGATCTCAATTTTTGATTGTCGAAGTGCTTACTGGACTTGTCCTGTTAAGCAAACTGATCAATGGAAAACTGCTTTTGTTACTCACAATGGACTGTACGAGTTTACTCGTGTTCCTTTCGGAATGATCAACTCAGGAAGAACATTTGTTAAAGCAATTAACATGGTTTTACAGCCTATAAATGAATTTGCTGAGCCCTATGTAGATGACATTGCTGTGCATTCAGATGATTGGAAGATTCATTTACAGCATTTAGATGCATATTTAATGCAAATGAGACTGCATAACATTACTCTGAACTTAAAGAAATGTATTTTTGGTAAGAGTGAGGTAAAGTTCATCGGTCATGTGGTTGGTTCTGGAACGATTCAAATGAATCCAGATAGAATTGAAAGTTTAATTAATTTGAAAACCCCAGAAACGAAGAAACAAGTTAAGCAATTGCTGGGATTTTTTGGTTACTATCGACAGTTTATCAAAGATTTCGCACAGATTGCGAAGCCTCTATCTGATTTGACAAGCAAACATGTTCCAGATAAGATTGATTGGACTGATAGACATCAACAGGCATTTAATTTACTTAAAGATGCTGTACGCTCTAAAGTTGTTTTATATGTTTTTGATGTTGGAAAACCTTTTAATTTGTACTGCGATAGTAGTGATTTTGCAGTAGGAGCTGTGCTAACGCAGATGGATGATAAGGGAATAGAGCGCCCTGTGTCATTTATAAGTCAGAAGTTGACTGACACCCAGAAGAGATGGGCAACTGTAGAGAAAGAAGCCTATGCTATTGTTTGGGCTCTAAATAAGTTAAAAGAGATAATCATTGGATCTAAAGTTCACATCTTTACAGATCACAATCCTTTAACTTATCTGACTGAATCTATGTCTAAGTCTGCTAAACTGGTGCGTTGGGCTTTAGCACTGCAAACTTTTGATGTAGAAGTTAATTATAAGAAAGGACGATTAAATGTTGTAGCAGATTGTTTATCTAGATTATAAGATTGATTATTTTACTGTATTATATAGTATTAAGTTTATTGCATAATTTAGTACGATTTTCATAATTTAGATGATTTTGCAAATTTTTAAGTTTAATTTGCTCAATCCAAAGAAAGGGAAGGAGGTAATGTGAACTAATGTTTTGCATATATAATGAGCACAGGTGTTCTTTAGGTTGATATATATATAATGTGTATCGATTGTTAAGCGTTTTAGTCTTAGGCCTTAGTTGCGCTGTCGGCTCGTGGGCGCTTGGCCTAAAGTAGCCTAAACTTTGGCTGACGATAGATTCTCTACACGTGCAGTTAGCGCGCCAAACTTAGAAATTGCTGATGAAAGTGAATTTGAACTATACAGTGTAGTACAGTTGTTGTAAGGCAAGAGTTGAGTTTGTTGTTATTAAACTGTGTTTGAAGAAAGAAAGAAACATTCAAAGAACTGTGTCAATTTAATTCTTAAACAGTTAGAAGTCGTTGAGCAATTTATATGTAGAGATAAGGAAAGTTCTTGAGGTAGGTCACAACTAAAGAACAAAAGAGTTGGTGACAAATTTGATCGGGTAAGATCCTTCACCACCACTCCCCGTTTGAATGGGCGCCACGTCATTCAATGGTCTCTGTGTACGGGCCATGCTTTACCCGAGATTCAGGTATCTTAAATAAGCCCACATCGGTATGCGAACTGATTTCCTCATGCATGGAAGTGCATGGGGCGTTCGCTCTTAATTACCAATGTAGATAACTATGATTTTTATGAATACGGTTTACTTATAGCGAAGTATATCCGCGAACTCTTCGCCATCCAGGTCCACCTGATGATCCTCATATCTCGATATTTCCCGACTTGGTCAAAACTCATCTCAAGTTCTCCAACCGAGCCATATCTACAGCAACACTCCACCCGACTCTGTAACGATCTCCCTCCAGAATTCCGCAGATTCTCGGTTCCTCCAGCATCATTGTCCCTTGCCCTTCATCATCCGCTTTAGGCTCCTCAGTCTACCACCACTAGCTTAGTAGTTTTCCAATGGACTCAAAACTGAAGTTTCACCTTTTCAAGAGTTCCTATCCTGACTTATCTAATCCTCCGCCTTCTGGACCTCTGGAAACTGGACTAGGGCCTTCTGTATACCCTTTTGGAAAACCGTTCGTGAATAAGCTGGTGCCCTTGGCTGGGTTTCTGAGTGGCGCGTTAGTAGTTTGGAGTTTACAATTACGGTTACGAGTGCAATTAGGAGTATGGAACAAATATTCCACCTGAAGGCTTGAAGACAGCTACAAGAAAAGTGCTTTCTATCTATAGCGTTTAGCTTGGTGCATATGCATAGTTGATCATTTTTCTCTGCACTTCGCCGTCATTTCCATAAAATCCTAAATCCGCTGTAGATGGATGGAAAAAACCAGTTTCAACGCACGTGGACCAGGAGGACCTTCCGTCGACGGTGCATTTGTGCTCGGCTTTCTCGCGGCAATGGCTTTCTCATAATTATTATTCTCTGAGCGGCATTAAGGCCGAGCGCAGACGTGATTGCAACGTCTTGCCCTGTTCGATGGGCTGTGCAGTTGATACGGGCGGCGCCAGGAAGCGAGCCGCCGCCGACTGCAGCACCTCTAGCGGCCGTCGACAGCTTTACGACCATCATAATGCCGGCTGTTTATACGTATATCAGCAGCCTGTTGTTGCGACTATAGCGAGGGATCATTTCACGTGTTGCCGGTGTCGCGGTTGAGACGAAAGCTTCTTCTTGGTGACGTCCTTTCGGAGAATAATGAACGCTCCCAACGCAGGCGTCGCAACCATTTTCACCATCGTCGTTTTATCTATTGTCGAGACGCATGGTGTCATAATGGGAAACAAGAAGAAATCTGGGTAAGTCGCGTGTTCTGTGGTCTATTCGTTGGGGGTTGTGCAAGGTGGATGGCCAGAGGACGTCTGGGTGAATTTTACAATTTGCTTCATGCAAGCGGCAAAATTGTTCGCGGTCTCTTGCGATGCTCGTATGGAACGTGCGCTGAATAATTTTATGCATTTAATGTAAAATAGCAGTAACCAGCCATATCCATGGAAAGGTTCAAAGGTCATCAGTAAAACGTAGCCTGCTGTACGTGCGTTGTCTTGCCATTATAAAGCTCCGTTGTTCTTGAAAGTCTATTTGCTAAGCTGCGTCCACAGCTTGTCATGCGTGTCAGATCGTCGGATATAGCTTCGCGATCATGATTATAAAAGAAGAGATTTATATCGCACACGGTAAAGGCGAGGTTTAAAGGCTACTTGGGAACCGAAGTTGCGGCTGCAGTGGCCTGAGTGGCGAAGCTCATGAATTAATCTTTCGCTATAGTCGCAATAGTCGTATAATTCTCATGAATTTGTTAAACTCGAGGATCTATAATATGCACGGTGGTGTGATTAAATGAAAGAGCATAATGCGCAGATAGGATGAAAGGCACTTGAAGGCATTTGTCGACCGAACACAGAACAAAATGAATAATAGGCCCTAATGCAGCCAACAGCATTCATAAAAAATGCTAGTGATTGACGGGGTAAGCGAACAGATGACCAAACTTGTCTGGGAAAAGAAGCTGAAGCTAGACTGATCTGTTCCTGACAAAGCAATTA
>JACEVL010006366.1:0-14812 GCA_020284085.1 Aporrectodea caliginosa
GTTAGCACAATTTCGCATCGTTATGCGCAGGCGAATAATAAGTACATGCCCTCGTTCGACGCGAGCAAGCCTTCGTCGTTTATAGCGTATCTTGACGCTAATAATCTTTACGGATGGGCTATGTCAAAAAATCTACCGACTCACGGGTTCAAGTGGATGAGTGATGACGAGCTAAACGATTGGAGAACGACGCCTAGTATTTTAGAAGTGGACTTACAATATTCGAAAGCTTTGCACGATCTTCATAACGATTACCCGCTCGCTCCAGAGAGTATCAAACCTGAATCTTCAACCGTGCCTAAACTTATTCCAAACCTAAACGATAAAGTAAAGTATATAGTTCATTACGAAAATTTAAAGCAGTACGAAAGCCTAGGCTTGAAGATAACCAAAATTCATCGCGGAATTAAGTTCGAAGAAAGTGCCTGGCTGAAAAAATATATAGATCTAAATACCGGCTTGAGGACTAGAGCAACTAACGATTTCGAGAAAGACTTTTTCAAGTTAATGAACAACTCTGTGTTTGGAAAGACAATGGAATGTATAGAGAATCGGGTAGATATTAAACTAGTCTCCAGCGAAAAGCAAGCGATAAAATTAACAGCGAAAACTAGCTACGACACTCGAACAATTTTTGATGAGAATCTAATAGCGATTCATATGAAACGAACGAAGCTATATTATAACAAGCCTATATATCTCGGCATGTGCATCTTAGATTTAAGTAAAACATTAATGTTTGATTTTCATTATAATTACATCAAGAAGAAATATGGAGATAGGTCAAAACTGTTATTTACAGATACCGACTCGCTAGCTTATGAAATTAAAACCGTTGATTTTTACGCCGATATAGCTCCCGACATTAGAAGTAGGTTCGATACAAGCGATTACCCGAAAGACCACACCTCTTGTATAGAAACTGGCATCAATAAAAAGGTTATCGGTATGTTTAAGGATGAAGCAGCGGGTAAAAATGAAATTTCAGATCGAAGAATTTGTTGGATTAAGATCGAACTTATACAGTTACAAAATGGCTGGAGTAGATTGATGTAGGGGAGACCGGGGCTCATTGGGACAAAAATAACATTTTTCAAAATTATGATCAAACAATAAAGTCCATGCAAATTTTTTAACAGTTAGATGAAACTTTAGCATGTTACTCGTTGTTTTGTATAAAAATGGACAGTGTGTGATGATTAATAAGATCACAGTTTTCAATTTCTGAGATGATAAACGTGTCCCAATGTGCCCCAGGTTGGGGCTACATTGGGACACTTGTCACTACATTGAACACTAATTTACATCTATCTAATAGCATATGCTTTGTCTAAAAGAGTAATTTATTAGTGATTTAAGTAGGCTAACTAGGATTATTGAATTATAAATAGGATATCTATTCATTATATTCACAAAAACTAGTTAGGCCTATCTAAAAAAAACACAAAAATGACTGACCCGGAGTTATGACTTATAAATAATAGACCTAAAGGAAATTAAAGGCTATATTTCCACACATAAAGTCTCATAAAATACCAATATTATGACTTTGAACAGGCCTATAGCAAGTGGACGAATATTAGGTTATATTTGAAGGAATTCAATATTAGATTAATATAAGCCTACTCATACAAATTAAAAATGGGCCTAGGCCTGCTGACGTAGGCAGGCTCCTATCTTGTCGCCTAAACCAGAGACAACTGATTTATTTAAATCTCTTAACTACAACAAACACTGCTGTAGACCTCTAAAATTAACAATTGCTCTTATAGGTCATGCATGTTCCAGTCATTAAATTAATGACTTAAATCATTACACCACTAAAAGATTGTAGGTCTATATTGAGGATGTTCGTGATGTCTTTCCAGCTGACGTTGGCTCTGGCATACAAGTAGAACCTACATTACATTTTCAAATTAATGAAGCGGTTTGCTCTTTGTCGGGAAATCTAGACAAACTAGACGTCCCTTTACAAGCCTTGACGTCTGAAATAGAAACCTAGTCAATAAAAAGTTTGATCGGTATGTTTAAGGATGAATTAGCTGGAAAACAAATCGTAGAATTTGTTGGATAATGATCGAAACTGTATTCTACAAAATGGCTGGAGTAGATCATAAGAACTGCAAATGTAAAGAAGTCAGTAGTTAAGAACGCGAAAACATGAAGACTATAAAAACTGTTTGTTCACCAAAATATACAATCGAGAAGAATGAATGTTATAAGATCCCACCGTCATGAAATCTACACCGAGGAGGTAAATAAAATCGCTCTATCAGCTGATGATGATTGTCGAGTGATATCAGTCAAGACGGTATCCATACTTTCGCGTACGGTCACTATTCATTAAACTACTTAAAGAATAAATATACTTATATAAAATGGAATCCTCAAAAGTGTGTACTAAATGCAAAATGGAAAAAAGCTTAACTGAATTTTATAAAGATAAAAGTAATAAGAGCGGGTATTATTCTAGTTGTAAAACGTGCAAAAATATCAAAGCGAAGGAACGAGGCAAAAATATTCACGAATTGAGACTAGGGAAATAAAAGATAAAAAAGTTTGCAGTTGTTGTAAGCAAGAAAAGAATATTTTAGAATATCACTAAAAATAGATGTTGTAAAGACGGGTTTGATAATGAATGCAAGAAATGTAAAATATAAACATAATAACGCGTATTATTAAAGCTCGAAAGCGATACGACCCAGAATTTAAACTACTTACAAATATGAGAAGTAGGCTTAGCATATGTATTAAGAGGTAAATCGAAATCGCAAACTACGCGTCAACTTATAGGCGTCGATTTTGAAACATTCACCTAAATGGATTAAATTTCAGTTCGAAGAAGGTATGACGATGGAGGGGTACGGCTTAATTTGGCACATTGATCACGTTTTACCGATATCATCGTTCAATTTATTAGACGAGGAAGAACTTCATAAAGCTATGAACTGGATAAATATTCGTCCTTTGTCACCGGTTAAAAATATCAAAAAATCAAACAAAATTGATCGCTGGCTATACGTAATGCAGGAAGTGAAAGCTCATTACTTTCTAAAACATTTAGAAGAAATATAAAATGAGTTCAACAACTGTAAAAAACATTGACGTCGATGCGGTGTAGTTCTTCCGAATAAACCGTTAACTAATTTCGAATTAATAGATGCCGCGAAGAAGCTGAATATTCTGAATTTCAGAGACGTTTTTTATGCGAGACGACCTGCCGAAAAAACCTAAACGGAACGAGTGCGGTATCCTTAATCTTGACGATTCGGGTGGTAAAGGGACGCATTATGTGGGTTGGGTTAAGAATCGTAAAGACAAAATTTATTTTGACAGCTACGGTTTACCTCCACCTACTGAACTGTTAAAATATTTAGGCGATCCGGTGTACTACAACAGCGAGCGAATTCAGCCGGATAACGAAGTCTTTTGTGGTCATTTATGTCTGTACGTGCTGAAGAAAATAATGAACGATGGTCGTAATTTCCAAGAAATTATAAACGATTTATATTAATAAATTAATATCGTATATTTAAAAAAACAATGCCTATTGATAAATTTGGTCATACTGACTCTGGTTATATGCAACGAGTTGTAGCCGGAGGCGTTACGCTAACTCAGATAAATAATTCTTTTCTAAGGTTAGACGGAAGCAACGACATTACCGGAGATATAGATATGGGTGGTCATCTTCTCGTAGGTTTACCGATTGATTATCCCTCAGCTGGCAACGGCGATGAAGCCATTAGCTTTAGTCAGGCTACTGCTCTAATCGCCGATAAAATCACTAATAACGCCGCCCCAACCGCCGACGACCATTTAGCTAACAAAAAATACGTCGACACGAAGGTATCAAAGACCGGAGATACCATGACGGGTAATCTATTTCTAAGCGTCAACGGCGATAGCTTTCGCACGCATGGGGTGTAAGGATTTGAGAGGAACTAAACAATTCCAGTTGTTGTTGGGTAGTACGACGAATAAAATGCAATGTCAGTTGAACAGCCCTATTACATTACAAACGACTGATGGATTTTTATGCAAGCACGGGGAGCACGATATAATAAGATTCGGAAAATCTTCTACCGATCGAAGAACCGAACTCTATCAAAATATCACGATGAACGAAAAATATATCTCTGATTTACACGATCCCGTCGAAGCTCAAGACGCGGCTACTAAGAACTACGTCGATAATTCTTGGAAAAAGTGCCGCGTCGGATACGTTCCTAATTTGGAAGCTAATAATAGTTTAACCGGTTTCGTCGTTAGCGCCAGTTCGACCGTTCGGGCACGAGGCGTTTAGAGCTTTTAACAATCTCCTAACGGGTGATTCTTGGTTTATAGGTAAAGGTGTAACCTCTTGGATACAGATAAAATGTCCCGAACCGGTCGTAATTTGGAGATTCGCGTTGAAAGTTAGAATGGAATGCCCGGGCATTAGTCTCACCGCGAGTAACGATGGAATAACGTTCGCGCCATTATTCGCAACGAGTGGACCGATACTATCGCAACCGGCTCCGACATTTTTTAATATTTCGACGACGACCGCTTATCAGTATTATAGACTAACGATAGTAGAGGATGATTGGCTTCTCAATGGAATTCAGGTCATGCAATTATACATTTACGATATATAAATAGCAGAATTTAAATAGATCTTATAAGTTCTATTTAAATTCTTATAACTAACCGGTACTCTCATTCGCTCACTACGCACTCATACCTTGTAGTATTCCAATGTCTTGTTACTCTATATTGTTCGTTTCACACCGCTACTTTCCTCACTTGTACTCTCATTACTGCTACTACTCTCCTCACTCTCATCGCTGGTTACGCACTCATACCTAGTGGTACTCTCATCACACTACTACTCACTTTCTCACTCGTACTTTCCTCTTCACTCTACTACTACATTCTCTTCACTCGTACTCTCTCTCACTACTACTACTTTCTTCTTCACTCTCCTCGAAATTAATTAGATCTTTCTCCTCACTCTCCAACACTTTAATCTCGTATCTTTTTTATATACTTTTCCGTTAAACATCGTTATTACACCCGCGTTTTGGTTAAGCGCTTTCGCGGCTTTATACATCGATGAGTACGAATCGATCAGACCCGTTTCCCGATCTAAAATTTCTACGCGTCTAGGGTGTGTCCTTATTCGTTTCAACCTATCGTATTTTTCATCCTTACTCGTTATTTTCGGCGGTTGTTTCCAATTTTCCACAACATCCAGAGTAAGCACGCCTTTCTCGACTAGCCGCGAAATCATTTGCGGTTTGTTGAGATAAGAATGTCCGCGAATATTGTGTTGTTTCATTAATTCTTTCAATTCTGGCAGCTTCATGTTTTTATTTTATAATGATAATATTATTTCTTAAGTTAGAACTTTTTTTAGTACACCACGCTCATTTTCTTACCATCGGATTGGAATTTTAACAACTTATCCGAAATTATAACCGCATAAGCTTGTGTCCCAGCAGCGACCGCCGCGTTAAAAATAGCTTTGATTTGGATATCTACGACCGACGATTTCAGTTTTTCCGACTGTTTACTAACGTCGAATACCATGAGCGGGTATAGATCTTTATAATCGGCTGGTGTGATGTTACTTTGCGTAATCAGTTGATCCATTCCGTAGAATTTTTCGCTAAACGTCGCCGCGGCTCTGTAAGCTCTCGAAAATTTCTGGTCGGGGAACGATAGGTCGTAGTCGACGGCTGGGTATCTCTCTTGATTCAACATCACGTACGCGTTTTTGAGGTTACAATGATCGAAGATCGATGGGTTACGTTCTTGGCTGCCATCGCGATTGGTTTGAAATCCGACGACTATCCACCTAGGTTTTTCCGGAGCCGTCTTGACGCTAAGACGCCAGCTAAATGTAGTCGATTGAGGAACTGTGATAGTATCGCATTGACGAGCGCGATAAGCAACTGGTAGCGACGCTTTCGATTCGATAGTTTTATATAACTGCGCCCTTTCCATATCCGACGGAGTAACGTGCGGCATAAACCACGAGATTTTCGCAACGTCGACTTTTCCCGCATCCGCAGCTGCGAGTCTAAAGATGGCATCGTCGTCTGATTTGCGAACAAGCGTTAGCGTGTGCTTCAGTCCGTATACTATTTTATCGTAATCTTCGCAAAATCCGAAAATATGGCTAAGAGGCACGATGAAACTGAACGTTCCTTTAGTAGTTGGCTTCTGAATTAAATACGCCTGTCTGATCGCGAAACCCGCGTTATCCGCTATAACCGCGGTCGCTGTTGTATCTTTTGTCCAAAGCTGGTTAAGGCCTTGCGCTACAGCGAAATCGTCCGGATATTTCAACAAACCCAGCATCGTCGTTGCTTGTCCCGGGTGATATATCGTTTCCATGTCTTGATTCGATAGGGAATATCCGATTTGACTGAAAAGATGCATAAGCCCGTTGTTGACGATGGCTACCGCGTCGGCATTAGCGTATGCGGTATTCATCATCTGCTTTGATTAACCTACCTTCGATCAGCAAGTAAGACTCGGAGGGATGACAAAATAAATCTTGGGTTTCTATAGTTATGCGAATCTCACCGGCTGAGTTAAGATTCGTTCTAGCTACTGGTTCGTATTCGTGCCACTCATATTTTTCAATTCCTTCGTCGACTGACGAGGCTTCTGTAAAGTTTAGAATATCAGATTGCATTTTTTAATTACCGAGAGATTATTTTTTATATAGTTATCGTGCGAGTTTTAATCCAGCCCCGTTGTTGAGATGTCTCACGAGATCTCGAATGGACACGGCATTCGAAGAAAGTCCGTTACCGGCTAATATATTATTAATATTAGTTTCAGCATTGAGCCCCACGCCGTTATCGATTAACCTCGCTAAGATAGCCGCATTCTCTCGAGTAAGCGTGGTGGTGGTGGTACCTCTCGATTTTCGACAGCGCGCGGTGACAGTACCGACGATGCTAAAAGTTTTGCGGCGGCTTTATCTACCAATCTTTTACCGGCTTCTACGGCGGTATTCTTTCCAACCTCTAGAGCTTTTTTACCCAACTCTCTCGCGGCGTCTTTACCTACGCTAAGAGCGGTCGAGGCGACTCGGTTAGCAACGCCCGATGTAAAGAGCCTCTTGAAAACTCCGGTAATAGTATCGAATATTCCAGCTCCTCCTATAACGTGTTGTTTCTTATATCTTCTTTTAATAACGACTAGCATTTTATAATTATAACATTAAGTTTTTATACGAGTCTGTGTCTATAACCCCTTGTCTTTTCAGTTCCTCGCATATACCGACTATCTCGTTTCTAACCCCCGTATTACCCGCTTGGAAACTAGCTATTCGTAAAGACAACATTTTTACTAACGCATTCGGATCTTGCGGAATAACTACGACTCCTTCACCTGTTGAGGGCTTACCTTTCTTCGCTTCCCATATCGGTTTAATAATTTTTTTATACTTTTTGCCTCTATTCGATTTCGGTTTATTAGGATTGTTCGGGAGTTCTCATAGCATTCGTCGCGTGTAGAATCTCGGCGTAATCGTTGAGATCGTTTTCGTTGTATATCGACTCGTTCGGTTCCTTCATCGTCATTAATTCCCAAAGACCCGGAGTTCCCTTGTAAGTCTTATCCTTAACCGTTATATCATCTCCTTCGATGGTAATAGGCTGTTTCCGATGATAAAACTCCCCGTCTTTAGAGCGTATACCGAACGTCGTATCCACCAACTTTTTATTCGAAGCGTATCCTTGCAAGTATTTTGTCGCTATCTCTCCTAATTCTAAAGTTCTAACGTCTTACGGGAGGATCCTCGTAAGCCTCTATCGAAGGATACTGCGGAAACTGAATAGCTTTTATCGATGACGATATCGACGCGGGAAGCGCTTGTAGAGCGTTAGACGTGGCTGCTGAGTTTTCCTTAATAGTAGATAACAAAGCGTTTTGTTCTTTCGATATAGCTGATTGCGAGTCAACGATTGGCTTATAAAGCTTCGTTAATTCTTGCTGCATCCCTATATCGCCTAATTTCTCATTTAGAAAGTTCTGTTGAATATTCTTCTTCGTCTTGAGAAAATCTGCGACGATTAAATCTCTTTTTGCCGGATCGGTAATCTTTAGAAATGACATTACGTTTTAAAATAATAGTATAATGTTTTTAAAACGTAATTGATTTTACGTTTTTACGTTTTACGTTTTTACGTTTTTTTACGTTTACGTTTTACGTTTTCATCGATTTCTCAAACACGTTCTTAAACGACTCAGCCATAATTTCTCGATTTTCAACTTCTTCGTCTTTGCTAACTTTTATTTTGTTTCTGATTTCTTCTTTCATTTCGTTAAATTTCACGAGTTCATTTAGAACGAGCGAATATTCCTCATCTGAAATATAACCGTCTTCCAAGGCTTTCGAGATGTAGTCACTGATCGTGTTAAGTTTTACCTCAGCCAACGTTTTAATCTTTTCATGCTTCTCTACCTTTAGTGTGAACTTTCTATTGATCACACGCCCGACCACACTGAAAACACCAGCTCCAACCGCTAGTCCTTGTAGAACCACCGCGATAGGTGCTGCGACTATCGTAGACATAACAGCGATTGATGAAGCGGTTGAACCTAACACGATTAGATCCGATACGTAGTCTACTACGTTTATAATCCTAACGCCTTTACGATACTTCATGTTTAGGACCGCTCTTTTATCACGTTCTGTTTCTATTTCTTTTTGAATTTCGACGATCTTCGCGAGTCGGTAAGCGTGAGCTGTTCCTTCGACCGCTTCCGTTTTCATTACGATTGTTGTATTTCCTGGTGGCATCTTTTTTTTTTAATTAAGTAATATAATTTTAAAATCATCACTCCTACTGCGAACGGTATGAGCGACTAAGCATAACGAATCTCCTTCGTTTATGACAACTTCCGAATCGGAATCGTTTAAAATTGTAATGACGATGTCTTCGGTATTTTTAGAAACAACATCGTCTTGTAACCCGCAATTCTGTATTTCCTGTTTGAGCTGCACTTTACACCATCCTCTTCTCATTCGAACGCCGAGTCCGAGCTCAAGCGTTTCAGTTTCTTTAGGATTAATCGTTATCGTTCGTTGAGTAAAAATCTCATATACTTGACAGCCTGGGTGTTTTACGGGTTTGTGAGCCACTTCATTCTTAGGTAACCACTCTACCGGGTTTATTGGAAAGTTTTTCGAACGAGCGGGTTTCGTCCATCCCATTTTATGTGTCGGTCTTATCCAGTTTCGAGACATTTTATAAATAGGATATAAAAGTTTTAAATTATAGCAGCCACCCGAGAATCGGAATGTTTGAAAATGGAGAATTAGGTCCGAGTATAAGCCCTTTACCAGTTTTCATATACAACCCTTTACCAGTTTTCATATAGAGACCATCTCCCTGACCATCTAATCCAGATCCCCTCCACGGTTTTAGGTAAAGACCTTCCCCTTGTTGAACTATCTTGGCGTTTCTATCTCCTCTTCTGATGTATATCACGCCTCCGGATCCGCTAATTTTATCGATGACTTTCGAAGCAGCTGCAGAGCCTACACCGGCTAAAGCTCCAGTCGCGAGACCTGGTAGTACTTTAGAAAGAAGGAATTTAGCAGCCGTTGCTAGAAACGGTAGAATAGCTCCGATGAATCCTCCTTCGACTTCGGCGTTATGAACTAACTGCGTTTTACTCATTTTAATCGTCATGCCAGTTCCGTTCTGATACGCTTTCTTCATCTTGTTAATTTGCCTTTGAGTAAGAGCTAATACGTATTCTCCCGACAGATCATCGTGAGATAGTTTAATACTCACGCTATCACACCCCGCTTCGAGCGCTCTTTTAATTTTGTCTTTCTGTCCTTCCGAAATATTAACTTTTATATTCGTGTACCGACTCATTTTATATATAACTAAGATAAACTTTTAATAGTACTCACACTTCTCTGATGTGAAATCTAATCGACAATTCTTCTCCTCTGAGGTTAACCAACTTTCCATTTTGGTCGGTAAGCTTCGTTTCCATCGATGAAATCGTACTCAGCGTGATTGGAAGATACACTAAATTAGTGGGTACTTCGATAATCTTATAACCAGGTCCTACGTTAGGAAAAAACGAATATATCACGTTCGCCGTCGATCCGTTAACGTACGAAGCTCCGATTATATCGCTCGTTACCCTCAAACTGGTTACGTTCATTATGTTTACTATTTGTTCGGATTCGTTATATCCCTCCGAATATGTCCGGCGATTGAAACCTAGGACCGTTCTAATCGAGTTGTCCGATGTAAAATCAACTTTATAATTCGGCGCAATAGTTAGCACGGATTTTAACGTATTACTATTCGGTTCTATCGAAATATTAGGTTGTGCGTCGGCATCATTATAATGCCCACGCTCTTTCATAATTCTCTGTAGGTAATCGTTTATATCCGTGATTTCATAACACCCCTCCGGAATGTTTACATCAAACCCACGTAACACCTGAATCGGGTGAATATCTGAAGTGGTTGTTTGTAGCGTCCAATATTCGGAAAACTAAAATAAGTCTCTAGATTGAGAAGACACATTTCGTACTTTTTACTCGCGTCCAGTTCGATTAGCGGATTAAACTGAGTCCTAATCTTCGCGTTCTTTTTACTCACCAAAATATAGAACGACGATTTTGGACTCGTGTTACGTTCCGTCTTTTCCATGATAGTCGATAGCTTTTCGAGAGCAGATTCCATTCTTTTTTTTTTTATATTAATATATATTTTTTAAATAGTCGTCGGTATGTAGAATTCATCGAATCCGCATCTATACTTGCCGTTATTTTTATTGCTGGACTGGTCTATTACTAGAAAGCCGTGGCGTTGCTTCCAGGCTGTTTTACATAGTTTCTTAAACTCATCCTTAGGCATGTCCGTACTCGCGTGATCGTTGTATATATGATCAATATTTTTCTATCTTGTGGAAACAAACAGATAAAGTTTGCATTCTCTCTAATCGTCTGTCTCGGTAGTTTGAAATAATTTTGGGCGAGGTAGAAGCAGTCAACGTTGCTATGCCTTCCTCGGATGTAGTAGGCCTCGCATTTGTTCTGCTTGACTAGCTGCAGATCGTCAAAGATCATTAGGTTCTTCTTCTCCGGCTTCAATTCTCTCGGGTCTGGTACGTCTTCGGCTGATTCGAAGAACTTGGCAGATATATCAGATTTCTCATTCAATTGTTTAGCCATTTCCTCAACTACAACTGCTGGTGGAATATTTTGTCTCATGATCTCGTCTTGGCAGTCGAATAACCCGATTATGGCTTGTTTAGGTAGCTTTTCTTCGAATGCTTTTTTCAGAATTTTATACTCTGGTTGAAAGAGAGACAGACCGAATATTTGTAAATTATCGTAATCTAACCACCCAGGTCTTAAAAGTAAGTTCAACAGTAATGTCGTCTTACCACAACCAGATTTTCCTACGATTAACCCTCTTATACTTCTCGGTAATAGAGGGTTATTGAATCTATTAGATGCGTTTTCGTTCCACGATAAATTTTTAGCTTCCATTTTAAATATATCTGATTGTATTTAAAATGTATTGCGTAAAGTGTAAACGAAAAACGGAAACGAAAGATACCAGGAACGTCATCAGTAAAAATAATAGGCCTATGCTTCGAGGCGTATGCGTTGTATGTGGAACGACTAAAACTCAATTCGTGAAAGGAACTGCTTCGAATGGAGGAGATCTAGTTAGTTCTCTAAATTCAGTTACAAGCAACATCAAGTTACCTTGGGCTAAATTTCCAGGAGAGATGCATTTACCTGGTCACTCATTTACGGGACCTGGAACTAGATTAGATTTGAGACTGAATCCCGATGGCACTCCTAAAGAGTGGTCTAAACCCGTTGACAGGGTCGATAATGCGGCATATATTCACGATTTAGCTTACAATCAATACTCCGATACGGCTAATAGGAATGTAGCTGATAGAACTATGATTAATGCTTTGAATAATATTTCTAATCCGAGCTTACGTGAACGAATAGAGAGGAGTTTAGTTAAACCTATATTATCAGCTAAATCGAGTTTGGGATTAGGTTTAAAAAAGCTTAAAATGGACTGATGAACTAGCGGATGAATTACATAAACCCGTAGTAAGGCATTTTAGAAAAAGGAAGGTGTACGTCGGTGGGTATAGATGACATTTGGGCAGCTGATCTGATCGATATGCAGGCGTTCGCTAAAGATAACGATGGCGTGAAATACTTGTTAACGGTTATAGATGTATTTTCAAAGTATGGTTGGATCGTGCCACTACATGATAAGAGCGGAAAATCTACGGCTAGCGGTTTCTTGAAAATATTAAAGAGCGGAAGAAAACCGGGTAAAGTTTGGGTTGATAAAGGGAAAGAATTTTATAATAAGGATGTACAGAATTTAGTTGAGTTATATTCCACTGAAAATGAGGAGAAATCCTGTGTAGTCGAACGTTGGAATCGAACGATGAGGGATAAGATGTTTAAATATTTTACAGCTAATTCAACTCGAAGATATATTAATGTATTAGACGAAATGGTTAGTAATTATAATAACGCGAGACATTCTTCTATTAAAATGACTCCTGCTAAAGCGAGCCTGAAAAATAATGAAAAGACTGTATGGATGAATTTATACGGTGATGAGATTTCAGAACCTATTAAGCCTATGTTCTCGGTAGGTGATAAAGTTAGAATAACGAAGAAAAAGACTACATTTGAAAAAGGATACACGGCGAGATGGTCTGAAGAGGTGTTTACCGTGTCTGGAGTTCAATACACAGATCCTCCAACCTATAAGATTAAAGATTATAACGGAGAAGAAATTCAAGGCTCATTCTACGAGCAAGAGCTACAGAAGACGACTCAAGAATTATTTAGAATCGAGAAGATTATTAAGAAACGCGGAAAGAAATCGCTCGTAAAATGGCTTGGTTATCCCGAGTCCTTTAATTCGTGGGTCAATAATGAAGACTTAGTGCTCATGTGATTACGAGCAATAACTCCTTTTTTATATAACATACCTTATACACCGGCTCGTAGTGGCTGCTTAAGACGACGATGAAAACATTACTCCTCTTAACTGTTTTCCATCTAGCTAAACATATGAAATCGCGTTGAGAACGAAGACGATGATGTAGCGCAGATATTTATAGACACTCTTATAGAGAATATAAAAGATATTTACAAACGATTTAATGTAATAACGATTGATATTAAAATGGCAAATTCAACGCGATTGTTTAAATATGACTCGGACTCGGACTCCGATTCTGAAATATCTAACGAAACTAAATCTGGTCAGAAAAAAAGTGTAACTTTTTCTACGGGACAGAATAATATAATAAAAGATGTAGATTCGAAATGGTTAAACGATTATTTAGAATTAAACGGACCTAACGTATTGCTATACAATGCATTTCGTTTCAGAGATATTATAGAATTAATAACTAATAAAATATCTTGGATATTATGTAAACATCACAGAGATAAAATTTACTCTCGTTTAATCAACTAATAATAAGATAAACAACCTTTAGTATTTTAAAACGAATGGGTGATTTTAAAATACTAAAAGTACCTTTGAATAAAGAGTTTGACGCGGACGGCTCATCATCAAAACTGACGACTGATCGAAACTCGGCCACTGCTGCCTATTAAGACCAGCGACTCCATGTATGCTTAACGAATTCAGCCGGTTCTGCTTAGCGTCCAGCTTGTAACTGAATCAATAGCCTATAGCCCATAAACTGTACATTATTGCTTCAGTCACAAGTTTGGTAAGGTAATCAGCAATAGGCTACTGCCTTACTCAAATAGCTGCCTTGTTTAATTCCTCTTTATATGTCTCTCTCTATTTCTTTGAATGTCTGCTTATGTCTTTCTGTTCATATGGCAACCCGGTCAATCGGTCATTATTCAGTGGGCTTTAAGTTCAGGCTAGCGCTCTGATGAGGGGTGTCTCAGTCTGCGTGTGGGTTCACTAGTGATCTGTTTCAGCCTGCGTGTGGGTTCACTTGTGATCTGTCGCCAGAGGAGTCAACACCTACGTATATATGTCAACAACTCCATATATGTATCTCTCTCTATTATTCCCAGTATGGGATTTACGCAATACTCAACACGTAATATAATGATAATGTCATCAAGTGTGTTGAAAAAAGCACCGTATACGCGTGAGTGGTCATATATCTTCTGACAAATTGCATTTATATTAGTTGCCTGTCTCTTGCGACCGTGCTTGAGTGATCGCTGCTAGAGCGACTGAAAGCTCAAAGTCGCAGATAAACATCCACTTGGTTAATCTCCTGAGATAAGTCGGCGTCCATAAATAGAAGGAGTTCATGCCTGTCGTTTAATTGCGGAATCGAGTTTCGTTAACGTATCTTGGGTGAGCTTAAATTCGTTGATTTTGTCGGAGTTGAAATCGCATTAGTCTGCATCCGATTTTTGGTGTGCAACTGTTGGAGTGAGTCCTAGCTTAGATCATCTTAGTTGAGCCAAACCTACACTCTTGTGTTTAGTTTAGGCCAATTCCAGCCATCAAGATTTATTAAGGTACTTATTAGTACATGCTGGTACATGGGGCGGCATGTTTGCATGTGTGTGGTGCTGCCCCAGTTAGCTACATTGGCACCGGCGCCATAGAAGTTGCAACAAACTTCAAAATCTATCCATTGGGGCTTCCTTTTACACATTCTGCACGAGATCATCACATACTTAATTAGGCTAATTAAGTTACGCTTATCTTATACAATTTTCTCTTTTACACTTTTCTCTAACTTATTCTCCTCTGTAGCGCGCTATTGG
>JACEVL010006369.1:0-16319 GCA_020284085.1 Aporrectodea caliginosa
TTTTTTTTTTTCTGTTTTGTTTTATTTTGTTTCGTTTCTCATTCTATTTTATTTTATCTTTAGTTTGAAGCAGAGACATTGAATGATGCATTTTGAAACTGGAAATTTGTTACTAATCACTCGATACATGTCAGAGTTACATGTAGAATAAATCTCACTACTTCATGGTTAATTCATTGCTATCCTTGAACCACATTGTAAGATGGACTCGATAAGCTCAGTTGAGCTATTTTTCCCCTTCCAGAATGACTCTTATGTTAAGCCAACACTTTGTGTATTCCATTATGTGAATAACTGTACCGTTGTGTTGTGTCAAATAAATTGAAAAAATAAATTGAAAAACTTGAAATTCTCACCTTTTATCCATGCATACTCGAAGTCAAAAGAGCAATATTGGTAGTCCGTTATTGATTAAACTCTTGTACAAGCAGTTGATAAAACTCTGTGTGTTTGGATTGAAGAAAACAATCAGAATAATGGTTAGGTTTGTTGTTTGGAGCCAGAGTTCAACAATAGACGGAAGTACTTTGCCTGGTTTACGTGTTTGGGAGTCCCCCTCGAAATGGTGGCCCCTTGAGCTATTCAGCTAGCATGTGCTTGCAGATTAACTTATTGCGCTTAATGAACTTATGTGTAAATTTAGTCTATCAAGCTGGACAGTCAATGCGCATTCCTATCATAATATATTAGGCTCGACCTACCCTCTTGAATGTCTATGTGCAGTATTAATAATGTGTACAATGTACATGTTTGTGGCTGTATGTGTCTGTGCATGACTGAATGTGTGTATGTGTATGTATGTATGTATATATGTATTGTATGTATGCATGTATGTATGTATGTATGTAGGTATGCATGTGTATAATATTATGTGTTTATGTACATGCATGCATGTGTAGTGTGAAGACTAAAGAGAGAGGGAGACAGACAGACAGAGACAGAAACAGAGACAGAGAGACAGAGACAAAGAGAGAGACAGAGAAAGAGAGAGAGAGAGTGAGAGTGAGAGTGAGAGAGAGAATTCTCAAACTTCCTTCTCAAATATAGGGTGTTCCCATGGCGGGAGAGAGACTGCCCAATGCGGCGCTACACGGTCACGTGGAGGGAGAGAGGAGCAGGGGAAGGCAACGGAAGACCTGGATGGACAACATCCAAGAAGACCTACAGAAGAGGGGTACAGACATAACAAAGATGGGCAGCATAGTACGGAATAGAGAACACTGGAGAGTGTTTCATAAGGGCCTCATCGTCGGGAAACTGATGGAAGAGAAATAAGAAGATCCCTAATATAATATTTTCGTTTATTGAAACAATCCGGTGGTTGACAAACCGCAACCGGTTACAGTGTACACAGTTATGCAATTGAAACAATTCACAGGAACATAAATTACAGAAGACATAAATCTTAACTACTAAGAGAACAGACAGCCTGCAATACACGGCGCCATTAGCAGCCTGGCCAAAGCATATCCGCCCTACGGGACTCGAACTCGGAACCTTCCAACCAACCATTTGGTGATGGCTTATATTGAGACTCTATAGCCAAAATATTTTGAAGATTGAACAATATTTAGGACTTGCACAAACCAGTTGAAATTCTGTAAAAGTGCATTTTTTCGTTTTTAACCATTTATTCTTAAATTATGCATTGGAAAAGTTTTTGCAAATCAGCAAATGTTTCAAGACCACCTGGATGATTAGTTTAACAGTGCTCCCTAATAAAAATTGAGCAAGAGCATTTGTTTTTGGAGGCACAGCGAGAAAATCGTCGGAGAGGAACGATAGAAACCGCAGTAGATAGAAACCTCACACTCAAGAAAAAATGCGTGTTGAGGCTTTAAAACAACTGCATTACAAATCATTCAGTGGAGACAAAACACGCAGAACTTTGTGACATCATCACTACCACCAGAGCTGATATTCAGTAAGGTGATGATTATTGTGATGGATTATTGTCGGACAGCAACAGTTTTACCTTGTCACCTGATCCTGAGGAAGATCCGTGAACTTCAAAGCCGAGAGTGATATATAGGCACAGTGAATGTGATCACTCCTGAAGTGGATGCAGTACTAGATCGGATAAAAGGAAGGGGAAAGGAAGGCTGCTCAAATATTTCTGCAATGGCTTCATCAGGACAGATCCAGCATGATCCGAGTTCCAACATTTAACACGCCGCACCACGTCTAAGAGATCATGCTGGAGAGGATGATTTGCATCTATTATGTCTCAAAGTCTCCTGCAATAGAACTGTTTGGCCATTTCAAAGATTTCTAGCAACGAATAGATCAAGCTTCTTTTTTCATTCATTCCGGAGATTTTTCCACAGCCCTTGACGATGAAAAGTATGGCATCCATTATCGCTCCATGGAAAACAGTGTCATAGAGTTTGGAGTAGCACAGCTGGAAACATTCCAAGCGCCAGATGACTACCGTGAACTGCTGGAGCTGTCGATTGCTTTCTTTAATGGAACGTCTCACAGTGGAATCCATTTCTGATATCCAGCAGCAATTCACCGTGCCCGCTGGATGGCCAGAACCATTAACTCCATGATACTGTGGCTATTCCGCAAACAGTATGAACCATTGCATCTAGGGTCCTCCGAATCCCGGAAGTCGTGTGGTCCATAATATCGCGAACAAATAAGGAAGCATCTCAGTGAGGTCTGTCTCTTATTGACTGCTGTGTAATGTGTATGTCAGATACTGGGTCCAGAGCCCATCATCTGCAGCTGCTCCAAGAAATTATCTGTCCCCTTGCTTTGTAGTCTGCCGGCATACCTTGACATGGAGGTCGCAGAAGCTGCCACCACAGCATTTGGTCGCCAATTAATTATGATACCTGTCTGAGCTACTGATAGGATTTGGATTCTTCAACGATAATGTCTCGGTGGAAGAGAAGAAATTACTGGTCATGGCTCTAAGAGATACTGAGTGGTACGATGAACCTCCAAAACGGATTCCACTATTCGTCAATCCAGAAACAAAGGTACTACATGACATGACTACGTCATGTACACGGCGTTTTATAAGATCCTGGGTGAGGAATTCTTGCAAATTGACTCCAGCGAATGGCTACTCCAAGAATCATATCTAAAGGACAGATGGTTGCCACCTCTGTGAAGGTTGTGAACGATCTTGCAGAACGGGAGTTGCCTTGATTCAAGAATTCAATGCCTCGTTAACACGCAACGAGGAACAAAAACATATGAAAGTAGTTAAGGGCACTAGAAGCAAGTTCAGTGTGCCAGTAAGGGGAGCAGCTATCAAGAACTCCAGAGAAACCGGCAACATGAACTATTGGTGGATTTGTGGTAACTGAATTTTTACTTTAAATAGAGGGCATAATGTTTTGTATAGCGTTCGCCGTTCATTGCATTCAGTAATGCTACATTGCTACATTGCTACACTGCAGCTCTAGTGTTTTAATGATTGTACTGAATGACTATTTTACGTACTTTGCACTGCTACTCTACCACTACACTGCAGTTTACATTTTTCATGCGTGTTTACTATTTAGTGTGTTTGCTGTTTAGTATTTTACTATTTCACTTGACGATTTTACTGAAACACTATTATAACAAACTTTGATTGGTTTGTGCAAGTCCTAAATATTATTTTATCATGCTAAAAATGTTACTGGTTACTCTTTCTATCTAGTATCACGCAATGATGGGTTGGAGAATAACTTTCTAAAACTTTCATTTTTTAGAAACACCCCTTCTCATGTTTCATTTTGACAAAGCCGTAACTTTAGCTGTGTTAATCAAGCCGCCTTTCACCCGTCTGCAAATTATCTGTTATAGTGTTAGTATCCTCTTTTTGATTTTGGACTTAAACGTCCATAATGTTTTATCAGTTGAAAAGACTGTCACAAAACCACTGCAAAAACATGATGCGACCGTGAAACAAACTATGTTCGCTACTGTTAGCGGAAGCGGTTCCGTGGGATTGGGTAAAGTAGGCTATATATATATATATATGTGTGTGTGTGTGTGTGTGTGTGTGTGTGTGTGTGTGTGTGTGTGTGTGTGTGTGTGTGTGTGTGAGTACGCATTTCATCCTCTCTGAGAACGTCAGTATGTAAACACACCAACGGACCGAGAACGCGTACGGAATCTGCGAACGTGAACAGGAGTTCTCGGAATGCGAGCCCATTATAAATTATTTAAACGTTTATTACACCAAAGTTTGTTAAAATAAATATACTGGAGTATAGCTAACATAAATGTCTTCTATGTTTTTGAATCTTAAGGAATTCCGATCGGTAGAATATTTTAAAATAACGATTATGTTGAGCACTCGGATTGTCAGGGGCGGAGCTTAAGATTTAGCATTCTGAGAACTAAGACACACGTTTCCATAAAATTCCCACACGTATGTATTTTGGCATGTAACAATTTCACACTCGGCTAGTTTTGGGCTAGTTGCGCTGAATGCGATGGAAGGCCCTAGCGACCGTATTAAACATGGACAGCGAAGTTAAGAGGTTGGCTATTATTTACTTAAATTCTTATTTAGTTTATTTCTAGTTGTAAGATGTAAATATCGGGTCATGTCGAGAGCGTTAAGCAAGTTAATACGACATTTATTACCTAACAGTATCATAAATAGTAGGTATAATCGGAGGTTGGTAGACACGCAAACGACAACACGTGCCTATTGCATAGTACAGGTCTCCACAATTCGACCCCGTGTCCACTGTCTGGTTTAGAACGCGTTGTCGTGCTGTTGAATTTAGCCGATAATGGCAGTGATCGACGCCCGATATAACTGCCTATCTTTTGAGGGTAAACGTGTAGCTTAGCGTCGTAAATATTCGCAATTGCATGGGTTTCAGCGTTGGTCGAATACATGCGTAGCATGCCAAAATATACCGTGTAAGAACGGTTGAGAATCTCTGTGTGTCATTTATATTGACCAGCCAGGGCGCACTACAATGCTTAAATCTTTTAGTTCAAACGTTCATGGCAGAGATTAAAAGACCAATGTCCAGCTGGACTGAACGCAGAGAAAACTAATTACTCTATTGTAATATTTTAACAGTTATGTTATCAGAACAGTTTATTATGACATTGTTGTTGCGTTAAATCATGTCTGTTTTGTGAGTGCTTGTATTCTCTTAAGTGTTTATTTTTTGTGGTTATTTTCCAGCTTTGTTCCAATCTCTGGCTTCTATGACATTGTTGTTGCGTTAAATCATGTCTGTTTTGTGAGTGCTTGTATTCTCTTAAGTGTTTATTTTTTGCGGTTATTTTCCAGCTTTGTTCCAATCTCTGGCTTCTACCAGCTGCAAACAACGGAGTCAGCCCTTGACCAGCACGCAGTCAAGTCATCACATCCGTGCCACACTACATCGGTGCCACACTACATACGTAGCAGGCATGTACAGCTTCTAACACTTTTATAAATCTGTAGCCCTTTCAGTCCTTTAGTTCATCTTTGTCAAAAATTCATACTAAGGTATCTGGTTTCAATAAAGATTGTTCCAAGCATGTACAGATTTAAAGTGGTTCTTCAGCTTTGAGAAAATTGGTCGCAAAATTTACTGTGTAGTATTAGACAATCAAGACAATTGGCTGAACTGGTCAGGAACTGAGCTCAGATTTAAAGTGGTTCTTCAGCTTTGAGAAAATTGGCTGCAAAATTTACTGTGTAGTATTAGACAATCAAGACAACTGGCTGAACTGGTCAGGAACTGAGCTCAGATTTAAAGTGGTTCTTCAGCTTTGAGAAAATTGGCTGCAAAATTTACTGTGTAGTATTAGACAATCAAGACAACTGGCTGAACTGGTCAGGAACTGAGCTCAGATTTAAAGTGGTTCTTCAGCTTTGAGAAAATTGGCCGCAAAATTTGCTGTGTAGTATTAGACAATCAAGACAACTGGCTGAACTGGTCAGGAACTCGGATTTAAAGAGCTTCAGATTTAAAGTGGTTCTTCAGCTTTGAGAAACTTGGTCAGGAACACAAAATTTACTGTGTAGTATTAGACAATCAAGACAACTGGCTGAACTGGTCAGGAACTGAGCTCAGATTTAAAGTGGTTCTTCAGCTTTGAGAAAATTGGCTGCAAAATTAACTGTGTAGTATTAGACAATGGTTACTGGTAAGCCTAGTGCATAGCACCAGTACCAATAATTTGAGTAGCCGTTCCAGATGCACAACTCTATATAATCTCTAAGACCCTGGGGAATGAAGTACCTCGGGGCAACAGAAAGTGACTTCATTTTCTTAACTTCAGTCCTCTTTACTTTGCCATATGATCTTTAAAGTTATTGTAATTGTCGTTGAATGAATTTATTTTGTCTCTTTCAGAATTTGCTGCCAGCACAAAATCCAACCTGATCGTCGCACTTCCAGATTCGATGCCCGCTTTTAAAGAAACGTCAATTATCATCGAACAGGAGGAAGGAACGGAGAAACACACCCTCGTCTCATCAGCCGCTGACTCATCACTCAATTTTGCATCACTTGTGCCAGGTATGTACAGTATATTTAAAATGCTTTGTTAAATTCAAATACAGTGGATTCATTCAAAGCCAGTTTAAGTATTTTGGGTGGAAAACAAATCAGAAGAATTAAATTAAATAATAGTTGAAATAAATTCAATGAAGAACAAAGTAAATTCTTTGTGAAATATTAATTAACTGAGAAAGCTTGTCTGAAGAGGTCAGTCAATTTAGTTTACATGTACTGTAGGTCACTCCTGTTCTTTAACCTAATTCATAACTGACTTACATCGTGGAGCCTTTGCAAGGCAAACGCTCCTCAAAAACAACCTTACTGCACGTGAGCCTACATATACTAAAGTTTTCATTATGATCTCTGTATTTACTTGTTGTATTTATCATTGTTATATTTTATTCTTAGTAATAAGTTATTAGCAACTTCTATAGCACTGCATTTCAAGATGGTTTACATGGCAGCCGAGGTTCTGTTCAAATGTGCAATCTGCACAAAGGCGTGCACTCGGAAGGCTAAGCTCAAACGCCATCTGACACTCCACAACGAGACAAAGAGTTCAAATGTCATTGCCCTTACAATAGTTTGTTTTCCAACAAATTTACTTAATAGGGTTTCATTGATTTTTAATTTTAATAGTATAGTAATGTTTATCATTTTCTCTTTTCAGAATTTGCTGCCAGCACTGATGCCAAAATCCAACCTGTTCGTCACACCTCCAGTGTAACGGAGCGGCAGGAATTCTGAAAATGCACTTCAAGACGGTTATGTTCCAGTGTACAATCTGCACGAAGGCGTTCACTCGCAAGGCTCAGCTCAAATGCCATCTGACAATCCACAACGAGAGAAACCGTTCAAATGTCCACACTACGAATACAGGTAGGAGGCCTTCTTAATCTCAATTAGAGCGCTCGACCAGTAGCGCGGAGAGTACGAGTTCAAGCCTCGTCCAAGGCAGTTACTGTGTAGGGACCTTGAACAAGTCCTTCCCTCACAGTTGCTCAGTGCCATAGATGTTCTGTCATATTGTCATGTGTGGACTTCTGAACTTTGGAAGGAGGGCAATATCAAATGCAGTTGTACTGTACTGTTAATTACTGTCATTGTTAATACTATTTATTTGATGTAGGAAGGAAGGGAGAGAGAAATGGAATCAGAATGAGCTAGTTATGAAGAAAGGATGGGAAGAGTATAGGTTGAATAACTGTTAGCTTTTATTCATGATGTACCATATTAATATGTAGGCTTATTTTAAGTTTGTTAATTAAGAAATAACATTTAGCAAGTTAAGCATAATTAGCAGCAGTTACTGTGAGTGGCTGGGCTAGTTATAATATAATTGTTGTTGCTTCTTTAAGCATGTTTTATGTGTAACTATAATTACTGATAGTGTCTATATAGTTACACCATCAATTATGGTGTAACTATACTACAATAATTATACCAAATGGTCATGGTTCTTTGTAAACCTCAAGACTGTCTTGTTTAGCCGTGGTTGGACTGGGAGCGCTTCTGAGTAGATTACCTTGAAGGGGCGCTATATAAAAACTCCTTAATAATAATAATAATGGTGAGTGAACATAACTTTTCTGCCAGTGATTGAAGCACATGCAACATGCACAAATCAGCACAGTTTGTGCTCTTTGATGGTGGCAGACTGGCTGTTGACACCAAGTTGATCAATGTTCTGTCATTTAGTCATGTAGGCCTTTATTATTATTATATTATTATTATTATTATTATTATTATTATTATTATTATTATTATTATTATTATTATTATTATTATTATTATGGGTGGAAGAATATGGTTGTGTTCTCTAGGTCTTAATTGGTGAGAGGAGAGGGGTCGGAGTGGAGGTAGGAGTTGGTGAAGTACATGCTTGGTTGTGTTGTGAGAAGGCCTAACTTCATATTATTATTATTATTATTATTATTATTATTATTATTATTATTATTATTATTATTTTATTTATTTATTTATATGCCCCTAGGTATTATTATTATTATTATTATTATTATTATTATTATTATTATTATTATTATTATTATTATTATTATTATTATTATTATTATTATTATTTATTATTATTATTATTATTATTATTATTATTATGTGTAAGAAGACCATTATTATGTTATAGTTTGTTTGGTTTTAGTGTTATTTTCATTCATTCTTTTAGAGATTTATATAGCATCCCTTCAAGGTAATCTACTCAGTAGCACTTCCAACCCAACCTCTGCTAAAGAGAACAGTCTTGAGATTAGAGAAGAACGTGGCCGCAAGGGCTCTATACATTATTTTGCCATTATTAATAGTCTGTTCGTGAATGTTGAATTTCATTGCTACTTTTAATTATTAGCCTATTACTATAGTAAATAGTAACAGCTTACTGGCACATGAAAAGCAATTGTGTTTATTTTTCCAGGTTATTTGCTGCTTTGCTGTCTTCCCTGAACTCTACCAGCGGCAAACAACGTAGTCATTCCTTCAGGATACACTACCGGATGAAAAAGAACCATGCCTGATCCTTGACCACAGTCAAGTCATCACATCTTTGCTATGGCAATCCCTTTGAACTGAGAAATGCCAGCCATGCTTCCACTTTGATTACAGAGGCAGAGAGCAATAACGATCCGTTCAACCCATCCGTCGCAATTCCTTCAAGAAGGACTCCTGGACCATACCATTATCTGGTCATGTCCTTTGTTTGGCACAGGTCATCTGTGGGTGATTGTCAGGGTGAGTTCACACAGAGAGGGCATTATTATGTGTAAGAAGACCATTTTTATGTTATAGTTGATTTGTTATTAGTATTGTTTTCTGTTTCAGCAACTTTGCTGATTAGATATGTGTTAAGTAGTTTAAGATCACTAGCTAAGGGTAGTTTCTTTGGATTATTCCATTTTCGTTCATCAATAGTTTGTCTAGCTTGTGTTGACACTTGCAATTTCCAGTCTTCTTTGGCAATGTCTAGACTCTAGAAAGTCATCTCACTGCTTCTTGAAATAACTGCACCCTTCTCGTACAGCCTTTCCACGAAGATTCTGGGCACATTTTGTCAGTGACTGGCCCAGATGCAGCGCTAATGATGGAACCTTGTATGTGCCAGTTCGACTATCATGTCCAGAAAGAGTCTTCACTGCATCACATACAGCCTCAAAATTTTCCACGTGAATGCATTCACTGAGGTTCTGAATTTCATGGTCAATGGTACGAACTTTGATTAAAAATCATCCAAGTTCTCGCAAACTGCATCTTATTTCCTGCTGACAATTTTGGGGCAGCCTCTTACGTTCTTTGATGTACCGACGCTTTCCAAATTCTGAGATTGTGCTGTCATTTTGAACAGCCATACCATACCCACTTATTCATTTTCTAGGTGGGTTAAACAGGTGGAGAAGTTCAGAGAATTACTTTATCTGTGTATAAAAACATGATGTATTAAGATGTAGGAATATTTTAAGTTTGTAAATTAAGAACTAACATTTAAATTTATGCACAATTATTTGCAGCAATTACTGTGAGTGTATTCAGCTAGTTATAATATAATTGTTGTTGCTAGTTAAACATGTTTAATGGCATATATAGTGTAAATATCGTTACACCACAAATGTTCTACAAACTGCTCTGTGTGATGTTCTTTAGTGAGCAATAGCTATAATACCACAGGGTAATTACTGACCTTTCAGCCTGGCCGTTGTCTAATTAATGCGTTACCAGAAAGACCTCACTGAATACATGTATGTCAAAAGTTGTGTCTACAGTTTGCATAAATTACATTTAGGTTTCTTAGTTGGTTTCTATGATTAATTCTTAAAGTCAGTTCCAAGATTATAATAATTATTGTAATCTTCCACTACATTTGTGAAGGTCTATGTGTGTCTATGCATGCATTACATCTGATCCGAGAGCGTATCCTTGTACACACAGCATCATTCTGAGTGCCAAAGTTTCAGACCTGTTTGTTGAAGTAATTTCAATGGTTTTGTGTGTGTGTGCGTGCGTGCATTACATCTGGTCTGAGATCCTGGCCTTGTACACACTGCATCAATCTGAGTGCCAAAGTGGCACTCGGAATGATGCAGTGAGCCCATTATAAATAATTTTGGAAATGAATCATACATTACATCATTTTTTGTTTCAAGGTTCAAGTCTTTCTTGTGTAATCTCTATTGTATTGTATTGTATCTGGGCATTTATAGAGCGCCTCTAGCAGTAATGCACCATTGATTTAGACCTTTCTTAATTTCTTCTTAGTTTGGAAAATCATTCTCTTATGATAATAAAATTGTTGCTGAAAATTATGTACTATTATGTGGCTTCAGAGCAGTTCACTCTACTTCTCTGCCACTTATGAATATACATTTCTGCATTATTGTAAAGAACATGTTTGCGCCTTAGCGTGTAGTTTCAGAGCTGTTTGTTTTGAGTAATTTTACTAGTTGGATTTTCCTGTGTATCATGCAGATCCAGAGATCAACTGGTATTGTAGTTTTTTAAAAATCAGTTTGCAGGTTGTCTAATGTCAAGTTACAATTGCAGTTAAATTTATGCATTATTGTAATTGTAAAGAACATGTATGTATGCACTTTGGCGTG
Source organism: Aporrectodea caliginosa (assembly GCA_020284085.1). Lineage (NCBI taxonomy): Eukaryota > Metazoa > Annelida > Clitellata > Crassiclitellata > Lumbricidae > Aporrectodea > Aporrectodea caliginosa. Next base: position 11,063 of record JACEVL010006369.1, read on the forward strand.
TGGTTTCAGACCTGTTTGTTGCTGTAATTTCACTGGTGTGTGTGTATGTGTGTGTGCGTGCATTACATCTGATCCGAGAACCTGCCTTGTACACACTGCATCAATCTGAGTGCCAAGGTGGCACTCGGAATGATGCAGTGAGCCCATTATAAATAATTTTGTTGCAGTAATTTCACTGGCGTGTGTGTGTGTGTGTGCGTGCATTACATCTGATCCGAGAGCCTGCCTTGTACACACTGCATCAATCTGAGTGCCAAAGTGGCACTCGGAATGATGCAGTGAGCCCATTATAAATAATTTTGGGAATATAATTATTACATCACATTTTTGTATCAAGGAAGTTCAAGTCTCTCTTATGTAACCTCTTTAGACCTTTCTTAATTTCTCTTTACTTTGAAAACTCAAATGTTGTTAAACCTCTTATGGCTACTAGTGTTGATTTTGATGTGTAATTAATAAATGGTTACTTTTCTCTACAGTTCCATGCATTAATGTTTTAGACCTCAATTACTGTTTCCAAATGCTGACTTTATGTTATGTGACATCTGTGGCAATTAAAATTCATTTTATTGATGCATTGTTTTGCTGTGTGTTGATTTTTATCACATATGCCTAGTACATGCACACCATTTAGGTGTGATGTCTGTAATTGTATCTGACATTTATAAAGAGCAATTTCAAGAAAGAACTCATCAGTGGCTCTCCAAACCTAAACCAGTTGAATAATGTCGTTTTAAAATATTCATACAGAGGACTTATATAACGCCCTCCAAGATAACCTAATCAGTGGCGCTCCCAGTCAAACTACAACGATAGAGAGGAGTTTTCAGATTCTTGTAAAATGTGTATGCAGAGTCTCTAGCGAAAAGAACATGCAGATCTGAAGGAAGATTATTCCACGTGGTCAACCCTACCACTGAAGAAGAGTTTTCAGATTCTTGTAAAATGTGTATGCAGAGTCTCTAGCGAAAAGAACACGCAGATCTGAAGGAAGATTATTCCACGTGGTCACTGGTCAGCCCTACCACTGAAAGGCACAACGTTGCATCATGTTCATAGCCTATATGCAAGATATTCCTAAATCAGATCTATGTTGCCTCAAACTCTCGATCCAGCTAGCTGATACATAGGTTTTGATTGTTGTAACTCACTTCTTATTGGCATTACTGAAGGAGATCTTCGTGAACTACAAATTGTTCAGAATTCTCTTGCCACAGCCGAAACAAAGAGCACTAAATACCAACGTATAAATACTAAGACATTCACTGCACTGGCTTAATTTGCCATTGAGCAAAGAATCCATTAAAAAATCTTATAGTAGCGGGGGTTGACAGATATAGGCTAGTGATTAAGTTTACTAGCGTTGTGAGTGTCGGTTAGGGTCAGGGTTAGTGTCGTCATTAGAAAAGCTGGTACCGTCCGGCATCCGCGCGGCATGCCCACAGATACTGTATAAATCCGTCAGCCCCAATACTATAAGTTTGCCAAAGTTTGGAAATATTACTGCCCAGAACTGGGTTCGTTTTACCAATTCTTTAATGTCACTTAGATCTAAACTTTCTTCAAGTTTGCTTATCAATCGCAGCCCGACTTCTGGTTTTTACCGACTGGAATGCGACCCAGAATAACTGCGCTATATAAGCGTCATTAGATTGGATTTGTACATCAACAAATAATAGGCCTAACTAATCATTTTTATTTGATGTTATTATATTATTAATATGATTTTTTCGTTCAGGCAAACTTGATTAAATGCAGGTTTAAATAATATTTAATTATTATCATTAACATTATTTACGCTAATATTTCGATGTCGGCTTGGCTATACGGAGTTGGCTATAGCCTACGGAGTGTGAATTTGCCTGCAGCGCGTCCGAGAACCTCAAACACACGTACGTTGCTATGCGTGCTTTTAATTTTCTTATTTTGAAACTTAGGCCTTTCATACAGAATCCGAGAACGCTCTCGGAACGACGCTCTCGGATATGATGCAATGTATGTTATTGGTTATAAATTAAATTGTGGGCGGTGTTTGTTTTCAAACAACCCCTAGTGATTGGCTACTCATCCTGACGAACATTTTGATATAAAACTTGTTATGGTAGCTATAGGCTAAAGGCAGGGTCTCGGAGCGGATGTAGAGGACTATGTTCTCGGATGTGCATTAGAGGCATGTATGTGTGTGTGTGTGTGTGTTTGTGTGTGTGTGTGTGTGTGTGTGTGTGTGTGTGTGTGTGTGTGTGTGTGTGTGTGTGTGTGTGTGTGTGTGTGTGTGCATTAAGGAGCAAATGTTGACATGTAATTTATGAATGTGGTAATTGAAATGACTAAGCGGTGTTTGTTACACGGATGAACAGTATTTTAGACCCATAAAACGTATGTCGTGTTATGTTATACTAGCAGTTTTACCCGGCGTTCGCCCGGGTTTTCCTCAGCGCCCGTGTATTTGAATTTAACGACATCTTCGTCAACGCCTGTGAATTTGAATTTAACGATGTGAAAATTTTTCGTGTGTCCCTCTGGCGAATTTACGCGCTGGCTTGAAATTTGTTTAATTGCAACTTTATGTAATATATACTCCCATGCATTTGATGGCATTGAAACTATGACCACATCGAAACTTAAAATGTCCAAATATCGGAATTTAAAGTAAATTTTGAGTTGAAATATAGTTGGGTTGAGATCTATAGAAATTCAAATGAAAACGTTCGTTAAAAATTTCGTATCGCTAAAGTGTTGCATTGGCGAATCTTTAAGTCCGATGACCTAGAAATTCTCCCGTGGTCCCCACTTCTGATGTTAAATCAACGGTCAACGTGATTGGTTGCGAATCAGAGCGTTGGCCTATATGCTACGTGTGACGTAAGAATGCATATTTAATTAGCATGCGTGACGTGAACAAATGGCCTTACTATCATGGCCATGGTGTAAGAGACCGGCATTGAGATATAGCCTCGTCGAAAAGTTGGAAATTTAAAATGGCCATATATCGGCGTTTAAATAAAATTGCGAGCTGAAAATAGTCGCGTTGACCTAGACGTTGCGTAATAATGTTTTGTAAATTTTTCAAATCGCTAAACCGTTCCGTTTCGGAGCCTTTAGCCGGACATGCAAACATACATACATACGGAAGGACATCGTAAACAGACTAAGACTTATAATATTAGATTATGCTACATTAGATTATATTATAACCAACTGTTATGTTATGCTATGTAATGCTAGGTTTGCTATGCTATATGTTATGTTAAACTATGTTATAACCGACTGCTCTTACCCTATGCTATACTATAACAGGCTGTTTTTTGTACTTTGCTATTTGATTTTATGCTACGGTATGCTATGTTATTATTTGCTATGCTATGCAATGCTATCTTATGTTTTTTGCTATGCCTTTGCTACGCTTGGTGTGCTATGTCAAGCTGTGGTTGCTATCCCATATTATGCTATGCATGCTACCTTATGGCTATACTATGTATGATTGGCTATGCTATGAATTCTATGCTATGCTAAGTATGCTATGCTGTGCTACGCTATGTATGCTATGCTATGCTATGTTATATTTGCTATGCTATGTTTCGTTGTTAGATTTTGTTTTATGCTGCATAAATTTGAATTGTGTTGCTGTGTAACGTTATAAGTCGAGTGATTGTCCGGTGATGGAGTCTTCAGACTGCTGTGTGGCTGTCTTACATCGCCGTTTCATCCTCCATCTCTTCGTTCTTATTAATGATTTCATCGGGTGGCCTCTTTCACCTGAATGGGTATCACACAGTTTAGTTCCCACTTCAGATGATCTGCTGACCAAATTTATGACTTGCAGATACGATCGAGTGCTTATGGTGCGCTATTGTATTACAGAGAGGCGTCTTGGCAAAGTGGATATATCTATAATAATAGGACAACTGGACCCAATGGAGCGTTTGACGTTTATTGCTGTGAAGTCACGACTGAGTTAGAGATAAGAAAGCACTTATTATGCTGTGCTCACTGACGTTAATGTTGGACTTTCGAACCGAAGACTTTGGCAAACACTGATGAGTCTTTTCATGCGCCACTGATGAGAGTCTCCCTCTTGAAGTGGCTCTTTATAAATGTCAAATTACAATAACAATTACAATATAAAAACGACAGATGAAACGAGCGAAACAGAAGAAAATTTATGTTCGACCTGCTTAATACGTCAATACAAACTTCGCCCGAGACTTCTTTCTCTTATGGGACAAGGACGATAGAGATTACATCTCGGCAGCTTTATATAAGAACAACCCCAAGGCCTCTGTTCCATGTGATCCAAAATCGACTGTATTATATTTATATTTGTTACTATCTTATGTTAAAGGCATAACTGTTCCACCTAACAGGTTGCGGTGTGTCAACCCATTTGTTTAATAAGAAACGTATATGTATGTGTAACTTCGACACTGGTATCAGTGACAGAACATTCTTTGGCCACTCAAAAACTCGGCTGTAGGTATATCTGTTAATACAACGTTGTTTCGAAGATCAGTAAACTGTTAGAGAGGGAGAAAACTTTGAACGATGTTAAGAAAATGAAGTCCGTAGCATTTAATACTCGTGGTTCTAGTGGTTTGCGTGCGCTGTCAACATAGCCGCTGTGATTCAATTCCCGGTCAAGACAAACGTCTGCTTCTATTTATCCCACCTTACGAAATGACTTCACCTCTTCATAGCACTTAAAACCAACGACTCCTCTGGCTCTCTCCCGTGATTACCTATGATCAAAGCAGTTATAGAAGAAGATTAGGAGTAGGGGAGGAGGTCAGGACAGAAGGAAGAGGAAGAAGAAAAAGAGGAGGATGAGAACAAAGATAAAAAGAACAAGAATAGGTGGGCATGAAGAAAATGAAAATGACGACCATCAGTTAGTTAGGACGACAAATTAAACGTTGAAGGCACCAGATAGGAAATTTTTACATCGGTTTTAAAAGATACTAATAAATTATGTGACTTTGTGATACAAACCTAAGTTATAATAATTATGTGGATTGCTAAAGGTAATTTTGGATGATGTAATCTGCCCGATTGTACGTGGCCTACAGTTCGTTTCGGTAGAAATGGTAGACGTACATGTAGCTATGAAAATATCATGATTTAATTGCACTGAGGGATGCTCATCCAGTTTACCATCTTTCTTACAGCTATTGTTAAGTATTCTTTGTATATTAATAATTAATAATGTATAAAGAGGAATTGATTACCGCTTTTAAAGACATAACACAAGAACATAGATGAC
>JACEVL010006374.1:0-12644 GCA_020284085.1 Aporrectodea caliginosa
CTAACACAAGTAAAATTCATTCAACAAACTTTCTTGCATGCTCATGTGATACAGTGCAGCAACGGCAAACATTTAGTATCGGGGTGCGTAAGTTTACTGGCGTTTTACGGCATCATTTGGCATGCTGCGCGGAAGGTACCATGTTTTCTAATGACAACACTAACCTTAACCTTGACCATAACCGACACTCATGACGGCCTAACCCACACTCACGAAACCTACGCGCCCCGATTCTAAATGTTTACCCAGCAAACAAGGTTCGGTTCAATCCATATACAAAAGGGGGTGCCGTACGCGACGTGCAACCAAAATTGCATGAACTCGGTGTCTGTTATAAATAAATATATCCTTATCGTTAACAACAACAATAACAACGGGAACTAACGAGACTGAAGAACGATATATTGTCACGTAAATATAAATTAAGTGACGATTTATTTTCAATCCGTAAATATCAATTCTTTTACAATATTCTTGTATACGCTTGTCAACAACTTCCATCGCCGGCCATGTTTTTCGACGCAACGGGCGATCGTAGCGCCACCAACCGAATTGAAAAACTTTAGCCAAAAATTTAACATGGCAAGTAGAGGAAGTGTGCTCACCATCTACTCTTACACCATGCTCGATAGTAAACTAGGAGGGGCGTTATGCCAAAGTTCTAAAAGTGTTGGAGTCTGCTGGGAAAGCAAGTTAACGACTAGACGGAAAGTCTGGAATTTACGGTGACTGAAAGCAAACGAGATCATCGGAGTGTCTAATGACAAAGGTTTTGATGACTTAAAATGTCTAAAAAATCTGTCGACATGACCGTCATCAGAATTTACAATAATAATAAAAAATAATCTTTTCTTTATTGAAGCGCCTGACAAACGCACTGCGCTGTACATTTACATGTTATGCAATTGAAACAATTCACAAGACCACAAATGACAGAAGACATAAATCTTAACCACTAACAGAACAGACAGCCTGCAATACACGGCGCTAATGGCAGCCTACAAAGCATGTCCGCCCCGACTCGAACTCGGTACTTCTCGCTCTCTATGCCAGTGTGTTATCCAATGCGCTATCGGGCAAAGGAAAAGTTAAATATGGCCTTGGTTACTTGGCCGCCTTTGTAGACATCTCAATCTCTGTATCAACACAACCGGTGCCTTTCGTCCACTATCAAGACCGTGCCAACGTTTTTAATACTATAATTATAATCTATATTATAAGTCTTAGTGTGTTTACGTTGTCCTTCCGTTTGTTTGTTTGTATGTTTGTTTGTATGTATGTCCGTCATCTAAAGGCTCCGAAACGGAACGCTTTAGCGATTTACAAAATTTTACAAAACATTATTACGCCACGTCATGGTCAACGCGACTATTTTCAGCTCGCAATTATTATTTAAACGCCGATATATGGACATTTTAAATTTACAACTTTTTCGACGAGGCTATCTTATTATAGTATGGCCATTTGTCCACGTCACACTGGCTAAATATGTAATCTTAAATTACGTCACTCGGGTTAATTATGCAATCTTACGTCACGTGAGCTAACGGCAGAACTTCGTCTATTATTTAGCAAATAATACGCCTATTATAATTTAGAGATAACCCGTGTAGTACGGGGAACAAACAGGGGTGGACTGGGGAGTTCAAGCGGCCCGGGAAAAAAACAAAAAGCGGCCCTAACTTCATGACTTTTATTTTCTTTGTGCATTTTTTCATGCATACCCGAGGGCCAGTGACCTCCAAAGTCATGGGTCACTTTACAAATTACATTATGCAATAACAAAAAACGATAAATCGCATATATAATTTATAATTATATATAAAATATTAAGAATGCGTCAACTCAAGTTATAAATCAATTTATTCGGACTCACTGTGATGGTATTATTGCTGTTTATAGTATTAGCAACTTCTTTAAGCCGGGTGCCATTTCGGCTACATGATCTATAATTGTGTCATTATTCAGTTCACTTAAAACATCGGTTTCTGTTGACATAAGCATAAAAGCTTCAAGGTGTGTAGATGACAATGAGCTTCGCAAGCGATTCTTAATGTATTTCAATTTAGAGAAAGATCTCTCACAAGCTACTTGGGTAGACGACAGAGTCAATAAAAGTTTATATGCACTAAAGAGATGCTTGTATGCTTGCCCATAGAAACTGTATTTATGTAGTACAGAAAAGCAGCAAACAGGACATTTTTTGCAAAATTTGTCGGGTTGTTTACTTGCAGAAGGTGTTTGTTGAGAGCTGGTGTCTTCAGTTTGAATTGGAGTGGCTTTAAATAAATCGACTAGATTTCGGCATTTAGCTCCATCTTTACCAAGAATCTTTAGTTTCTTATCTCTTACTTTCTCCGCACCACCTTTACATTTACGTTTCGGATTTATATCACTCATAACCGTAACATATCTTATTTAATTAATATTACTTATTACTAACTAACAAATTTAAAAGAAATTTTATCAAAACAAACTCAGTGGAAGACGCCGGAAGTAGAATGGAAGATGTAAATTCTTATCTAACATGGCGGCCGCTGGCTGTACGGAGCACTGTAGGTAAGTAAGTATGCATTGCTCTTTTTCAGTTAATTTACAAACCGGTTAACCGAAACTAAAAACCGGTTAACCGATGCCGCAATTTTTTGTAAAAAAACCTGTATCATCTGTACTAAATTGATTAAATTATTATATCACCGGTCCTGGCGGCCCACCGGGAATCTTCCCGGTGTCCCGGCGGCCCAGTCCACCCCTGGGAACAAATAATACGCCTATTTAAGGTAGAGATAACCCGTGTTGTACGGGGAACAAATAATATTGCCTAGGCCTATATAAATTTGCTTTGCCCGTGCAGTACACGGGCAAAGCAACTATGTTCACCTCTAAATATCGTTTCCATTCAGATATATGGACATTTTTTAAATATTTGAAACCCATCAGCAAATATAGTGAGTAAGTAGCCTTTATTTGCAGCCGTTAAAAATTACGCCTGGGCAAAACCCGGGCGAACGCCGGGTAAAAAATGCTAGTATATATATAATATATATAGTTTTCTCTAGACTCTTAAAGGGTTAGCCTACGTATCGATAGTCCGAAGGTTCGATAGTCCGAAGGTTCGATAATCCGAAGGTTCGATAATCCGAAGGTTCGATAATCCGAAGGTTCGATAGTCCGAAAGTTTCATGGGAAAACATATATGGGTAAACGTGTAGTTTAGCGTCGTAAATTATTTTTTGACTTAAAAAGCATTCCCATATCAATTTAAACGTTTACCCTTATATATTTCATATTCCGGAATATATTATTTTGTGCTAAAAAACCCAAAACAACCGAATAAAACTAAAGTTAGAAGAGAAAATGAAAACGAAGTGAGCCGTTAAGCGATCATTCGACGACAACAGGAAGTCAAGCGGCTATGGTACATTACCCGCGGCTCAAGGAATCTATATTGACCGCGGCTATTAATAGCTACACCTCAACTTGACCGCGGGTATTAATAGCTACACCTCAACACAATGCTGAATATTGCGTTAAGTTGACGTGTTAAGCCTATGAGATACGAACAGGCCGCGCACTCGTACGCTTCACTAATTACCGTCTATGAGGCACTAACACTTCCCACACAATTGATTTGCAGGTGTTTTATGCTATCAGTCTGCATTGAAACTGGCATACAGTGCGTTTGCAGGTGGTGTAATAACGAATACACTTACTTACTTACTTTTCTTCTGCATTATGTAAAAGTCCTGCACGTGGAATTTTTACCAGGGTACTCCTACCATAATTCTAATCCTTACATATACTTCCTAATCACTCATTTCCTGCAAAAACTCTTTTCCCAGTGTTCACGCTGCACACTAACCATTATTGTGAAGCCTAAATGCATTGGACAATTTGCATTGCAAGAAATGTCCTTATTTGACCCTTGAAATAAAATACTTATCGTATAAGTATGCAAAGCACTTTCCAGGGTGTAAAGAGCAACTTTGAGACTAACCAAAACGGCAATCATCCATCACCTTCAATCGTAATCCTCACAGTGGTAATCCTTCAAACTTACCCATTAGTGTCAAGCCAAAAATCATTGGAACAAATACATTGCAAGAAATGGCTTTAACATACTTAGGATCTATGTATTTTATTTCAAGGGTCAAGTAACAGTATATCTTGCAATGCATTTTTGCAATGGATTTCGCATTGACATTGGTGATATTCTTGAAGTGCTACCACCTAGTCAATGGTCACTGAAAGAGAAGAGTGATTGGCTGTTTCTATAGCACTAAGGTTGCTCTTTAGTGCCTAGATACGGCTTTCACATACTTCGGGTCTAAGTATTTTATTTCAAGGGTCAAGTAACAGTATATCTTGCAATGCATTTCCACAATAGATTTTGTATTGCCAATAGTGGTATTCTTGAAGGGCTACCACTTAGGCAATGGTGATTGAAAGGGATGGGTGATTGGTGTTTTGGATAGCACTGAGGGTGCTCTTTATTCCCTAGATACGGCTTTCACATACTTAGGATCTAAGTATTTTATTTCAAGGGTCAAGTAACAGTATATTTTGCAATGCATTTGTACAATTGATCTTGCATTGGAAATAGTGGTATTCTTGAAGGGCTACCACTTAGACAGTGGTGATTGAAAGGGATGGGTGATTGGCGTTTTGGATAGCACTAAGGGTGCTCTTTATTCCCTAGATACGGCTTTCACATACTTAGGATCTAAGTATTTTATTTAAAGGGTCAAGTAACAGTATATTTTGCAATGCATTTGTACAATTGATCTTGCATTGGAAATAGTGGTATTCTTGAAGAGCTACCACTTAGACAGTGGTGATTGAAAGGGATGGGTGATTGGCGCTTTGGATAGCACTAAGGGTGCTCTTTAGTGCCTAGGTACGGCTTTCACATATTTAGGGTCTAAGTAAGTTATTTCATGGGTCAAGTAACAGTATATCTTGCAATGCATATGTACAATGGATCTTGCATTGGAAATAGTGGTATCCTTGAGGGGCTACCACTTAGACAGTGGTGATTGAAAGGGATGTGTGATTGGCGTTTTGGATTGCACTAAGGGTGCTCTTTATTCCCTAGATACGGCTTTCACATACTTAGGATCTAAGTATTTTATTTCAAGGGTCAAGTAACAGTATATCTTGCAATGCATTTGTAGAATGGATTTTGCATTGAGAATAATGGTAAGTTTCAAGGGCTACCACTTAGACAATTGAAGGTGATTGAAAGAGATGTTTGATAGGCGTTTTGGATAGCATGAACAGTGGTCTTTAAGCCCTAGAAATGGGCTTTCGCATACTTAGACAATAAGTATCTTATTTTATGGGACAAGTTACAGCATTCCTTCTTGCAATTTGTACAATGCATTACGCCTTCCCAAGTATGGTAAGTTTAAAGGTTACCACCGAGAGAAGGGTGATTATTAGAGATGAGTGATTGGCGCTTTTGATAGCCGTAACAACTCTCAATAGGGCTTTCACATACTTAGGGTCGAAGTATTCATGTCAAGGGTCAAATTTCAGCATTTCCTCACTGCAATTTCTGCAGTGCATTTTGGCTTTACAATGATGATAGAACTGAAAGGCTACCACTGATTGAAGAGTGATTGCATTTGCAAGATATCATTGATTGTCATTTGGATATCCTTAGGAGTGCCTACCAGACCCTCCCAAGAAAGGGAATTCAGAAATACAGAGGTCAGTTTTTTAGATGAAGAGCCAAATTGCAGCTTTTCTTGCTATCCAGTGCAAAGGAATTTGAGGAATTTCAAGGGCTATAGGGCTGAGATGCATCGTGAAAGGGCTTAATGATTGATATTTTGAATAGCTGCATTATTCAGACGTTTCGTTTTAAAATTAAATTTTTATATGCTGCAAGGAAACGATTTGGAACAGGTCTTGCGCCAAGTGACGACCTTGAATATGAATATTATTGACGACTTGACAAAAGTTGACTTCCGGAATGGGTTGTCGTTCGATTAAAGTTTCGAGCGGCCATTTGTTATGAGAAATATTGAATATTTAAAATAATTTTTCAATCGATTTCCTTCTGTTTAACCAATTATAACTATACTGATACATTAATTGGGCAATTTACGGACTATTTGTTTCACTTAAAGTCAGAAAATAATTACGACGCTAAACTACACGTTTACCTACATATATATAGATACATATACATGCATATACATACATATAATGTACATATATATAGGCTATACATGCACAAACATAATATATGTATATATACATATATATATATACTTGCACATACCTATACATACATGTACACATATACATATACATATATATGTACATGTACATATATATATATACACACATATATATATACATACATAAGTACATATGTACGTAAATACATATATATATATATATACATGTACATAAACACATACATCTATATACATGTATAGTATACTCATACATATATACATGTAGATACATACATATATATATTCACATATGCACACATAATTATATATATCATATATATATGATATGATATATATGATATATATATATATGATATATATATACTTATATCCATATATATATAACATATGTACATGTATATAGATATAAATACATATGACATTGTATACAAACATGCTTATATATACATATAATGTACATATACATATATATATGTGTTTTTCACCATGACACTTTCGGACTATCGAACCTTCGGACTATCGAACCTTCGGACAAGGAATTTATCAACGTAAAATACGGGATTACCCATAAACATATATTTCTACATAGGCTATATGTTTTACCATGCAATCTTCGGACTATCGAACCTTCGGACTATCGAACCTTCGGATTATCGAACCTTCGGACTATCGAACCTTCGGACTATCGACCTATTCCCTCTTAAAGACGCACTTTTTCAGCTGTTTGATAGCCACAGGTTGAGCGCTTCTGAAGACTCTTAAGTGGCGCTTTATAAATATATTGTTACATTAGGCCTACATTACATTGCAATATAACTGTAATTTGAAAAGAGTTCAGACGTGCACATTGAAGCCGGGCAATAATTAAGAGCCAGAAGTAGACTGGAAGAGGTAAATTTTCAGTTTAGAGACAGTCTTGCTAAGAGAGTTGGAAATGTGACGTAACCGGGTTTGGCCGGTGGTCTCTCTTCTCCTGAAGGGGAGGGTGACTCTACCAGGATGCCTCCAACCCCTATCTAGCAATGCTTCGGTGGGTCCACTCCCGTGGTCTGGCAGGAGATTTAGTCACAGCGACAGTTCAACAAGCAACGTTCGACCAGTTCAACCGTTTATTTAAACAGCTCAGCAGATGTCTACTCAAACTATAAGAAAGAAAACAGTAACTCAATTTTTTGCGGTTTTGAGTTAGCACTGGTTTTGACATCTTGACAACATATTCTATCATATCTCAAAGCAAGGAAACAGTATCTGCCCAGTAACATGGCAAAAAACAGGAAAGAAATTCACAGTATCTCTTCTGAGGATCATCATACTAAGCAAAAAACAGTAACTCAACTTACTGTGTTGTTGCTTAGTATACGGAATTATTGCACATGTCTAGTTATCTTTTTTCGCCATGAGCAAGCAGTAACTCACTGGACAGTAAGATAATGATTATATTAATACAGAATTGAAACAATTTCAATTAATTAAGAATCATACAATGTAATTTAAAGATAAAATAACATCAAAGCAAACATTTAATTGTCTTGCTTTGTAATTATACATTTGTTGATGAAACAAAACTTAAGTCTAGCTCGTAGGCCTAATTTGAAACACTGAAAGTCCCTAATCCGATGGAACAGTTTCGCGTGGGCGATGATAGCAAAAATAATTATACTGTCAAAAATTTTATATACCAGTAGTGCAGTGTTACTGGTTTACTGGACAGTAAATGTAGCCTGAGTGTACAGAACTTCCAATGTAGCAATTATATTAACTGGATAAAAAGCATTTATTGTGCACAAGATATGCTGCCTAATTCATAATTTTAATATTTACTGTTTGTACTAAGATAGCAAGTTGCTGTCTGTGCAAATTTTACGGTGCACTAATTAAATTACTAACATGACACCATTGCCTATAATGCGGCTAGGTCCTGCATGGCCAATTGCTACATAATATTTTTACAGTACTGGTTCTTGAAACTCCTACTTTTTGATTGCTATCAAATGTCATAGTTTTAGACATGGCGGCATTAAACTTTATATTATTATTATTATTATTATTATTATTATTATTATTATTATTATTATTATTATTTTATTTTTATTACTTTTGTCACTTGTTGTCACTTATCATTCCTTATTTAATCTTATTATACATAATTTGTAGTAGTGGAGTTTTAGCAGCAAGTCGTGGAACTAGAATGGGGCAGTTAGCCCTTAATAAAAGTCTTGCTGAGAAAATAAAAGAAATGAAGAAAAACCAACTGAAAGAGTTAACAAGAAGGAGCGGTTTTCAAACGATGACCCTGTGACTATGATCCAAAAAATATAAGGAAACAGTCGCAAAGAAGCAATCTGGAAATGATGATCCCAAGAAATATAAAAGTAACATTTGCCGTTGGTTGCAATTTGATTATATGCCTCCTGCAGCTCCATGGCAAACAGTTACAGTAGCCGAGTCTTCAGAACGAGTGTGTCGATAATGCTGCCGCAGGTATATATAGTCATGTCTTCGACCGAGACTATTGTTCTTCCTTCAGAACCCGTTGATTCGGTTTCGTCTTAGCAAAGTAAGAGAAAACAGAGAAATCTGCGTCACCCAAAAGGCGGAAAATTTGGAAAGCGGAAGTTAAGCAGAGCGAGTAGGTTAGATCTATGCCGTTAAACCTCCATGGCAAAGTTCAAGCAAGAGGAGCTGTATGACAAAATTCACCGCGGCCCATCGGCTAAAAATGAATGAAGAATGTATGAAAATCACTTGTAACTGCTTGTAAAAGGAAACCAGTTGTTCAACCCACTGCCGGTACAACATCAAGACATGCAAAAAGTAACCATTATTTACTAAATTTTGATCTCTCAAGCCTGAAAACCGACTCCAGTTTTGGCAAAATATTCCAATTTTAAATGCTGAGAATCTTATTATCACTGCTGCAGCAGCTGCTGCTAACTTGCAGGTTATATGACAAAAATTAAAAATTATAACGTTGAGTATAATAACAAAAATCAGAATATTATAACGCTGCAAAATCTTATTAATAATACACTCCGAGTTCCATAATTAGCATAACATTTCTAGTTACTGCTTTCATGCTTAGTAGCAAACCAATGTCAAAATAATTACATACTAAGCAAAAAAACAGTATCTCATTTTTATACCATTTTTACATAAATATAATTAAAAGTAACTTTAGATAAAAATTTAACTCATTTAAATATAACTGTATGCAAAAATTCAGAAAAATTGTAATTTAATTTCTGGTTGAATTAAACAGATTTCTTCTTTTCCTTTTTTCTCAGATTCATCTTTTTTGAGTTACTGTCTTCTTGGTTTTTACGGCAGTAGGCCTATACGAACAACTTAATCAATTTCTCCAAGCAGACTCTCTCAAAATATAAGTTCCTAACTGTGTAAACCGAACCCCTTTTATAGGGAGTTTCGGTTAAGAAAACGGGCCGGTTAAGAAATGAAATACACATGGTTAAATATCAAAAGTTAACCCCCCATTACTACCATAAGAACCAGAGGTTAATATCTAGAAAACCCTTACCAATAAAACCCATGATATTACCGCCTGGTTAACTCCTAAACTTAACCGCCAAAAAGACCACGTACTTCTCGGTTAAAATAGCCCAAAAGTTAACCGCCCAAGTTAACCGAAATGTACTTAACCGGTTAAAATAGCCCAAAAGTTAACCCCACTTAACCGCCCAAGTTAACCGAAATGTACTTAACAACCTCATCACCTATGTACCTAATGACCTTATTACACAATACTTACTGCACTCACTAACCTTAAAATGAAAGGAAATGAGGATTTCTCCACAGAAACAAGAGGTAGAGGGTTCCAGATGGAGGAACAGGCAACTGTGAATAAACGCCGGTGTCACGATAAGGTCTCCCCCGAAACAGAGTCTTCCTCTGACTGAAATAATGTCTCACCCGAGACTCTCAGAATGAAGTTTTCCCCATTGAAATAGAATCTAAATAGAATCTCCCCATCTACGATGCAAAGTCTTCTCCATATACTAAAATCGCCTCATCAATTTTCGGTTGCTTTTCTATATAATTTTAAATAGGATCTAATAACCTATGTGCATTTTCTGAAATAAATTTCTTTTGAGTTTATTTAGTTGAATTGTAGCCTACGTGAAATAAATATGACATGAAATACGAAATAATTAAGTAAATAATTATTGAATCAAGTGGACTTTGTTCGAACTCAAACACTCAGAGTGGGTTCACTGAAGCTACCCGACCAAGTGGACTTCGTTCAAGCATGAAAACTAGGAGTGGCAGAACTTCCAAGCTCCCTGTTCGATTCAGTGATTACCACTTGAACTAATAAGACAGAGTTTTGAATTAATAAGATTCTTAAAAGGGGAGATGTAAGATGTGAAGGACTCATGATGAATGACATGATTGGTGGTGACTTTTTCCGGTTATGGACTGAGCGTGATCTGGTCTTTTGGAAGTTGTTTAAACTTGATTAAATAACATTAAACAAGTGTTACAATAGGAACCAGCTGTCACTCGTAGCTAACATGTAGTTGGAGTCGTGTTTAAGTTTCGAGGAGGGGTTTAGGGAGAGGCATGTGCCCACTCCCCTATTTAAATTTTTTTGAATTTCCACACTGATGGTAGCATTCTAAGCTGTCATCTGAACAAAATTGCTCTATTATTTGAGTGCTGATAGGAACCAGCTGTCACTCGTAGCTACATGTAACATGTAGTTTGAGTCGTGTTTCAGTTTGACTTCAGAGAATACTAGCAAACCAGACATTTATTGAAATTATTATAAAAACTAGAAAAATAAGAAAATACGTTCAATTTCCAAGAACGCCATTAAGGTAAACAAGTTGCTGAGCAGGACACAATTAGCAGAAATATTTTACAAAATAATGGTACATAAACCATGGTTGACAGGTTTATATGACATAGAATTATAGATGCTATGTTTTACTCTTACAGACGTCACTTATCCTGCTGTAATAATATCATTGATAAAGGACATAACTAGCCGATCAGGCCACTAACTGTTCATTGTTGAAGGCCTTTCCTCTTAGGTGTTCTCTTCTTTCCTTTTCATGTGATTGTTAGTAAAGGTTTATTTAGTATAACCATATATTATCATATGGAACTTAGTACTTTTATGGAATTCCACTCATCCAGCTATTTTAGAACATGACGGAGAACCTAATTTGCTGCCATCAATCATTCTACAACATGACTTAGTAATTAGGTGTCCCTATTTAGCGGGATCTAAGATCCCTTCATGGCCCCCCCTTTTGTAGCCATAACAAGTCCTTTCATGTTACTAATGTATACATTGTGAGTTCAAGTTTAGTTTTGCTGCGCCGTCCGAGATCACCAATAAGTATAAACAGTGGAAAGAACTGTAGAAATTTATTATATTCATGAAATATTTCAGAAATATTAGGGGGATATAGGCATCTCCGTCCCTCCACCTCAAGTTGGGGGGACCGTCTCCCTCTGTCCCCCTAGGTCTCCGCCCCTGCATTGGCGCCCATGGAATCTCAGCCAATTTTACCAAAAGTTTCACTTGCATTGATCAATTGGCGAAACACCCTGTACTAGCTCCAGGGCGGCGTTGGGTGTACAATGTACATTCAAAATCATACTCACGTGATGAGTTCGTGGTAGCTGAAAGGAATTTGAAATCTGATCGGAACAGATCTAACAGGATGTGACTCGATAGTTGAAGGACCTCTGCACAAATTCCCTAATCAGCCATTCGGTCTGCCGAGTGCTGATAACTGTGCTCTGCAGTTAGCTGGCACTTCCTGGACTCATAATCTCGGCCACGATGAGAGCTCAAATTGTTCCCTCATACACTGAAATGCCTTCTATAATAGAAGAATATTCTAGAAGAATGCCTTCCAAGAGAATAGGCCTATACACAATGTTCCACAATGCACAGGTCAAGATACAGGTGGAGACAATCAGGAGTATTGAGATAATGAGACAGCGAAATAATACAGAGCGAACGATAAATAAGTGCCGTTTTATTATAAATTGTCGCCGATGTTTCATTCAGAAGTACATTATGTGCCTAAATTGAGCCGGATTTGTGCTTGTGACGCACAGCAATTAATCATAATTAGGCTTCGAGCCACATGCAAGCATCGTACATATGTAGGCCTAATATAACACACATAATACATATTATATCGTATCTAGTAATTTATAAAGCGCACATCGCAGAATGACTATTCATCACGGAAGACCCGTGGAAAAGGAAATGCCTTGAAAGAGCGAGAGACCGATGAGCAAAAATAATTAGGGCCTACGTGGTTTTTCGCGTTAAAAATCGTGTTTAAATAATCACAACAATATTCAAAAGATTTTATTTTTACAAAATATGCCCAAAATCCAGAGGAGCAAATGCTCCTCTTGCTCCCTTCTGAGAACGCCTATGCATTTCTCTGT
>JACEVL010006381.1:0-15480 GCA_020284085.1 Aporrectodea caliginosa
CACAGATCGAGTTACGTGTATAGCAGGAAGATACATTTGCATATTCGCTGTAATTCGTGATCTTCAGACATCTTCAGCATTTCCATGGGATTTAGATGGGACCCATATGGCTCTACACGGGTCCCAAGTGGGTCCTATATGGGCTCCATGTCAGCATTCTGGTAGGGTAAGAGCCAATGTATTCACAGACGCTAAGACAAAAACAAATTAGGCTATAGCCTAACTCTATTATACAAATCTTTTATTTAACCAAACAATTGTAGCAAAACAGATAAATATAAATTCAAATCATTACATCAGGACAACACACCTGCCCCAAATGTTAAGCCAGAGGTTTTTATCGTCAGCCAATTTCAACATCAATCAGTTTTAGTGTCAAATTCAATCAATCATGGTGTTTGAGAAATCACACCCAAATCTGACAGCAGCGCATCATCATTCAAGAGACATTGCCCGTGAAATCGCTGTATATATTTATATACATGTCGCTCCCCAAAGGCAATGGCGGCGAAACGAGGACGAACCACCGTCGTCACTATAGCCTAAAGGGACGGACACCCTCTGACTTGGCCGACACCCGTCATTAGATCCACCTTGCATCTATGCAGCACCTCTATGCACCGTTTGCCTGTATGCATTGCAGTGTAGGTGTTTGTCTCTGCGCTAATAAAGACTATTATTATTATTATTAGACTGTTATTTATAGCGCGCCTAAACAAAATTGGAATCTTGCACAAAGGCGCGTAACAGAAAAATCAATCATAGTAAATCTTAAACAGATGTGTTTTAAGGTTAGTTTTAAAAATCGATAAAGTTGGGGATTTGCGGATAAAGACAGGGAGTTTGTTCCATTCAGCCGGGCCGGCTAGCGCAAATGCCCTGTTACCAAGTTTTTTGAGTGACCGTGTCACAACAAAATCACCTTGAGATGATGAACGTAGCCCTCGTCTGGATTGGAGAGAGGAACAGGGTGTAACAAGTGAAGAAAGGTATGCAGGAGAACAGTTTGTGTAGATTCTGTACATTAGAAGACAGATTTTGAAATTGATGCGAGCTTGTATGGGAAGCCAGTGTAGTTCACGGAGGGTCGGTGTGACATGATCCCGAGGATTTTGGTTCTTGATAAGCTTAGCAGCGTAATGAAGAACAGCTGTAAGAGGTTGAAGGGTAGATGCAGGAAGACCACAAAGGACTGAGTTGCAGTAGTCAATTCTAGAAATGACAAGGGCCTGTACTAGGGTACGAACACATTTCTCGTTAAGACTTTTCTTGACTTGCCGAATGCGTCTGAGATGGAAAAAACAGGATTTGGTTATATTGGAGATATGAGTTTTCATAGACAGCGAGTTATCAAGAAGGACACCAAGGTCTCGGACAACATCAGCTGGTTTGATGGAGCAATCTGGGCTAAGATTGAGTACAGTGTGGAATAATTGTGAGTTAGGTAACGGGTTGCGGTAAAACCAGATAAGTTCTGTCTTGGAGGCATTCAGTTTAAGGCGCATGGATGCACACCATGATTGGATTTCAGTGAAACAAGTTATTAAGCGAAACATTGCATTATCAAAGTCTTTGGCAGCAAGTTTAATATAGAGTTGTGTGTCGTCAGCATAAAGGTGTATAAGGATGCCGTGTTTGAAGGCAATGTGAACAATGTTAGATGTATAGAGGATGAACAAGAGGGGGCCAAGTATAGAACCTTGAGGTACACCAAAGAGGATATTGAAGTACCTAGAAGTGTTAGAACCAAGTCGCACAGAGTGTGATCGGTTTGTCAAGAAATTAGCAATCCAGAGAAGAGCAGAGGCCATGATGCCAAATTGAGATTCAAGCACTTGAATGAGAATGGAATGGTCAACACAATCAAAGGCAGAGCTGAAATCTAGTAACAGAAGGGCAGTTATGAAACCAGAGTCAAGTGCCATGATTATATCATTATAAACTTTAAGGACAGCAGTTTCAGTGGAGTGGAGGCGGCGGAAACCAGACTGAACAAAAGGTAGCAAGGAGTTGGATTCAACATAGTTAGAAAGCTGACGGTGGACGGCACGCTCAACAAGTTTGGAGATGAAAGATAGGTTAGAGATTGGGCGGTAATTACCAGGATCGGAAGGGTCAAGGCCTGATTTTTTAATGCGAGGACGGATAATGGCACGCTTGTGGGAAGCAGGTAAGGTAGCAGTGATAAGTGAGCAGTTTATGAGTAGGATCAAAATGGGGGCAAAAATATGTCGAAGGGATTTAATAATCCAGACTGGGCAGGAATCAAGCTCACATTGCTTGGAGGAGGAGTTACTGAGAAGCTTATCAACTTCCGGTAAAGTGATCTCATCAAAAGCACAAAGACCAGGAAAATTTAGGTGGTTAGGGTTCAAGTCAGGTAAGGGGGCGTCTTTGGTGGAATGGCGAATAGCTTCAGTTTTGTTTGCAAAGTGATCAAGAAGTTCATCAGGTGAGAGTGGGCATTCAATAGAGGATTGCGGGGATAAAATAGAGTTTAATGATTTCCAGAGAGCCTTGCCATCCTTCTCCGCTTCTTCAATGTTGTGTCGTAGGTAGATTGAGCGTTTGTGCTGAAAACATTTTCTTTGTTTCTGTGCTTGTACTTTCAGCAGATTGAGTAAACGAGTGTCTTTTGGCGAGCGTTTACACTTTCGTTCAATGCAGCGTGTTTTCCGTTTTAAAGTGGCACATTCCGAGTCGAACCAAGGACAGTCAGGCTTCTTACGGATGGTGATTTTACGAAGAGGAGCATGAGTGTTTAGAAGCTCTTCCATCGTACGGTCGTAGAGGGTGAACAGATATTCTGCAGTCACTGGCGGCTTCGGTTGAAGTGTTATTTTGTAAAGTTCAGATTCATGAAGATCTTTTTCAAATGACGATAAATCAAAATTAGCAAATGATCTCCTTTCAGTTTTCTGGTGAAAAAAAGACTCTAGGAGGAGGTTGACGTGTGTCGGTCTATTGCGCTGTGACTCGTATCTTAATTAATTATAAGCAAGTGTTGCTCCTATCCTGCTGCTGATGTGTGTTCGTCAAATATCGAAACTCGGAGACCGCGAATAAAACAATATGCATTTAAAGTAGGCCTATTATGAACGAAGTCTTTGGCAGTCGGTAGCTGAGCAACTGGTTTCGAGAGCTTAGCGGCGACAGCGGATGGCAACCGTTCGGGGGACTGCCTGCGCTTATCTTTCGAGTGGCGCTTGAGATTTTCAGTTATTTTATGATTACTGTTTACTGTTACTGCTCCGACCTGCACACTTTAATTATAGGAAATTTCCATCGCATGCTATTCACTCGACGACAGGCGTACTGCGTTCGAAGATTAACCACTGGACAGATGGCGCTCAAGTATAAAATTGCTTCTGCGCAGGTTTTCGGGCTCTTGTGACATGCATTTAGTTGTCTCCAAAGGATTACAGTCTTACAGAGTCATTATAAAAAACATTTTATGAATAAATTTAAGTTGGTCCAAATATAGTGTCACCAAATATGTCACCAACTCTTTTCTTTCTTAGTTGTGACCTACCTCAAGAACTTTCCTTATCTCTACATATAAATTGCTCAACGTCTTCTAACTGTTTAAGAATTAAATTGACACAGTTCTTTGAATGTTTCTTTCTTTCTTCAAACACAGTTTAATAACAACAAACTCAACTCTTGCCTTAAAACAACTGTACTACACTGTATTGTTCAAATTTACTGTCATCAGCAGTTTCTAAGTTTGGCGCGCTAACTGCACGTGTAAAACAATCTACCGTCAGCCAATGTTTAGGCTACTTTAGGCCAAGCGCCCACGAGCCGACAGCGCAACTAAGGCCTAAGACTAAAACGCTTAACAATCGATACACATTATATATATATATATCAACCTAAAGAACACCTGTGCTCATTATATATGCAAAACATTAGTTCACATTACCTCCTTCCCTTTCTTTGGATTGAGCAAATTAAACTTAAAAATTTGCAAAATCATCATGTACTAAATTATGCAATAAACTTAATACTATACAAAACAGTAAAATAAACAATCTTATAATCTAGATAAACAATCTGCTACAACATTTAATCGTCCTTTCTTATAATTAACTTCTACATCAAAAGTTTGCAGTGCTAAAGCCCAACGCACCAGTTTAGCAGACTTAGACATAGATTCAGTCAGATAAGTTAAAGGATTGTGATCGGTAAAGATGTGAACTTTAGATCCAATTATTATCTCTTTCAACTTATTTAGAGCCCAAACAATAGCATAGGCTTCTTTCTCTACAGTTGCCCATCTCTTCTGAGTGTCAGTCAATTTCTGACTTATAAATGATACAGGGCGTTCTATTCCCTTATCATCCAGCTGTGTTAAAACAGCTCCTACTGCAAAATCACTGCTATCACAGTACAAATTAAAAGGTTTTCCAACATCAAAAACATATAAAACAACTTTAGAGCGTACAGCATCTTTAAGTAAATTAAATGCCTGTTGATGTCTATCAGTCCAATCAATCTTATCTGGAACATGTTTGCTTGTCAAATCAGATAGAGGCTTCGCAATCTGTGCAAAATCTTTGATAAACTGTCTATAGTAACCAAAAAATCCAAGCAACTGCTTAACTTGTTTCTTCGTTTCTGGGGTTTTCAAATTAATTAAACTTTCAATTCTATCTGGATTCATTTGAATCGTTCCAGAACCAACCACATGACCGATGAACTTTACCTCACTCTTACCAAAGATACATTTCTTTAAGTTCAGAGTAATGTTATGCAGTCTCATTTGCATTAAATATGCATCTAAATGCTGTAAATGAATCTTCCAATCATCTGAATGCACAGCAATGTCATCTACATAGGGCTCAGCAAATTCATTTATAGGCTGTAAAACCATGTTAATTGCTTTAACAAATGTTCTTCCTGAGTTGATCATTCCAAAAGGAACACGAGTAAACTCGTACAGTCCATTGTGAGTAACAAAAGCAGTTTTCCATTGATCAGTTTGCTTAACAGGACAAGTCCAGTAAGCACTTCGACAATCAAAAATCGAGATCACATTTGATTTTCCAACTTTGTGCAACACGTCTTTTACAATCGGCATTGGATATTTACAATCCACAGTGAACGAGTTAATGTATCTGTAGTCGCAGGCAAGTCTCAGAGAACCGTCTTTCTTTTTAACAATAACCAGCGGACTTGCCATTCTGCTCGAAGATGGTTTTATAATGTTGGCTTGAAGCATTTCTTTAATTTGTCGTTCAACTTCTGCTCGATAAATGAGTGGAATACGGTAAGCCATAAATTCCTTTTCACGAAATTCCGGTTTCAGTTCAATTTCATGTTCAACCAATGTACATAATCCAGGCTTTTCAGAAAATCGATCAGAATATTTGTTTAGTACTTCCAGCAATTGTTTTTGTTGAGTCAATGTTAAATGGTTAATCTGATCAGGATCAAGATTCAGTGAATTCTTTTCATTTTGCCAGTCATTCTTCATCAGCAATTCAACCACTGAACCAAAGTCTTCATCTTCTTCAACGATTAGTCCACAACTCATTGCTCTTGTAATGTACTTTCTGATTTTATTTGCGTGAATTATCTTTCGACAATCGTCACCCATGTCAATCAAATAAGAGTACTTTGACCTTCGTTGTATGACAGTACATGGACCATGCCATCGTGAAATCAGTTTATTTGTTGACGTCGGATACAACACAATAACTTTTTCACCCGGTTCAAATTCTTTATGTTTCGCTCTTTTGTTGTATTGATTCGTATACTGTAATTGCTTCTCTCGTGAATATGATTCTGCAAACAGTAATGCTTTTTCCATATTTGCTTTCATGTCTTTCAAGTACTTTTCTGGTTGGATTCCAATATGAGGTGGTAAATTAATTTCTCTTGTCCAACTTTCTTTTAGAATTGCCAGTGGTCCACGCGGAATCTTTCCATACACCAACATATAAGGAGCAATTCCAGTAGTTGCATTCGGTATTTCTCGTAATGCCCACACTGTAAACGGAATTACTTTGTGCCATTGCCTTGGATTGTCAACAATTACATGATGGATCATTTTCTTGAATGTTTGATTCCATCGTTCTACTAATCCAGCTGCCTCTGGATGACCTGGCGTATCAAATCTTGGACTACACCCCATTAAATTCAGAAATTCTCTTGTCAGACTCGCAGTAAAATTTGTTCCTTGGTCACTTGTGATCACTGAAGGTACACCAACGTTCATGAACAACTCCATCAAAGCATCACATACAGCTTTTGCAGTTAATGATTTCAACAGAAACACTGTAGGCCATCTTGTGCAAGAATCGACAATACATAAACAGTACTTGTGACCTGCAGCAGATGCTGGCTCGATTGGTCCTACACAATCCATTGTAATTCTTCTAAAGGCTACATCTTCTCTTGGAATTGGAGTGATAGGAACCCTGTCCATCACCAAACTTCTTGCCTTTAACTGACATTTCTCACATGATTTGCAAAATTTCACTATATCTCTTCTCATCTTTGGCCACGTAAAAGACAACTTTATTCGTTCTCTAGTTTTCTCTTCTCCAAGATGTCCTCCAAATACTGATTCGTGAGCCAACTCCATCACTTTCATTCGTCGCTCTTTTGGTAACACCAATTGATATATCGTTTGCTCTAATATTCGATATCTCTTGTACAGTAAGCCATTTACCACGCAGAATTCAGATTCTTTATCTGGCGCTAAATTCCACCATGCTTTCAATGATTCATCTTGTCTCTGCTGTTCTTCGAATTTCTTTGCGTCTGCAATCTGCATCTGTTGTTCTTCATCTTTCTCATTTTCTTGAAACAAATCTGCTATCTCCACATCACATTCATTATCCTCTTTCGTTTCATTTAGATTACCATTCTTGCATGCAGCCATCTCTTGTTCACTCATCTCTGCTGTTATACCGTCTTGCATTAAACTTTGTTGATCATCACTTTCGTTTTCCTCTTCACTTGAACTTTCAGTTTCACTTTCCTCTTCGACTTCTATCACTTTCTTTCGCTGACTCTGCAATCTCGTCGTTACATTCGCTTGCACATCTCCTTGTATCATTTTCACTTGTGGCACGGCTTTAAGTTCTGCAATGATTTCTGGATGCAACAAGAATCTTTCTGTGCTTCCCATTTTTGCAATACTAGCACACATCAATGTCACATACGGTGTAAGTGAACATTTGACTTTATGCGGAATTACCTCTTCTTCCACATCGTTACAACACAGCCTTACATCAACTTTCACCAACTTTGCAGGAATGGCATCTCCTGCCACGCATTGTAAGTTCACTTTTCCAATCTGCTCCACCTTCATGCCTTCCAGTAATTCTTCACTAATCACCGGAACCTCTGCTCCAGAATCAATCAGTGCTTTTACTTTCACTGGTTCTTTTCCTGCTGTTCCACGAATCTCTACCTCGACGTACTGTAATAACACTTTCTTCAATGCTGTACTTTCATCTCTTCCAACCATTTCTTTCTGCATTCCATTGTGCAATAGAATTTCTTTCTGAATATCAGGTGAAAGGTGACATTTCATCACTGACTTTACTTCAGTTTCATTGTTCTGATGTTCTGTGGCTTGACTTTCAGAATTATCAACCACTTGAATTCGATTCACCCTCGAATGTTCTTGTTTTCCACCATAATTTGAGGTTGTAACAGGAACTGGACAGAATTTCATCAAATGCCTGTCTGATCCGCAGTTATGACAACGTTTCACCACTGCACCTCGTTGTTCGATGCTTTCTTTTCTCTTATATGGAGTAAACGATGCATTGCCTTCTCTTGCGACAAACCTTGGTGGTGATTTGTTATATACCTGACGTTGTCTGGTCATCATCGACTCTCTATTCTCGTGAACAACCGGAGAATTTGGTTTCACTTCTGCACCTCTGAACTGATTTCCTGTTTCTTGATTGCTCTTCCAATGAAAACCAAAATTTGGAGTGAACTGTTGATTTCTTTTGCCATTAGGAACAAAACCAAAACTTGTCTTATTCGGAATTGCCAAACCAATTCGATTATTAACATGAATGTCCGCTAGGTCTGCCACAACACTAGCTTCGTAACAATCAGTTCCTTCCTTCGACAACACAAACTGTAGTGGACCTGGTGGTAGTGATTCTTTCAACTTATCCGCCACTAACAAATCAAACAGTTTCTCAAAATTCTTATCCACTTTGCGACTTTTCACATAATAGTTCAACAAGTTCTTCAGCCTTGCTGTAAACATTGTATACGTTTCTTCAGCTGTCTTCTTCGCATCAATAAACTTCGATCTGTACTCTCTCGGTGTCAACTTGAATTCTTTTAACAAGTGCTGTTTCACGATCTCATAATCATCTAAATCAGCGAATGACAATCTGTTTAGAACAGTTCTAGCTTTCGGAGTCATCAATGGCAATAGTAACTTCACCCAGAATTGTTCTTGCACGTTGAAACTACGAAACGCATTCTCAACCGTTTCGAAATATAATGGCACCTCCATCATATCGTTTGGCATTTTGGGTAACACATGTTTCATGGCATCACCAATTTTCTTTATTTTAGACACCATCGTTTCACTTTCTTCCTGTTTCCTTTTCTGTTCTTCTCGTTCTTCTTGCCTTCTTTGTTCTTGTGCTTCTCTATTTTGTTTCTCCTCTTTGAGTTGTGCTTCTTTTAATGCTATTTTTGTTTTTTCCAACTTTAAACGTTCTTGTCTTTCCTCTTCCGCCTTCTCCATGCTTTCTTTCTGTAATTTCAGTTCTTCTTGTCTAACCTCTTCTGCTCGCTCCAACTCTGAAATTCGCACTTTTTCCTTTTCTTCTTCACGTAGTCTCTTCTCTTCAATCTGTTGCTGACGTATCTCTTCGTCACTTTTCCGCGCCCTTTCAAATTCAATCATCTGCTCTAATCTTCTCCTTTCAGCATCTTCTCGATCTCTTTTCAATTGCTCTAATTGAATCTCAAATTGCTGCTTTTGCAACTCAAGTTCTGCCACACGAACTTGCTCTGCTTTCTCTTCTTTCTCTCTCTGAAGACGTAATTCTTCCTGTCTTGCATTCTCTGCTTTCTCTTCTTTCTCTCTCTGAAGACGTTCTGCCTTCTCTTCTTTCTCTCTCTGAAGACGTAATTCTTCCTGTCTTATTTCTTTCTCTTCTTGTCTCCGTTTCTCCTCTCTTTCTTTCTCGTCTTGTCTTCGTTTCTCCTCTTTCTCTTTCTCTTCTTGTCTCCGTTTCTCCTCTTTCTCTTTCTCTTCTTGTCTCCGTTTCTCCTCTCTTTCTTCTTTCATCATCATCCACTGCATCATCATCTCCATAGACATAAGTCCAGACGGTTTTTCAATAACCTTTTCCACAACACCGCCGACAGCACCTTCTTCTTCTGCTTCTTCCTTAAGCCAGACTTCAGCTAGCGCTTCTAACATGTCTTCACGTGACATATCTTCCAGTTGCTTTTCTTCAAAACCAGCCTTTAACAAGCGCTGTTTTAATCTTTCAGAAGACATCTTCTTCAGTTCTGCTTGTTTTTTGACACTTAATTTCTCCATCTTACTTCTTTACTTCAGTGCTGTCCTTTCTGGAAAACACGAGTTTTCTTTTGTGTTTGAAGTATTGGGGATTGTTCTTTGTTTGATAACAACCAACTTTTATACCTTTGTCGTTGAGGCTTTCGTTGTCGTCAATTTACCAATGATTCAAATGCGTATTCACCAGTCGACGTTGTTTCGAATCCCAGACGTTGTTTCGAATCCCAGACGTTGTTTCGAATCCCAGACGTTGTTTCGAATCCCAGCTCGAATCCCAGACGTTGTTTCGAATCCCAGATCGAATCCCACCAAATATGTCACCAACTCTTTTCTTTCTTAGTTGTGACCTACCTCAAGAACTTTCCTTATCTCTACATATAAATTGCTCAACGTCTTCTAACTGTTTAAGAATTAAATTGACACAGTTCTTTGAATGTTTCTTTCTTTCTTCAAACACAGTTTAATAACAACAAACTCAACTCTTGCCTTAAAACAACTGTACTACACTGTATTGTTCAAATTTACTGTCATCAGCAGTTTCTAAGTTTGGCGCGCTAACTGCACGTGTAAAACAATCTACCGTCAGCCAATGTTTAGGCTACTTTAGGCCAAGCGCCCACGAGCCGACAGCGCAACTAAGGCCTAAGACTAAAACGCTTAACAATCGATACACATTATATATATATATCAACCTAAAGAACACCTGTGCTCATTATATATGCAAAACATTAGTTCACATATAGTATTTTGTAACTGATTACTAATTACATGCAGCGGACGGTGCGTACGTAAAGAGCAGCAACGTTTTAGTTCATCACATCTGTATATTTCATAAATCATGCATGCACTACCTGCACCATGCTGGATTTCTGACCTCACATGATATTGCGCGCGTCAATGCAGCTCTGAAAAGGCTCGCAGAAATAAGGTAATGTGAGAAGATCTGTACAGTCTGTACTAGAGCCCTGCGCCGGCCGCGCCGCGCCGCCACCGCCACCGCCGACACATTTTGGTACGCCGCCGCCGCCGATTTTTGTGGATCGGCGCGCCGCCGCCGCCGCCGCCGATAATTCTTCGGCGCGCCGCCGATGCCACGCAGAAATGTTTAATTGTTTTGTTGCATTTTTCATGTTTTGCATGATTTCACGATAAATTGTTGCTTCAGTGGGTAATAGAAGTAGACACAGACAGACCTACAGCCAGACAGACAGAGACAGACAGACAGAGACAGACAGACAGAGACAGACAGACAGAGACAGACAGACATACAGAAACAAAGACAAGGATACACAGACACAGACAGGCAGACAACAGACAGATAATGGGATGGATGGATAGATAGATGGATGGTTTGGTGGGATGGATGGATGGATGAATGGATGGATGGTTGGATTGAATGACTGATAGATAGATTGAATAGACGGATAGGAATGAGAGAAGATCGAAAAGGTCCTCTGTCTTACATGCATACTACATATATATGTAAGACAGAGGATATATATATACGGTGATTGAATTGTCGGGGGTTGGGAGTGTTCAACCCCGAATTCATTTTCAACCCCTCCAGCTAATTCCATGAAATTACCTGTGGGGTTAAATTAACCCCTCAGTGCAGCTTTGAGTGAATGTACGTACATGTAAAGAATACTTTATTATAATCTATACAATATCGGCAGTATTAAGTCATAGGCCTGGGGCGAACCGCCCTCGCACCCCTCCTGGTTGTATGCCGGCGCCCCTCACGACCAGACCCGCCCGTCATGGTGCGCTGCTATAACGGGCCACGGGCTTGGCATGGGCGAGGTTTAGTTCTTTTCTTAACCCAAATAATGTGCTTCCCCAAGTATTGCTGTTCTGTCTATCTTAAGGTATGTAAGTAGGGAGGGGCCGGAGGGGAAGACAGACAGCATCGACATGCCACGGAAGATTGGCATGACCCTAAATTGACCCTCATTTTCCGAGTTTTTTCCTCAGTGAACAAAGTGTCCTCTCTCTCAGGATTTAGGCTAAAAGTTCCAAAGTGCAAGAGTCATCCATTCACAAAACGCATACACAGTGAATGAGTCATCCTTGATATGATACCCCATCTGATCATCTTGCAGGCTTAAGCATATCCATCATCAAATTAGCACATGCAGCTCATGCTCCAACAGTGTAATATAATTATATCAAATTTCTAGTGCATCTAAACCCAAGTCATACAGTGTTTTGGATAGGCATGCATTTTAAGAAATTGCAAATCATTCATTATCAGAATTTACTATAGCGCGCCCCATCAAGAAACGTACTCAGAAGCGCTCCTAGCCTATAGCCACGACTAAAGGCTTCAATACTAGCTCGCACCAACTTAAGAATATGTCTTCTCATGTACCAAGTCTACACAAACTCCTCTCCTTCAAACTTTTCTTCACTTGTCACACCCTGTTCCTCTCTCCAATCCAGACGATGACTACGTTCATCATGTCAATGTGATTTTTTTTTGTAGCACGACCACTTAAAAAACTTGATAGCAGAGCTTTTTCGTTGGCTGAATGGAACAAACTTCTGACTTCAACTGTAAATCCTCAGCATTATCGATTTTCAAAACTAACCTTAAAACTTAGTTGTTTAAGATTTGCTATGATTGCAAGATTCGTTATTTTGTTTAGGTGCGCTATAAATTACAGTTTATTAATAATAATAATAATAATAATAATAATAATAATAATAATAATAATAATAATAATAATAATAATAATAATAATAATAATAATAATAATAATAATAATAATAATAATAATAATAATAATAATAATAATAATAATAATAATAATAATAATAATAATAATAATAATAATAATAATAATAATAATAATAATAATAATAATAATAATAATAATAAAGTAATCTGGTCACAAACAATGAATGTCTTCAGCTGAAACCCTATCCAGTCTTCCATAAATTGATCGGGTGAGATCCTTCATCTCCGCTACTTGTTTCAAAGGGTCTCAACTGCCAGCCCTATTTAACGCCGCCGTTAACGGGAGGTTTAGAACTACAACTGTTAAGTTTATTTATTTAGAACAAGGTTTAACTGTTAACTGTTTTAACTGTTAAGTTTTACTATGAATAGAAATATATAATGTCGGAAGTAAACGATAAAAAGGTGTCGATGCAGTAGTAAAATTGGCAGGTAGATGTAAATGTAATTGTAAACGTATTACCTTTGCCATCGAATTGCTTATAGATCCATCCATTTTTTTCCATGAATCGATCAGGTGAGATTCTTTACCACCTCTGTTTGCCTGAATGGGTTCCAATCTTACTTAAGGTCGCGGTCAGCCGAGAGGATACAGAACAGCTATTACATTTTTCTATGAATAAGAATATATAGTGCCTTAAGAAAACGATATAATGGTGTCTAAGCAGAATTAAGATCGGTTAGGCTTAGATAAATGTAAATGTAACCGTTTTTCTATAGCGACCATAATATGGCCTCGACCCTGTTCCTTTTTCAATGAATTGATTGTGTGACATCATTCACCACAGCTTTTTGCCTGAATTCATGGGTGCCAACCCAATTTAAAGTCGACGTTAGCCCGATAGTTAGACCTATGATATAAGCCACCAGTCTATCGGTTTGCAGACGTCCTAATAATCTCATCTACAAGCCAGTGTTCTATTGCTCAATGCATCAGTCTCTGAATAAGCCTACTTTTTTTTATGTTGGAAAAATCAAAACTTCTGCTCCTTATGTTTATCGTTCTGGTCCAGTATACAGTCGAATAATTGTTAAAACTTAAAAGTGAAGCTCCGTTGCACACCTTAAAAAGCCTTTTAGTCGGTTGTATATATAAGCCATCACAATACCGAGAACAAATTATACCACTCTAATTATTATAACGGTGAGGCGAACGGTTAACTGCGCCATTGGGCAAAACTGGGAACGGCGGTCCCAAATTCAGAAATATGTATTTTCGTCACAGACGTCCCAAATTATGAAATGAAAGAAGTCTACAAAGTTATTTGATATTGTCACTTTAAAATGGGAAGCTGATTGATGAGAAAGAACTGTCCATAAATGGAAGTGGATTGATGAAAAGAACTGTTTCCATAAATGGAAGCTGGATTGATGAAAAAAACTGTTTCCCTAAATGGAAGTGGGATTGATGAAAACATTCCTGTGTTGAAATAGAAGCTGGATTGATCGAAATAATTTTTCCCGTAAATAGAAGCTGGATACCAAGCTGATTGCATGGATGAAACTAAGTTTCCATACAACAGAAGCTGGATGAAAATAATGTTTTCAGTAATTAGAAGCTGGATTCCTGATAATATATAGCACGTTTTAGTGAAACTACAAGAAAGCGGCCTCTGTTGATTTCTTTCATTTCATAATTTGGGACCGCCGTTCCCAGTTTTGACCCCCATTGTGCGTGCTCCTACAATGCTAGTCCCAAGGCTGCGGCAATGAGGAGTGGGCGACGCCAGTCATCTTTACTACGACAGTGTCGTTAAACGTTAACTCATAAGCAACCAATAGAGCAGTGAAAACTGTTGAAAATATTTTCTGTCGACGTCAAATACGGCCTTTGTTGCCATAAGATGTCGTTAAATTATTCTGGATCCACAAAACAGTTTGATGCTGAAAGAATTTATGTGTTTGGGTTCCTTTAGTGTTTATAGGTCAACTGGTACTACATCCATCTTGTGCTGTCGATTCGCTGAATCCTAGCGACCGTCATAGTCAGCCTTCTCCATGTGTTCCGATCTCTCGTCGCCTCTCTCAGCTCCGGAATGTTCATCATCATCGTCTCGTGTATCTCCTCCATCCATCTCTTTCTTGGTCGTCCTCTTCCTCGTCTTCCTCCCCACACGCCAGCATCATCTCCTTTTCCATGCCGTCCGCCCGCATCACATGGCCAAAATACATCACTTTTTGTCTCGCCGCTCTTTGTCTCAATGTCATCTCTCCTCTTAAGTGTCCTATCTCTTCCAGTATATGTTCATTTGTTTTCTTCTCGGTCCAGGGGACCCTCAGTCTCTGAAAATATGAACACTTTCTCAGTTGTGGCTAAGCACCAGCAGGCCATTCATATGGCTTTCATCGTTAACTAAATGATATCTCATTTGATTTCTAGTACATCCATGTAAGTAATTTTGATCTGAGGCGAGAGAGATAGAGATAGCGATGGATGGATGGATGGATGGATGGATGGATGGATGGATGGATGGATGGATGGATGGATGGATGGATGGATGGATGGATGGATGGATGGATGGATGGATGGATGGGTGGGTGGGTGGGTGGGTGGGTGGTGGGTGGAGTGGGTGGGTGGGTGGGTGGATGGATGGATGGATGGATGGATGGATGGATGGATGATGGATGGATGGATGGATGGATGGATGGATGGATGGATGGATGGATGGATGGATGGATGGATGGATGGATGGATGGATGGATGGATGGATGGATGGGTGGGTGGGTGGGTGGAGGGAGGGAGGGAGGCAGGGAGGGGAGGAAGGCAGCGAAGGAGGCAGCGATGGAGGCAGCGAGGGAGAGCAGGGAGGGAGAGGAACCTTGTGAGTAATGTTTGGGGGAGCGGGCACTGTAGGCAGCTCCAGCGCCAATACATTGAGACTGCCAAGTGTTGGACGTTGGTCCATTACGCCCTCTGCTTTCCTTTGAGTCGGCAATCGACTGCACTTTGGGTATTTTCCCCGTCAACCGGTTCAAATTAGCCCAAACCGGTTAAAGTTGAAGGCCGGTTGATACGCCATTACCCTCTGAAATGCAGGCTTCGGCTGCGATTCGTTAGAAGCGGTACACTAATATCAAGTGCTTGACATTTTAGGGTCCCTAGGGGGCGTTGGCGTAGACCCTACCCCTATGGCCAAATGGTTAGAGCACCCCCATTGTAACGCGGAGAGTACGGGTTCGATCCACCTCCCTCTGAGACGGTGTAGGTGTTAGAATT
>JACEVL010006385.1:0-16608 GCA_020284085.1 Aporrectodea caliginosa
GTAATTCAATCTCTAGGTACCTATATTTATATCATGTATGGCCAACATGTACAATAATGTCTAACCATTATACGTTCTAATACGCGACTTAACTAATGTTCTATCAATGATTTTCCAAATGATAATATATAATTTATAAAATGACATTATAGTTATTTAAGGTACATAAACCAGCCTATATTAATCTGGCAACCGGACTCAGATTTTCACTAGTATATTATTTTTAAAACTCGAACAAATATCTGAAAATCTGTCAAAGTAGTGATGTGTCACATGTGTTAAATGTTTTTGAATATAAAATTTCTAGTTTAGTACAATGTTAATTTCGGATTTCCAAAATTACTGTAAAACTGCAGAGTGAATTTGACACCTCTTATGGTACGATATAAACTCCTTGCTTACTTGATGAGCACAAACAATGATGACGTCAAGTGACTTCATCTATGAGGTAACGTTTTCAAAATATAATAATCTTCTGTTTAAAAATGAATTCATGTTAGTCGTCGATTATCAATCAGTCTTTGCAATTTGCCATTGCTTTTCTCTTTCAGTAGAATGATCCGTTTTTGTTATTATCAGTGTGACTTACTTGACTTATGGCCTTGGCGATGCTCCCGCACGCATAAGCCGCTCGTTTATGGAAGACCTCCATCCCTCTCTGTTGTATGCCCGGTGCGTAGCCTCCTGTACTGACCAGCCCATTTCTCCACAGTCCTCCTTTATCATATCCATCCATCGTTTCTTTGGCAAGCATTTAGTATCGTGGTGCATGTATTTTTCTCCCGTAATTTTAGGCGTCGTTAGAGTCGGTTAGGGTCAGGTTACGCGTCGTGATGGTCGGTTAGGGTCAGGGTTAGGGTTTGTGTCGTCTTTGGAAAACATCCTACCTTCCGCGCAGCATGTCAAAAAATACCGTCCCACGCCCGTAGCCTCATGCACCACGATACTAAATGTTTGCCGTTTCTTTTGCCTTCCTCTTTTTCTTTTCCCATGCACATATCCGTTGAGAGCTATCTTTGGGTATCTGTCATTTTCCATTCTGGTTACGTGTCCAAAGTATCGCAGCCGTCTGTTCTGTATCCTGCTGACTATGTCATACTGAATGCTTAATCGTTTGTGTATCTCCCTGTTTCTTATCCTGTCTCTTCTCGTCACTCCCTCAATCCTTCGCAAGCACGTCATTTCAAAGACCCTTAACCGCTGCTTATGTGTCTCCTTTAGTGTCCACGTCTCCGAATTGTACAGCAATGTGCTCAGCACCAGCGTTTCGTATAGCCTGACCTTTGTACCTCTGCTTATTTCTCTCGAACTCCAGACCTTTCCCAGCGCCTGCCATATTCCTCTGGAAATTCCGATTCTTCTTTCTATATCTTTCCCCGATCCTCCCTGTGTACAGATGTTTCCCCCCAGGTAGACAAAGCTGTCCGTCTGTACTAGCTGTTGATCATCCACCTTTAGTGTAAACCTCTTGTCTCCGCCGCCCACTAGTTGGCTTTCCGTTTTCGCTACATTTATCGCCATACCCATCCTTCGACTCACCTCCACCACTCTTGTCACCACCTCCTGTAGTCCCGCCGCCTGCTCCGCCAGCATTGCTATGTCATCCGCAAATCTTAAGTCACCTATCAATTCTCCTCCAATCACAGCTCCCTCCTCTGTTCCTTCCAGGGCCCTGGCCATGATCAGTTCCAGGAATATGCTGAAAAGCAAGGGTGATAGTACGCAGCCCTGTAATACTCCCACTATGGTCTCGAACCAATCCGATAGTTCTCCGTTCACTCTCACAGCGCTAAAGGTGTCCTTGTACGCATTTTCCAAGATTCTTACTATCTTCTCGGGGTATCCATAGTGCCTCATAACCCTCCACAAACCCTCTCTCCACACGCTGTCGAAGGCTTTACGGAAATCTATGTAGCAGATGTATAGTTCCTTCCCAAATTCTTCATACTTCTCCGCCAGTTGTCTTAGAGTAAAGATTTGATCAATTGTACTTCTATTAACTCTGAATCCTGCCTGCGCCTCCGACATAATCTCTTCAGTCCTCTTTCTAATCCGTTGCAATATGATTGTTGAGAAAATCTTGCTGCTGTGGCAAAGCAAACTTATCCCTCTGTAGTTTGCGCACTCTAACTTGTCCTTTTTCTTATGTATGGGTATAATAATTGCTCTTTTCCATTCCGCAGGCAACACCTCTCTTTCCCACACCATTTGGCATAGCCTATGCATGATCTTGATTCCCATTCCTTCCATTCCTGCCTGTATTTCCTCCGCTGTAACATTATCCAGGCCCGGTGCCTTCCTGTGTTTCATTTTGCGAATGGCTGCCTCAACCTCATCCTCTCCCAGAGGCATCAAGTCCTCCTCCGTGCTCTCCGTCCCCTTGATACTCTGCAGGTAACTGTCATCTGTCTTGTTTGGGTCGTTGTACAGTTTATTGAAGTACTCCTTCCATCTGTCCCTGACATCCTCCTGATCGGTGAGTATCTTCCCCTGTTCATCCTTGATTGAACCCACCCTCGGGGCATGTGTCTGTGTCGTCCATTTTGAGTTTCATGATCAATGGGGTGAAGGCGACTGATCAGGTCTCTCCCTCCTCCTTGGTTCAGATTTAGCCGAGACCTAGTCCCGTTGCCCGGGGGAGACGACGTGGACGTACTGAACCACCTCCCCCTACTGAACCACCTCTTTTTCTTTATTATCAGTGTAATGTCTCACAACTAGCGGACCGCAATTAGTCAATTGATGTGGCGTTTGTATAGGCCTAACCGTCGTTCGTTTAGCTTGTCAATATGTCGGTTGCTTATGTAAGCAAGTAAGTATATTCTTTATTAATTTTATCCAACTGCATAGCCGCACTTTGGTTTACATAAAATTACGCATTATAAAGCATTCTTGTTAAAAACGTTTTCTCATTAAGTTGTTAGCCTGTGGGACAATTCGGTCATGCGGCCTGGGACGCATGGAATAGCAATTAAAGCAAAATTAAGTAGCCTAATGGTAATTGACCATCAGGTTGCTAGACAATCGTGTCGTTTATTCACAAAGTTCTATTAGGTTTTAACGGGTTGTGAAACGAAGAAAAAGTAGTTACATTAGCCTAACAAAATCCGACAAAAGAGCATTTTAGCGTATTTAATTGATAATAATTCTTCCTTTATTGAAACAATCCGGTTGACACATCGCAACCGGTACAGTTTACAATTATGCAATTGAAACAATTCACAAGAACGCAAATGACAGAAGACATAAATCTTAACTACTAACAGAACAGACAGCCTGCAATACACGGCGCTAATAGCAGCCTACAAAGCATGTCTCTCCTACGGGGCTCGAACTCGGTACCTCTCGCTCTCTACGCCAGATGTTATCCAATGCGCTATCGGGCCCCATAATAGTGGAGGTAGGCTTGTATTTTAGCGTAGGCTATTTAATTATTTCAATCATTTTTATGATAACTGTAATGAATCCAGCTTCTATTTAAGCAATATATTCTTTTTGTCAATGTTACTTCTACTTAGAATAAAATTCTTTTCATCAATCCCACTTCTATTTAGCAAGAATTCTTTTCGTCAATCCAGCTTGTATTCGACCAACGCTGACTCGCCATGCAATGGCGACTCATTTGCAACTCTAAAATGCACGCTTTTTTCATCAATCCAGCTTCTCTTTTAGCAAATAACTAGTTTCATCAGTCCAATTTCCATTTTGGCAAACAATTATTTTATATCAATGCAGCTTCCATTTCCGTAGATACATAAGATAAATAATAAAATACGCTGAAATACTCGGCCGTAAACATCATGAATTAAGTACGGTAAAATCCAAAATCCTTTAATTTATGGTTCTTTTGTAAAATCAGCTAACTGTAATTTTTCACATGTTAAAGTACGGTATCCGGAAATTTCCCTCCGGTCATTTCCCCCGGACATTTCCTTCCCCTCCGAACAGTAAATAGATAACTACCATTGGTCATGGTAACTGTCATTAATCCAACTTCTTCTGAAGCAAAGACCTTATTTCATCAATCCAACTTCCATATAAGTAAAGAATTTCTTTCATCAATCCAATTTCTATTGAAGCATTATTATAATCTGTTTCATCAAACCAGCTTATATTTAAGGAAAAGAATTTCTTTCATCAATCCATCTTCTGTTAAAGTAAAGAATTATTTTCATCAGTCCAATTTCGGGGGAAATGTCCGGGCGGAATGTCCCGGGCGAAAATGAATTAGACATTTACAGTACATGCTCATTCGTTTGAATACAAGGACCGATTTAGAATTCTGTTTGTTCATCTTCAATGTGTTTGTTTCTTGTAATTGTCTTTGCAAAATGATATTGATATTTAGGCGATCAACATCGCGGAATTCTGATTCTGTCTCCCATAATTACATGCCTTTATATTATGACGACATGATTTTTATTTTAGATTAATAATATGAATATCTAAATGCAAGATAAAAGGAAATGTTTTTTTAAAGATTTCTATTGAATTCTTAGCTTCAAACTGAAAAAGGCAAACAAATGGCGGGCATTGAAAATAATATAACTTCTCAGAAACTTACAAGAATGTCAGTGTTTTCAACTCTAGCTATGTGCAAAAATCATATCTGAAGCACAAACTCTGTTACTTTATTCATGATATCGAAAAGCATTTCTTTCAAACATTCATTAGGATATTACATCATAAATGCAACACAAGAACAGATAGAAAATTCCCAGCTGTAGAAAGATATTAGAATCCATGCTGAAGCCATGCCTTATCAATGCCAGGTATGTGAAAAGCATTTTCCCCTATCTTCAAAGCTAATACGTCATGTAAGAATTCATACCGCAGAGAAATCTTACCAATGCCAAGTATGTCAAAAACGTCTATTTACGTCTTCCAATCTAACATGTCATGCAAGAATTCATACTGGAGAGATGCCTTATCAATGTCATGTATGTGAAAAGCGTTTTTCCCTATCTTCAAATCTAACACGTCATGCAAGAATTCATACCGGAGAGATGCCTCACCATTGCCAACTATGTCTAAAGCGTTTTTCTCGATGTTTCAATCTAAAACGTCATGCAAGAATCCATACTGGAGAGATGCCTTACCAATGCCAAATATGTCGTAACAGTTTTTCAGATTCTTCAACTCTAGCATATCATGCAAGAATTCATACTGGAGAGAAATCTTATCAATGTGAAATGTGTCAAAAGAGTTTTTCTCGTCTTTACAGTCTAAAATATCATGCCAGAATCCACACTGGAGAAATGCCGTACAAATGCCAAAAATGTCAACAACGTTTTTCCCAATCTTCAACTCTAACACGCCATGCAAGAATTCATACCGGAGAGAAACCGTACAAATGCCAGTTATGTGAGTTGAAAATTAAGACCGAAAGTGATCTAAGGATTCATATGAGAAAGCATTTCGGAGAGAAACCATACCTTTGTCGGGTATGTCAGAAAACGTTCACAAGCAGTTCAGGTCTGAGAAATCATGTAAAAACCCACCCTGAAGAAAAACGGTTTCTGTGTATTCTTTGTAAAAAGATATTTTCCACATCTACAGCTCTACAAATTCATGTTAGAATCCATACTGGAGAGAGACCATACCAATGTCAGATATGCAAAAAGAGTTTTTACCAATCTTCTCACCTGCGAGATCATGTTCGAACCCATGCTGGAGAAAAACCACACCAGTGCCAGACATGTCAGAAACTGTTTATCCGATCTTCTAGTCTGAAACATCATGCAAGAATTCATACTGGGGAGAAACCACACCACTGCCAATTTTGTGAGTTTAAAACGAAATGGAAACTTTCTCTAAAGAGGCACACGAGAACACATACTGGAGAGAAACCATACCTTTGCCAGATATGTCAGAAAACGTTCTCGTGGATATCAGACCTGAGACGTCATGAAAAAACCCACTCCGTGTCTGGCTCAAATTTGTAGAATATTTTCGAAAGTTTACAGTTGGCAAAATTTATTATGCTGAAAACCTTACTTGAGAACAACCATGCGAATTCCAGTTATCCCAGAGGACAAACGATTATTTCATGTATGTCATTTTAATGCACTTAGTCAGAAATGCTTGAATGGAGAGAAATCATTCTGTGTCAGGTTTGTAAAAAAAATTATTCGCTACCTCTGAGTGTACAAAGTAACACAAGTCTCATCCAGAAATCACCTGAAGAATTTGATGTTATTGACGTTCACCATCAACAGTTGGTAAACAAAGGTGAAATATGGAAGAGTGGTGCTACTCAATCGATGATGATACGCTCGAACGATTTTCGTGCATATCAATTTTGTATTCAAAGTAAGAGCTTTAGTGTAGTGCAACTGAGTATTCCTATAGCACTTGGACATATTCAAGGATCCTGTTTTTGTTTTGCGTGTTTGGAACATTTTTAGTTCAATTTGATAAGTCTTAGCAAATAAAGTTAGTTCGACCTTTATTTGTCATAGTTAAGCAGAACGATATGCATCACCCATCTTGCAAAAAGAGGGCGCGAGATAGATCTGCCGTAAATAATTGCTCACAAAAGGTTTGCAAAAACATTTTCGCAATCTTCGAATCTACTCAGAAACAAAAGTCTCAACCAGAAGTTACTTGAAATATTTGACGTTATTACGTTCACCAACAACAAATGCTGAACAACTAAGAAAAATGAATGTGTGGAGAGCTCACTCAATCTATGATGATAGTATACACACGAACGAATTCATGCATATCAGTTTTGTATTCAAAGTAAGAACTTTTTGTGCAGTGCCACTAAGTATTTCTGTAGGACAGCACATATTCAAGGATCCTGATTTGTTTTGCGTTTTTTAAACATTTTAAGTTCAATTTAGCTAAGCCTATTTGTTTTCTTATGGTTTATTAAGCATTTTAGCTCTATTGTTTTTATTATTGCACTGATGGTTTACTTCACATGATCTACTGTAGCTTTATCGTGTTTCACTCAATCGAAGTTTTTCATGGTCGTATGATCTCAGGCTGTTTTGTGTCCCGTAACTGCAATCACAAAGGTATTGCAGCTATAATTTCATACATGTATGATCATTATGGTTAAGGTTGAAATGTCTTAGCAAATAAAGTTTGTTCAATCTTTATTTGTCATAGTTAACCAGTATCGACTCTTAGAAATGTAGCATCCATGAACAACTGAGTGCGATCCAATTCCAGTTTTATGTTCTTCCGTTTCTTCTAAACGCCGTCTTCCCATTATGAACTATATTGTGCCATACGAACGGTGAGAACTATTCAAATAATTTCTGTCGGAGTCAACGGCTTCTGATGGCATCTGATGTCGATAAACGTTGCTATGGATCAATATATCCATTCAATCGCTACCTTAGAATGGTGTCTTTCGGACGCTCTAAATTCTTGTTTTCACTGAATTGTATATACTTTTATTCGTATTCGGTTTAAAGTTTTTTTTCTTATTTCCAGAGCTTTTTTGGGTCAGGTTCCACCTTATCTTTGTGATCTTATCCGTCGTCCTTTTTCGGCTGCCCCTAGTTTCCCTTTCCGTTCGTTAGACCGACAAGACCTCTTGGTGCCTTCGACTCGGACGGCCTCTGCTCAATATCGCGCTTATGTGTCTGCTGACCCTTGGCTCCGGAATGATCAACTCTATGACTCGCTCTACGATCTTAACTGCAGGTACTTCTGTGTCTGCCCGCGCCCTTATCTCGCTGGGCTTTCGCACTGGGAGCGTCTCTGATTAGGTTGCAATGTGAGAGGCTCTTTAGAAATCCTTATGGTTTAAATACAATAAATGTAAATGTTCGCGTTTTTCTATAGAGACTATAAAAATTATGGCCTCAACCCTGCGACAGAAAGAGGGGCAGAACGACGGACAGTTGGACGGTAGGACAAAAGGACGGGCAGAAGGACGAGCGGACAAAGAGACGAAGGAAAACGAAATAAAGGGAAACCAAGACTACGCTGGATAATAATAATAATAATAATAATAATAATAATAATAATAATAATAATAATAATAATAATAATAATAATAATAATAATAATAATAATAATAATAATAATTATAATAATAATAATAATAATAATAATAATAATAATAATAATAATAAATCGAAATCGAACGCACCTCCTCCCATCGAGCAGAAGGTTCATATACAAAGAGAATGGGACAGCAAACTCATCTCAAATGCACTTCAAGGCCTATCGGAAAGAGCAAATGATTCTGCTGCTAAAGCCAGATTGTTAGCCATTCAATCACCACACTCCGGAGACTGGCTCCATGCACTTCCAATTACAACAGCAGGATTACGGATGTCAGAAGAGGTCTTAAGAATAGCATCAGGCATCCGGCTGGGCACTGCACTGTGTGAAAAACACACCTGCAAATGTGGTGTCATAGTGGAATCCAACGGCCATCATGGATTCTCCTGCGTCAAAGGAGCAGGAAGACAACATCGACATGGCATGCTCAATGACGTTATTTGGCGGGCTTTCACCAGAGCCAAAATCCCTGCTATCAAAGAGCCCAATGGCCTCTCCAGATCTGACGGCAAAAGGCCTGACGGAGTCACCATCATACCTTGGCATAGTGGTCGTTGCATGGCGTGGGATGTGACGGTACCAGACACTTTCGCTGCATCCTACGAACATCTAACATCGCAAATCGCAGGTGCGGCAGCGGAAAAGGCAGCTCGCAACAAGGAAACCAAGTATGCTGCTATCACACAATCACATCATTTCGTTCCTGTAGCAGTCGAAACTGCAGGAAGCTGGCACACAGAATCACTGCAGTTTGTTCGAGAACTTGGAGGCAAGATCTCAGCAGCGACAGGCGACCAGCGTGAAACCAGTCATCTACTACAACGCCTATCAGTGGCCCTACAAATTGGAAACTCTCTATCTGTTTTAGGCACCACAGATTGCAACAACACTGTAGCCAAGGAGAATGACAGCTTATAACAATATTGAAAACAGTTACTTTTAATCAGTCTGTACATAAGTTTGTTGGCTTTATGAAGAAATAAATTTGTCTTATAATAAAAAAAAAAAAAAATAATAATAATAATAATAATAATAATAATAATAATAAGACAATAATAATAAAATAGGCCTAAATGAGGACTAACATCACTTGGACTCACGTTAAGTGGAGCAATGGACTTGACAAATGACCGAAGACAGTGGACATCATTTATTCGTACACAACACCGCCAAATAGCTGGCGTCAGGAACTAATGATGACGACGATGATGATGAACTTGGAAGATAGAGTAGCAACGTCATGCTGATGCAGTCCAGTGTTTCAACACAGATTCACGTCTCACACATAGCTAGGATGTTCAGCTGTCCATCTGTGATCGTGGTTGTAATCGTAAACTCCAAATTTCAAAACCACGGCTCTAGAACAAAGCGTAAAGCACCAGCTTTTTAAGACGCAACTTTCCCATATGACAAATAGAGGCACTTATTAGACGCGCTATACAAATATGCTGTTACGTTGCATTTAAGAGCGCTGCGTCGTGTTAGAGGGGTTGTCCAGAGGTCAATGTCCAGTGGAAGTCCGAGTCCGGTTGATAAGGTCATGAACGATGCCAGATGGACGAATGGTTTAGCGGATGAGAGACATTGCCGAAGTTAATGGACCTGAACTTTGTGTGAATCTGGGCTTTGGTGACTCTCGACCTCTCCTGAACCAGATAGATAGATGGATAGACATCCAGACAGATATACAGCCATGCAGACAGGTAGATATGGATGGATGGATGGATGGATGGATGGATGGATGGATGGATGGATGGATGGATGGATGGATGGATGGATGGATGGATGGATGGATGGATGGATGGATGGATGGATGGATGGATGGATGGATGGATGGATGGATGGATAGACCGTGGTAAAAAATATGTCTTAACATTAAGTTCGACACTTGTTCTCTTCTTGCATTCTGATCTTAATATTTCATATTTTTAAAATTGCAACAAATGTCTGAAAATCTGTCGAAGTCATGCTGTGCGTAAAATATTCGCAAAACAATTTGAATCTAAAATCGCCAGTTTAATGCTAGCTACGCAACGTTTTGATATCCAGCAGTAAACTGCAACAAGACGTAGTGTGAATTTGACACCTCCCATAATACGATATCAACTCCTTGTTGACGTAATGAGCAAAAAATTATGACGTCACTATTATCAGCGATCTAGTCTACTGGGTGAGGTTCGAAATGTACTTTTTAAAATTAATTCATGTTAATCGTCGATTATCAATCAGTTTTCGCAGTTTTCAATCTTTTTTCCCTTCCTGTAGAACGTCCCGT
The DNA here is from genome assembly GCA_020284085.1 of Aporrectodea caliginosa. Taxonomy (NCBI): domain Eukaryota; kingdom Metazoa; phylum Annelida; class Clitellata; order Crassiclitellata; family Lumbricidae; genus Aporrectodea; species Aporrectodea caliginosa. Next base: position 10,304 of record JACEVL010006385.1, read on the forward strand.
TATAATAATTAACCATGTAGCCTAAAGTCTTACAGCTAGAGCAGCGCTTCCCAAACTTTTCAGTGTCACGGACTGGCAGGAATTGACTTTCAGTGTCACGGACTGGCAGGAATTTTTCAACTGCAGGAGCAGCGGTGCCAAACTTATTAATTATTTATCTTTGTCGTTTTTGATCATCTAAATTCCTCAAAATGTATTAAAATTTATTTAAATGCATATTTAGCCAATCCATGACTCTATTGCCCTTTAAATGCTTGCCTGATATGTGATTTTTTTATGACTATTAAAAATGCGTGGTGCTTCTGCGGCGGAAAATGCCGCCACGCAACCCGCGAAAAAATTTACTTCTGCGGCGGAATTTTTTTGACATTTTATCTAAAAACAACTCTAACCCTAACACTGACCCTTAACCGACCGTCACAGCGCTTAACCTGACCCTAACCGACACTCACGAGGCCAAACCTGACCCTAACCGACCCTCACGACGCCAATTTATAGGAAGTACCGCATTTTGAACAATGCGTATGCGCCGAAGGTTGCGCATGCGCAAAGCTGCTTCCGCCGCAGAATTGTGTCGAAATGTTATTTCTTGCGGCGGAATTTTCCGCCGCAGAAGATTTATCCATTAAAAATATAGTAGCCATTTCTTGATTTCGAGACAATTTGACCAGTTTCTTGACTCACTTTGCGGACCGGCAACTGAGGTCTCGGGGACCGGCACCGGTCCACGGACCACCACTTTGGGAAGCACTGAGCTAGAGGACCACCACATTTTTATAGTAGGCTACTGTAGCACTTGCATTTATACGTCGTTCGTTTAGGCCTAGTTCGTCAATATCTAGGCTACTTATAGGTAGTCTCCATAAATATCTTCCCCGATGCATATTAAAAATGTTGGTAATCTATCGTTTTAGCGTTCGAAATTATTCAGCGGAGCATACACACTCGTATTCTAATTTAGTCATCCTCACCTGCCCTCGTCAATCCCTTGTAGCAAAATTCGTGATACATTAATCTCACAAAACATGGCCGTATTTAGGGGTGGTTTTACGGGTTAAAACCCCAGAAATAAATGCATTAATGCAATTAAAAACTAAACAGAGAGAAAAATACGACCATTTCCAATGGAACTCCCCGAAAACTTAAAACCCTTCCGACATTTTTCTGCCAACGCCGGTGCCACAAAATGTGTCCAAAATCACGACAATTCACCGCATTCGGGTAAATTTACGGCATTAACGGCACATGCCGAAAATCACGGACTTCACCGCTTTCGTGACCTCCTGAATTTCTACAATCCCTAAGGATGATGAGGAATAGAAGGGCTTGGGAATATTTGGATATCGTCAATATCTTTTTGAAAGTTTAAGTTAAGTTTCTCTATCATGCAACCTCTTGTGGTTTAATTTCGGTTCAGCCATGAAGGCAGATGGTAGCCTAGTAAACGTAAGAGGCAGCATTGAATCATTATGCAAGATTTTTGCGCATTTTAATGAATGGATGAATGGATAGATAAGTGGTGAGTAAAAAATATGTCTTAACATTAAGTTCGACACTTGTTCTCTTCTTGCATTCTGATCTTAATATCTCATATTTTTAAAATTGCAACAAATGCCTGAAAATCTGTCGCAAATTTATTTAATATAAAATTGCAAGTTTAGTTCAAGGTAAGGATTTGATTTTCAACCGTAAACTGCATCTAGAGTGAAGTTGACACCTCCCATAATACGATATAAAGTCTTTGTTAACGTAATGAGCACATAAAATGAAGACGTCACTATTATCAGCGCCCTAGTCTATAAGATAAGATTCCAAATGAACATATATAAATTAATTCATGTTAATCGTCGTTTATCAATTATTATTGCTTTTACATTTCTGTAGTATGTCCCGTTATTATTATTATCATCGATGTAGGCTAGCGTAGCCTAATTTAGTCTTACAACTAGCGGACCGCATATAGGCCTAGGCCTAGTACTGTAGCATTTGCATATGCGTGGTGCTTCTGCGGCGGAAAATGCCGCCACGCAACCCGCGAAAATTTACTTCTGCGGCGGAATTTTTTTGGACATTTTATCTAAAAACAACTCTAACCCTAACACTGACCCTAACCGACCGTCACAGCGCTTAACCTGACCCCTAACCGACACTCACGAGGCCAAGCCTGACCCTAACCGACCCTCACGACGCCAATTTATAGGAAGTACCGCATTTTGAACAATGCGCATGCGCCGAAGGTTGCGCATGCGCAAAGCGCTTCCGCCGCAGAATTGTGTCGAAAATGTTACTTCTGCGGCGGAATTTTCCGCCGCAGAAGATTTATCCTTTGGTCATGCAATGTTTGCATATAGGCCTACGTCGTACCGTTTAGTTCATCAATATCTAGGCTACATATGGTTAACTCTCCATAAATATTTTCCCTATGCATATTAACAATTTCGGTAATCAATGCTTTTAGCGTTCGAAATTATTCGCCATTGTATAGAGACAACAGCGGAGCATACACTCGTATTCTAAGTTAGTCCTTCTCACCTGCCCTCGTCAATCCCTTGTAGCTAAATTCGTTTTGCATTAATCTCACAAAAGATGGGAGAATTTCGGGGGTGGTTTCACGAGTTCAAACCCCTCGAAAAAAATGCAGGCAAACTTATAGTATCGTGGGCTGAAGGATTATACAGTATCTTTGGTCATGCTGGGCGGATGCCCGACGGTACCAGGTTTTCTAATGACGACACTAACCCTAACCCCGACACCAGACAATCCTCACGACGCCTAATTTGACCCTAACCGACACTCAAGACGCCAGTAACCTTACGCACTGTATCCTTCATCCCCTGATACTATTATAGGCTTGACAAAATGCATAGGCCTATCTGTTATTAAAAACTAAAAATGGAGAAAAATACGACCACTTCCAATGGAACACCCGAAACTTTAAACCCCTCCGAAATTGTATCCTTGCTACGCCCCTGCCACAAAATGTGTCCAGAATCACAATTCACCGCGTTTCGGCATTCGCAATACCGAAAATCACGGAATTAACCGCTTCCGTGACTTCTTGAATTTCTACAATCTCTAAGGATGTAGCAGGAAGATACAGGCTTGGGAATATTGGGATATCGTCAATATTTTTAGGAAACTTTAAATTTCTCTATCTAATTTCGGTTAAGCTATGCGGGCAGGTGGTAGCCTGGTAAACCTCAGAGGCAGGATCAGGCAGCATTGAATCAAACTGCAAGGTTTAAGCTGTTTTAATTAAGGTAATGACCAGCAAGTAGCATACCAACGAATTAAGCATAAAGTATGCAAGGACTACTTTAGACAGTGGAATTGTCTTTGCAAATTCATATTGTGTCTTAGGCAATCAATCTGGCGGAATTCAGGTTCCCTATCTCATATATTTATATGTTTTTTATATTACGAGTGTGGGTGCTTTCTTAGGTTTACAACATAAATATATAAATGCAAGAGCAAAGTATGGAAGTACTGGTCTAATACCCCTCGTTAAACTGCCAACAAGAGGTGAAAATACGCTAGACCGCTTCTTCGTATCACAGCCCTGCTATTCGTCTGTAAAAGTCCTCGAATCTGCTCTAAAGACCGATCATAAAGCAATTGTTGTTACGTCTCAGAGACAGCTGGTCAGCCGCAACAAGCGACCGGAAAAGGTTGAGTTCAGAAGAAAGTCTCCTCAACAACATGCAGCCTTCCTACGTCACCTGGCGACAACAGATCTCACCTTCATCAGAGACATTTCAGACCCAGAACAAGCATGGGACAGATTTTACCAGGTTGCTCGTGAGCATCTTGACCTCTTCTACCCCACCCGGTCAATCACGATGACCACGGCCGACCCCTACTTCCTTACGCCGACCATAAAGCTGCTACTACGTAAAAAGAACCGCCTCATGAGGGCCGGCCGTATAGAGGAAGCCTCGGCGTATGCACGCAGAGTCGGCCGTCACATAGAACTAGCAACAAGAGCACATCTGCACGACGTTGACCCAAGGCGAGGTACTGAGGACCTGTGGAGACGGGTGGCGGGGTTGACGAATCGTCGTCAAGCCCAGGACCCTGACCCTGACATTGGTATCACTGCGGCAGAGCTAAACGAACACTGCGCTCGAATCTCAACTGACAAACAATACGAGCCTCCACCAAGACGAGCGACCGCGAACGATAACAGCCTCTTCATCTCAGAGATGCGAATTTTCCATCTACTCGATCGGCTGCGTCACACAGCGGTCGGGGCCGACCAGATTCCCGCTTGGTTCCTTAAGCTTGCTGCCCCTGTCTATGCAGCAGTACTGGCCGATGTTGTCAACCTCTCACTGTCTCACTCCCATGTCCCTGCACAATGGAAGATAGCTGTCATCAGACCAGTCCCCAAGGTAGCCCAGCCTACGTCGCCAGTCGATTTTAGGCCGATATCAATAGTTCCGGTCCTCTCCAGAATGATCGAGAAAGAAATCGTGCATCGGTATATCTATCCAACCTTCTGCACTCCACCAGCATCGGACCAACTAGCCGATCAATTTGCCTTCCGCCCAACGGGCTCCACCACTGCTGCCCTGATATCCATCCTCCATCAAGTGAATCATCTTCTCAAAACCAACAACTATGTGACGTTGATTTCGCTGGATTTTTCTAAAGCGTTCGACTCCGTGCGACATTCCACCTTAGCTCGTAAACTCTGCCAGCTCGACATCCCAGACCAAATCTACAACTGGCTGGTCGAGTTTCTCCACGAGCGGAAGCACATGACACGCTATGGAAGACAGACATCAACACTGGCATCCATCAATGCCAGCGTTGTTCAGGGGTCCGGGTTTGGTCCGTCGGGTTATGTCATAGAAGCTTCTGATTTACATCCCATTCACTGCCTGAACAAGATCAGCAAGTACGCAGATGATACTTACTTAATCACAGGAGCTGGCATGAGGCACTCGATTCAAGAGGAGCTGAACAACGTATCCGACTGGGCGGAAAGGAATAATCTTAGACTGAATAAGAACAAATCTCGTGAAATGCTGATCTTCCGACGTGGCTGCAGAAACAAGGATGTCCCGCCCCTAATGGATATGGAGCGAGTAACCGAAATGGTTATACTAGGAGTCACTATCACCGACGACTTAAGAGCATCGGCTCATGTCCGTCAGGTGGTGGGCGCCTGCTCAAGCTCGCTACATGCGATCAGAGTTCTGAGGGCACACGGTCTTCCATCAGCGGCGCTTCACGAGGTCACACGGGCTACCACAATTGCACGCCTTCTGTATGCCTCACCGGCCTGGTGGGGGTACACCTCAGCCAGCGAACGAAACAGTCTACAAAGGTTTTTACAACGAGTCAAGCGAATGGGCTACCTCCCGCCTCAGCAGCCTGATGTAGTCTGTATGATGGAAAAGGCAGACAATCAGCTTTTTCAGGCAGTCATATGGAACTCAAGTCATGTTCTGCGTAGCCTTTTTCCACCGACAGTCCGACGTAGCTATGCACTGCGCCAAAGACCTCATGACTTTGAATTGCCAAATAAAGACGATCGTAGCTTCATCCCTCGTGTGCTCTTTAAGTCAATATCAAAGAGATAGAACTGTTCGTAACTTAATCCAATCCATCGGTTCACTGCCGTACTGACATCTGACGATAACACTAATAATTATAGCTATTTTCCCTCTTTTTTCTTCTATGTGAGAAGTTGCGGTCTGTCAACTTTCTATTTTCAATCTATTGAATGATTATATTAATTAGTGAGATTCATTCTGAAAAAGGCAAGCAACTGGCAGGGTTTGAGAATAATTTCAGTCCATAGAAACTTACAAGAGGTTCAGTGTTTTAAACGCTGGCTTTGTGGACAAATTATATCTACGCAAAACAGTAAACTACAGACGTACAAGAGAACCCATACTAAGGAAAAAGCATACTTCGCGGGATATGAGAAAACGGGTAATCCTGGCACTGGCGGTCCCAAATTATTCAATGAAAGAAGTCGACAAAGTTATTTGATATTGTCACTTTAAAATGGAAGCTGGATTGATGAAAAAACTTTATCGCTAAATCGAAGCTGGATTGATGAAAAAAAAACTTTATCGCTAAATCGAAGCTGGATTGATAAAAAAAACTCTTTCCCTAAATGGAAGTGGGATTGATGAAAACATTCCTGTGTTAAAATAGAAGCTGGATTTCTTCCGTAAATACAAGCTGGATACCAAGCTGGTTGCATGGATGAAACTAACTTTCTATTCAATAGAAGCTGGATGAAAATAATGTTTTCAGTAGTTAGAAGCTGGATTAGTGAGAATATATAG
>JACEVL010006386.1:0-19388 GCA_020284085.1 Aporrectodea caliginosa
AGTTTGAATGTAGATAGATATTTTTGCCCTTCGGTTTTAATAATTATATTGCTTTTGTAAATTTGCTGAGTTTCCTTCACTTTCATAGCTCCGGACCTCTCCCATTACCCTTAATGTCTCTTAAAATACATTATACTGCCCTTTATACCTAACTGCTCTTCACTGACATTATAATTTCTTATCTATAGCTTCTAAAAAATTTTTTTTAATTACCTACTTATATGTGTTTCTACTTAGTTCTTATTTTCTTCGCTCCAGACCTCTCCCATTACCCTTAATGTCTCTTAAATTACATTATACTGCCTTCTAGACCTAACTGCTCTTCACTGACATTATAATATCATATCTATAGCCTTAAATAATTTTTAATTACCTACTTATATGTGTTTCTACTTAGTTTTTTGGTTGTCTTAAGTATAGTTATTGCACTGTTCAGTTTTATTTGATTGTTTGCTGTGTTTGAATGCATTTCTGTTGTAGGCCCATAAGATATTTGAGTGATTTTAATATGCATTTTTTGCTATACTTATTTTAGAAGTTAATTTTTAATTGTTCTAGATACTAGGCTGCTGACGAGTCATGTAAAGCAGACGAAAGCGCTACAGCCACTTCTAAATCGTTTCATTAAAGGATTTGAATTTAATAAAGTTGCACCAAAGAACACCTCTTTATTCCGTTGATATTTACTACAACATGACATACAAGAGAACTGTAATTTACTGATCTTTACTACAACATGGCAAATAGTCTATCTTTAACGCAACGTACCCCGCCACACGGGATGACAGACAGTGATGCATCGACTATACAACTAACACCCAGACAAAATTTTAGAAATCTTGAAAAAGAACACAGTGAAATGGACCTCTTAGATACTTTTTTAACAAACAGAAACTCTAAATCATGCATAGCAACTAGGAAACGTAAACTCAGTGGGGCTTGCAAAGAGTCAGAAGCAGAAATTTTGGCAATGAGAGAGAGAATAGAGAAACTAGAAAGGACAGTGAATGACCTGGCCATCCTCATGAAGGAAACTGGTAGGCCTAGTGTTGATACTAGACCCCCCACGCAGCAAGCAGACACAGCTGACCTGGCACTGCAAGAGGATCAACTGAACGACCTCCAGAGAGTGACTAGAAGCAGCAGAGACGAATTCTACAAAATGTACGGGGCTCTGAAGTCCATAAGAAATCAATACACGAACGAACAACTCAATTGCAGGCTAGCAGATAGTGAATTTAAACTATTTAAGGAACTCAGAACCAAACTGACTGCCTGGGTCAAGACTGGCCTAGGACTGTCACGACAATTGGAGCAATTCTGCATACCCCCCTTGGATCCTGGAACTATCTCACCCTTACTGACAATCAGAAGTTTGGCAGTCAGTCTAAGCAACGAATATGAACTATACCTGAACGAGATAGAGCATCTTAGAAGAAATCTACTAGTCAAAATCATCACGGAAGCAAACGATAAATTGATACTGTTGAACACAGAAACTCGGGTTATGATGGATCAACTGAGTGACACAGAAGTAGCAGTTGTCGTGGCTAAGGCATTCAAGGCGGCTACGCAAGCGGGCAGCTACCTCTACAAGAAGAAGACCTTACAATCCACCACACAAGAGAATGGACAAGGGGAGGAATATGGAGCTAGGCAGCATAACTATCCAGTTCAGTCACAGACAATAGCAGCAGACAAAGATATCCAGCAGCAGCAGCGACCGGGGGTTAAGCCACTCTACAGTCAAGTTGTTAGAACTAGTACGAACAAATCGATGAGGCCTGGAGAACACTCGAACTACAGAGGGGCTACTAATAACTGGAAACAAGACAGGGATTCCTCGAACTCCCCTTTCTTTAGACATACAGACAGATCTACATCTGGACAGCATAAAGTAAAAGAAACAGGAACTGAACTGCACCGGAACAACCTAAGAACTGGATATACCCACCAACCACGCACACACTTCCCAGAAGCACTGCCACCCAGACAGTTACCTACTCAAGACAGACCCAGCTCTCAACTACATTCTGCACCTTTAGAATCTTATGCAGACGCTCGTGAACCTCCTCTGCCGGGCCCATCGACCGCCTGGGTTCCTAGAGACCAGACGAACCAACAGATCGAACTACACAGAAAATCTGACAGGGAGACTCGTACCCAAACGCAGAACTCCACTGGTGCTGACCTTGCCAGGGAGAATACGAACATACAGAACTGACAAGGATCGAACTTAGAACATAACAGCGATAAGACTGCGGTCGAATCAAGAGGTAACGAACATAACAAAAGACCTCGTAACTTCAGAGAGATTAGAAAAACATTCACACTTAGTCGCAGAATAAGAACAGCACAGCAAAAAGCATTTATAACTAAATATTTACTTGTGGTTGATAATTCGAATGTTACTAACCTATCTAGTTATCAGTTGAATCACCATGAACTAATTCTTTTAAACAAAGGCCTTAACTTCATTTATGCCAATAATTTTACAGATTATAATGAAGAAAATATGGATTTAATTGAGAAATTTGAAAGGAAATTACAAATTAAAATTTTCTTTGATAAAAATGCAGAAAAAGCTAATACATCTACTATTATTAAAGACCGTAAAAATAAAAACGAAAACCAACAGAACAAAACCAAAATAGAGAAGATTAAAATCTCTACTAATTGGTATCCACCTAATCCTAACCATTGTATAAGCAATTTTTGTAATAAATTAAAATATGAAATTAAAAACATTAACCAGAAAGTGAAAAATACCCCGAATATTAATAAATTTGAACTCATAGCTCTTAGTAATTTGAGAAAAAATAAGGAAATTATTCTGAAGGCTGCGGATAAAGGTGGAGGTATAGTGCTGATGAACTCTAGCGACTACGAAGAAAAAATGATAGCACATTTGGAAAATAATTCAACATATCTTAAAACTACTGAAGAACATTTTATACAGGAGGACTTACTCACTAAATATAATCTATTAATTAACGAACTGAAACCATACCTAACTAAAAAGCAATTTAACTGGATCAGTGACGTGAAAAATGAATTGGGAATTATCTATGGATTACCCAAAATACACAAAACAGGAAACCCTTTGAGACCTATAATATCGCAATGTAACAGCCTAACTCATAAACTACATACCTACTTACAGCAGGTACTGAAGATAGGAGAAGCCCATATACCCAACCTGATTAAAGACACGACAGACTTTCTTAATAAATTAAAAAAAGAGCATCATCGAATTAGAAATGAAACCATCCTAGTTACAATGGATGTAGAATCACTGTATACAAATATACCGCTAGATCTAGGAATTGAACTCATCATAGAACACTACATTAAAACATTAAAATATTGGAAACAGTATGAAATAGACATTAAACCCATACCGGCTGCATTACTTAAAAGACTTTTAGAATTCACCCTGAAAAATTGTTACTTTACATTTAATGGAACTATATATAAACAGATCCAAGGCCTAACAATGGGTGGGGGTAGTTCAGTTCAGAATGCCAATATAATCATGTATAAATTCTTTCAGAGGTTTAATAAAGAAAACCCAAGACATGTGTGGGCCCATAATAGATTCATAGATGACCTATTCGGTATTTGGAACAGGACACTTGAAGAACTTAAAGATTACTTCAAAATCCTTAACAACTTTCACCCAAATTTCAAATTTACATTAAATCAATCTACAACAGAGATTCCTTTTCTTGATGTTAACGTTAGAAAATCCAGTGGAGGTCTACAAACTACTATATATACTAAACCTACTGACAAAAAGCTCTATCTATTGGCCACGTAGTGTGACCAATATAATTAAGCACAACCTGTCTAACATAAAAATATAAAGTTCGCTAACTATCGAGTCAGGTATATAATAACAAAAAGATCGCTAGATGTCTAATAGTAAGTGACTATAATAATCGCTAGATGTCACTATGTCTAAAACATATGCTCCGCTACTAATGCAGTCGGCAATCACAACAATGTTGATAATCTGACGCCATTTTACGAGACAGTCAAACTCATATACAATATCTATTAAAATGTCATGTTTTAAACAAATCTAGTATGTTTTACGTTACTTAAAAATCAAATCAAGTAATTTAAAACGTTGCGAGTACATGGTTAACTACAAGTCAGGCACTATGGGTAGTTAAAACTGAAACCGAAAGCGCTTAGGTAATTCAGAGTTCCTTACTACAGAAATAGTCAAACTATGACTGCTAGCACGAGTGGCAGTCCAATTTAAAACATTTCTAAATTATAATTTCAATGTGATAAATGCAGTATTTCTAATTGTTATTTTAGCATTAGACCAAACCAACAGGAGGCCACCATCAATGTATCCAACCAACAACATCAATCAAAGTTCTTCACAAATTCTACTGTCTGGAGATCTCCATGTAAAAACAGTCTGCAACTACAACTAATGACAAGTTTCCAAAGCTACTGGCACACTTAACTGATACATCAAGGATTAAAACCACTGAAAAGACATCAATTATTATGTAATTTAAAGTGGATAACAATTCTCTGCCCATTCGGACAGCTATGCAGACCCTAAAGTGGATTAAACTGTCAGAAAATCAACCTTAAGATACTGATATATCAAAGAGCACAGCATCCATCAATCAATTTACAAGAACAAAAGTTATTCAAGCATCAGTGCTAATAGATTAAGAATGTTATCACTGTCTATTTTATCTAAATTATTTTTTATTTCTCTTTTCAAGTGCCATGGGGCAGGGTATTTGGAGCTAATTAGAGATTTTTTTATGCTCTTGCTATTTTTATAAGCTAGCATTGGTTTGCATAGTATATATTTATAGATCTCAGGGCATTCTGCTATTAGTTCTGACCAAAGTTTATGTAGTGTTCTTTTGAGTATGTTATTTTTGTCGTATTTGTTTTCATATATCAACACTAGTATAGGTCTCTCGATTTTCTTAGTTTTAGTTTTATAGGTAAACAAAGTTTCTCTGTCTATCTTAATCAATTTCATAAGTGCATTGTCTAGAATGGATTCAGGGTAATTTCTAAGTTTAAATGAGTTTACCATGCTTGTGACCTTAATAATCAAGTCTGCTGGATCTGACACAATACGTTTCAGTCTTAAGAATTGACTAAAAGGGATTGACCTTTTGGTATGTGTAGGATGGCAACTGGCATAGTTCAGATAGAGCTTTTTGTCAGTAGGTTTAGTATATATAGTAGTTTGTAGACCTCCACTGGATTTTCTAACGTTAACATCAAGAAAAGGAATCTCTGTTGTAGATTGATTTAATGTAAATTTGAAATTTGGGTGAAAGTTGTTAAGGATTTTGAAGTAATCTTTAAGTTCTTCAAGTGTCCTGTTCCAAATACCGAATAGGTCATCTATGAATCTATTATGGGCCCACACATGTCTTGGGTTTTCTTTATTAAACCTTTGAAAGAATTTATACATGATTATATTGGCATTCTGAACTGAACTACCCCCACCCATTGTTAGGCCTTGGATCTGTTTATATATAATTCCATTAAATGTAAAGTAACAATTTTTCAGGGTGAATTCTAAAAGTCTTTTAAGTAATGCAGCCGGTATGGGTTTAATGTCTATTTCATACTGTTTCCAATATTTTAATGTTTTAATGTAGTGTTCTATGATGAGTTCAATTCCTAGATCTAGCGGTATATTTGTATACAGTGATTCTACATCCATTGTAACTAGGATGGTTTCATTTCTAATTCGATGATGCTCTTTTTTTAATTTATTAAGAAAGTCTGTCGTGTCTTTAATCAGGTTGGGTATATGGGCTTCTCCTATCTTCAGTACCTGCTGTAAGTAGGTATGTAGTTTATGAGTTAGGCTGTTACATTGCGATATTATAGGTCTCAAAGGGTTTCCTGTTTTGTGTATTTTGGGTAATCCATAGATAATTCCCAATTCATTTTTCACGTCACTGATCCAGTTAAATTGCTTTTTAGTTAGGTATGGTTTCAGTTCGTTAATTAATAGATTATATTTAGTGAGTAAGTCCTCCTGTATAAAATGTTCTTCAGTAGTTTTAAGATATGTTGAATTATTTTCCAAATGTGCTATCATTTTTTCTTCGTAGTCGCTAGAGTTCATCAGCACTATACCTCCACCTTTATCCGCAGCCTTCAGAATAATTTCCTTATTTTTTCTCAAATTACTAAGAGCTATGAGTTCAAATTTATTAATATTCGGGGTATTTTTCACTTTCTGGTTAATGTTTTTAATTTCATATTTTAATTTATTACAAAAATTGCTTATACAATGGTTAGGATTAGGTGGATACCAATTAGTAGAGATTTTAATCTTCTCTATTTTGGTTTTGTTCTGTTGGTTTTCGTTTTTATTTTTACGGTCTTTAATAATAGTAGATGTATTAGCTTTTTCTGCATTTTTATCAAAGAAAATTTTAATTTGTAATTTCCTTTCAAATTTCTCAATTAAATCCATATTTTCTTCATTATAATCTGTAAAATTATTGGCATAAATGAAGTTAAGGCCTTTGTTTAAAAGAATTAGTTCATGGTGATTCAACTGATAACTAGATAGGTTAGTAACATTCGAATTATCAACCACAAGTAAATATTTAGTTATAAATGCTTTTTGCTGTGCTGTTCTTATTCTGCGACTAAGTGTGAATGTTTTTCTAATCTCTCTGAAGTTACGAGGTCTTTTGTTATGTTCGTTACCTCTTGATTCGACCGCAGTCTTATCGCTGTTATGTTCTAAGTTCGATCCTTGTCAGTTCTGTATGTTCGTATTCTCCCTGGCAAGGTCAGCACCAGTGGAGTTCTGCGTTTGGGTACGAGTCTCCCTGTCAGATTTTCTGTGTAGTTCGATCTGTTGGTTCGTCTGGTCTCTAGGAACCCAGGCGGTCGATGGGCCCGGCAGAGGAGGTTCACGAGCGTCTGCATAAGATTCTAAAGGTGCAGAATGTAGTTGAGAGCTGGGTCTGTCTTGAGTAGGTAACTGTCTGGGTGGCAGTGCTTCTGGGAAGTGTGTGCGTGGTTGGTGGGTATATCCAGTTCTTAGGTTGTTCCGGTGCAGTTCAGTTCCTGTTTCTTTTACTTTATGCTGTCCAGATGTAGATCTGTCTGTATGTCTAAAGAAAGGGGAGTTCGAGGAATCCCTGTCTTGTTTCCAGTTATTAGTAGCCCCTCTGTAGTTCGAGTGTTCTCCAGGCCTCATCGATTTGTTCGTACTAGTTCTAACAACTTGACTGTAGAGTGGCTTAACCCCCGGTCGCTGCTGCTGCTGGATATCTTTGTCTGCTGCTATTGTCTGTGACTGAACTGGATAGTTATGCTGCCTAGCTCCATATTCCTCCCCTTGTCCATTCTCTTGTGTGGTGGATTGTAAGGTCTTCTTCTTGTAGAGGTAGCTGCCCGCTTGCGTAGCCGCCTTGAATGCCTTAGCCACGACAACTGCTACTTCTGTGTCACTCAGTTGATCCATCATAACCCGAGTTTCTGTGTTCAACAGTATCAATTTATCGTTTGCTTCCGTGATGATTTTGACTAGTAGATTTCTTCTAAGATGCTCTATCTCGTTCAGGTATAGTTCATATTCGTTGCTTAGACTGACTGCCAAACTTCTGATTGTCAGTAAGGGTGAGATAGTTCCAGGATCCAAGGGGGGTATGCAGAATTGCTCCAATTGTCGTGACAGTCCTAGGCCAGTCTTGACCCAGGCAGTCAGTTTGGTTCTGAGTTCCTTAAATAGTTTAAATTCACTATCTGCTAGCCTGCAATTGAGTTGTTCGTTCGTGTATTGATTTCTTATGGACTTCAGAGCCCCGTACATTTTGTAGAATTCGTCTCTGCTGCTTCTAGTCACTCTCTGGAGGTCGTTCAGTTGATCCTCTTGCAGTGCCAGGTCAGCTGTGTCTGCTTGCTGCGTGGGGGGTCTAGTATCAACACTAGGCCTACCAGTTTCCTTCATGAGGATGGCCAGGTCATTCACTGTCCTTTCTAGTTTCTCTATTCTCTCTCTCATTGCCAAAATTTCTGCTTCTGACTCTTTGCAAGCCCCACTGAGTTTACGTTTCCTAGTTGCTATGCATGATTTAGAGTTTCTGTTTGTTAAAAAAGTATCTAAGAGGTCCATTTCACTGTGTTCTTTTTCAAGATTTCTAAAATTTTGTCTGGGTGTTAGTTGTATAGTCGATGCATCACTGTCTGTCATCCCGTGTGGCGGGGTACGTTGCGTTAAAGATAGACTATTTGCCATGTTGTAGTAAAGATCAGTAAATTACAGTTCTCTTGTATGTCATGTTGTAGTAAATATCAACGGAATAAAGAGGTGTTCTTTGGTGCAACTTTATTAAATTCAAATCCTTTAATGAAACGATTTAGAAGTGGCTGTAGCGCTTTCGTCTGCTTTACATGACTCGTCAGCAGCCTAGTATCTAGAACAATTAAAAATTAACTTCTAAAATAAGTATAGCAAAAAATGCATATTAAAATCACTCAAATATCTTATGGGCCTACAACAGAAATGCATTCAAACACAGCAAACAATCAAATAAAACTGAACAGTGCAATAACTATACTTAAGACAACCAAAAAACTAAGTAGAAACACATATAAGTAGGTAATTAAAAATTATTTAAGGCTATAGATATGATATTATAATGTCAGTGAAGAGCAGTTAGGTCTAGAAGGCAGTATAATGTAATTTAAGAGACATTAAGGGTAATGGGAGAGGTCTGGAGCGAAGAAAATAAGAACTAAGTAGAAACACATATAAGTAGGTAATTAAAAAAAATTTTTTAGAAGCTATAGATAAGAAATTATAATGTCAGTGAAGAGCAGTTAGGTATAAAGGGCAGTATAATGTATTTTAAGAGACATTAAGGGTAATGGGAGAGGTCCGGAGCTATGAAAGTGAAGGAAACTTAGCAAACTTACAAAAGCAATATAATTATTAAAACCGAAGAGCAAAAATATCTATCTACATTCAAACTACTAATTATAATGTAGGCTATGTATTTAAAATAAAACAGTGCTATAAAATAACTAATTGAACTCAAAATATACATTATATACAGTGCAGTGAGTCTCTTTAAAATACCGTCTCTGATCAGACACAGTCTCTATTGCGTAGTGCAGTGAGACAAGACCAAGTTTAAAATATATAAAATAAATCATTTCCCTTAATATATTTAAAAACTGGCTTGACCATTCATTTCTTAAAGCGTTTAACTAAATATAAATTAAGTTACCTTAGTTCACAATTTATTTTAAATGAAGAAAATAAGAACTTAAAAGGACCAATTGTCCAACGATTCAAGCTGCCCGCAAGTAATGAAAATAATCCATTGAAGGACGACAGTCTAAGTTATGTGTAGAAATTTTATAGCGCTATATTGAAGTGATCTCTGTAAGAAATATTTAAGACAGGGGGCCCTACGGCTCTAAGTGCTTAATATGCATACCTCAAAGGGCATGTATATTTTTTAACATTATTGGCCACGTAGTGTGACCAATATAATTAAGCACAACCTGTCTACATAAAAATATAAAGTTCGCTAACTATCGAGTCAGGTATATAATAACAAAAAGATCGCTAGATGTCTAATAGTAAGTGACTATAATAATCGCTAGATGTCACTATGTCTAAAACATATGCTCCGCTACTAATGCAGTCGGCAATCACAACAATGTTGATAATCTGACGCCATTTTACGAGACAGTCAAACTCATATACAATATCTATTAAAATGTCATGTTTTAAACAAATCTAGTATGTTTTACGTTACTTAAAAATCAAATCAAGTAATTTAAAACGTTGCGAGTACATGGTTAACTACAAGTCAGGCACTATGGGTAGTTAAAACTGAAACCGAAAGCGCTTAGGTAATTCAGAGTTCCTTACTACAGAAATAGTCAAACTATGACTGCTAGCACGAGTGGCAGTCCAATTTAAAACATTTCTAAATTATAATTTCAATGTGATAAATGCAGTATTTCTAATTGTTATTTTAGCATTAGACCAAACCAACAGGAGGCCACCATCAATGTATCCAACCAACAACATCAATCAAAGTTCTTCACAAATTCTACTGTCTGGAGATCTCCATGTAAAAACAGTCTGCAACTACAACTAATGACAAGTTTCCAAAGCTACTGGCACACTTAACTGATACATCAAGGATTAAAACCACTGAAAAGACATCAATTATTATGTAATTTAAAGTGGATAACAATTCTCTGCCCATTCGGACAGCTATGCAGACCCTAAAGTGGATTAAACTGTCAGAAAATCAACCTTAAGATACTGATATATCAAAGAGCACAGCATCCATCAATCAATTTACAAGAACAAAAGTTATTCAAGCATCAGTGCTAATAGATTAAGAATGTTATCACTGTCTATTTTATCTAAATTATTTTTTATTTCTCTTTTCAAGTGCCATGGGGCAGGGTATTTGGAGCTAATTAGAGATTTTTTTATGCTCTTGCTATTTTTATAAGCTAGCATTGGTTTGCATAGTATATATTTATAGATCTCAGGGCATTCTGCTATTAGTTCTGACCAAAGTTTATGTAGTGTTCTTTTGAGTATGTTATTTTTGTCGTATTTGTTTTCATATATCAACACTAGTATAGGTCTCTCGATTTTCTTAGTTTTAGTTTTATAGGTAAACAAAGTTTCTCTGTCTATCTTAATCAATTTCATAAGTGCATTGTCTAGAATGGATTCAGGGTAATTTCTAAGTTTAAATGAGTTTACCATGCTTGTGACCTTAATAATCAAGTCTGCTGGATCTGACACAATACGTTTCAGTCTTAAGAATTGACTAAAAGGGATTGACCTTTTGGTATGTGTAGGATGGCAACTGGCATAGTTCAGATAGAGCTTTTTGTCAGTAGGTTTAGTATATATAGTAGTTTGTAGACCTCCACTGGATTTTCTAACGTTAACATCAAGAAAAGGAATCTCTGTTGTAGATTGATTTAATGTAAATTTGAAATTTGGGTGAAAGTTGTTAAGGATTTTGAAGTAATCTTTAAGTTCTTCAAGTGTCCTGTTCCAAATACCGAATAGGTCATCTATGAATCTATTATGGGCCCACACATGTCTTGGGTTTTCTTTATTAAACCTTTGAAAGAATTTATACATGATTATATTGGCATTCTGAACTGAACTACCCCCACCCATTGTTAGGCCTTGGATCTGTTTATATATAATTCCATTAAATGTAAAGTAACAATTTTTCAGGGTGAATTCTAAAAGTCTTTTAAGTAATGCAGCCGGTATGGGTTTAATGTCTATTTCATACTGTTTCCAATATTTTAATGTTTTAATGTAGTGTTCTATGATGAGTTCAATTCCTAGATCTAGCGGTATATTTGTATACAGTGATTCTACATCCATTGTAACTAGGATGGTTTCATTTCTAATTCGATGATGCTCTTTTTTTAATTTATTAAGAAAGTCTGTCGTGTCTTTAATCAGGTTGGGTATATGGGCTTCTCCTATCTTCAGTACCTGCTGTAAGTAGGTATGTAGTTTATGAGTTAGGCTGTTACATTGCGATATTATAGGTCTCAAAGGGTTTCCTGTTTTGTGTATTTTGGGTAATCCATAGATAATTCCCAATTCATTTTTCACGTCACTGATCCAGTTAAATTGCTTTTTAGTTAGGTATGGTTTCAGTTCGTTAATTAATAGATTATATTTAGTGAGTAAGTCCTCCTGTATAAAATGTTCTTCAGTAGTTTTAAGATATGTTGAATTATTTTCCAAATGTGCTATCATTTTTTCTTCGTAGTCGCTAGAGTTCATCAGCACTATACCTCCACCTTTATCCGCAGCCTTCAGAATAATTTCCTTATTTTTTCTCAAATTACTAAGAGCTATGAGTTCAAATTTATTAATATTCGGGGTATTTTTCACTTTCTGGTTAATGTTTTTAATTTCATATTTTAATTTATTACAAAAATTGCTTATACAATGGTTAGGATTAGGTGGATACCAATTAGTAGAGATTTTAATCTTCTCTATTTTGGTTTTGTTCTGTTGGTTTTCGTTTTTATTTTTACGGTCTTTAATAATAGTAGATGTATTAGCTTTTTCTGCATTTTTATCAAAGAAAATTTTAATTTGTAATTTCCTTTCAAATTTCTCAATTAAATCCATATTTTCTTCATTATAATCTGTAAAATTATTGGCATAAATGAAGTTAAGGCCTTTGTTTAAAAGAATTAGTTCATGGTGATTCAACTGATAACTAGATAGGTTAGTAACATTCGAATTATCAACCACAAGTAAATATTTAGTTATAAATGCTTTTTGCTGTGCTGTTCTTATTCTGCGACTAAGTGTGAATGTTTTTCTAATCTCTCTGAAGTTACGAGGTCTTTTGTTATGTTCGTTACCTCTTGATTCGACCGCAGTCTTATCGCTGTTATGTTCTAAGTTCGATCCTTGTCAGTTCTGTATGTTCGTATTCTCCCTGGCAAGGTCAGCACCAGTGGAGTTCTGCGTTTGGGTACGAGTCTCCCTGTCAGATTTTCTGTGTAGTTCGATCTGTTGGTTCGTCTGGTCTCTAGGAACCCAGGCGGTCGATGGGCCCGGCAGAGGAGGTTCACGAGCGTCTGCATAAGATTCTAAAGGTGCAGAATGTAGTTGAGAGCTGGGTCTGTCTTGAGTAGGTAACTGTCTGGGTGGCAGTGCTTCTGGGAAGTGTGTGCGTGGTTGGTGGGTATATCCAGTTCTTAGGTTGTTCCGGTGCAGTTCAGTTCCTGTTTCTTTTACTTTATGCTGTCCAGATGTAGATCTGTCTGTATGTCTAAAGAAAGGGGAGTTCGAGGAATCCCTGTCTTGTTTCCAGTTATTAGTAGCCCCTCTGTAGTTCGAGTGTTCTCCAGGCCTCATCGATTTGTTCGTACTAGTTCTAACAACTTGACTGTAGAGTGGCTTAACCCCCGGTCGCTGCTGCTGCTGGATATCTTTGTCTGCTGCTATTGTCTGTGACTGAACTGGATAGTTATGCTGCCTAGCTCCATATTCCTCCCCTTGTCCATTCTCTTGTGTGGTGGATTGTAAGGTCTTCTTCTTGTAGAGGTAGCTGCCCGCTTGCGTAGCCGCCTTGAATGCCTTAGCCACGACAACTGCTACTTCTGTGTCACTCAGTTGATCCATCATAACCCGAGTTTCTGTGTTCAACAGTATCAATTTATCGTTTGCTTCCGTGATGATTTTGACTAGTAGATTTCTTCTAAGATGCTCTATCTCGTTCAGGTATAGTTCATATTCGTTGCTTAGACTGACTGCCAAACTTCTGATTGTCAGTAAGGGTGAGATAGTTCCAGGATCCAAGGGGGGTATGCAGAATTGCTCCAATTGTCGTGACAGTCCTAGGCCAGTCTTGACCCAGGCAGTCAGTTTGGTTCTGAGTTCCTTAAATAGTTTAAATTCACTATCTGCTAGCCTGCAATTGAGTTGTTCGTTCGTGTATTGATTTCTTATGGACTTCAGAGCCCCGTACATTTTGTAGAATTCGTCTCTGCTGCTTCTAGTCACTCTCTGGAGGTCGTTCAGTTGATCCTCTTGCAGTGCCAGGTCAGCTGTGTCTGCTTGCTGCGTGGGGGGTCTAGTATCAACACTAGGCCTACCAGTTTCCTTCATGAGGATGGCCAGGTCATTCACTGTCCTTTCTAGTTTCTCTATTCTCTCTCTCATTGCCAAAATTTCTGCTTCTGACTCTTTGCAAGCCCCACTGAGTTTACGTTTCCTAGTTGCTATGCATGATTTAGAGTTTCTGTTTGTTAAAAAAGTATCTAAGAGGTCCATTTCACTGTGTTCTTTTTCAAGATTTCTAAAATTTTGTCTGGGTGTTAGTTGTATAGTCGATGCATCACTGTCTGTCATCCCGTGTGGCGGGGTACGTTGCGTTAAAGATAGACTATTTGCCATGTTGTAGTAAAGATCAGTAAATTACAGTTCTCTTGTATGTCATGTTGTAGTAAATATCAACGGAATAAAGAGGTGTTCTTTGGTGCAACTTTATTAAATTCAAATCCTTTAATGAAACGATTTAGAAGTGGCTGTAGCGCTTTCGTCTGCTTTACATGACTCGTCAGCAGCCTAGTATCTAGAACAATTAAAAATTAACTTCTAAAATAAGTATAGCAAAAAATGCATATTAAAATCACTCAAATATCTTATGGGCCTACAACAGAAATGCATTCAAACACAGCAAACAATCAAATAAAACTGAACAGTGCAATAACTATACTTAAGACAAACAAAAAACTAAGTAGAAACACATATAAGTAGGTAATTAAAAATTATTTAAGGCTATAGATATGATATTATAATGTCAGTGAAGAGCAGTTAGGTCTAGAAGGCAGTATAATGTAATTTAAGAGACATTAAGGGTAATGGGAGAGGTCTGGAGCGAAGAAAATAAGAACTAAGTAGAAACACATATAAGTAGGTAATTAAAAAAATTTTTTTAGAAGCTATAGATAAGAAATTATAATGTCAGTGAAGAGCAGTTAGGTATAAAGGGCAGTATAATGTATTTTAAGAGACATTAAGGGTAATGGGAGAGGTCCGGAGCTATGAAAGTGAAGGAAACTTAGCAAATTTACAAAAGCAATATAATTATTAAAACCGAAGAGCAAAAATATCTATCTACATTCAAACTACTAATTATAATGTAGGCTATGTATTTAAAATAAAACAGTGCTATAAAATAACTAATTGAACTCAAAATATACATTATATACAGTGCAGTGAGTCTCTTTAAAATACCGTCTCTGATCAGACACAGTCTCTATTGCGTAGTGCAGTGAGACAAGACCAAGTTTAAAATATATAAAATAAATCATTTCCCTTAATATATTTAAAAACTGGCTTGACCATTCATTTCTTAAAGCGTTTAACTAAATATAAATTAAGTTACCTTAGTTCACAATTTATTTTAAATGAAGAAAATAAGAACTTAAAAGGACCAATTGTCCAACGATTCAAGCTGCCCGCAAGTAATGAAAATAATCCATTGAAGGACGACAGTCTAAGTTATGTGTAGAAATTTTATAGCGCTATATTGAAGTGATCTCTGTAAGAAATATTTAAGACAGGGGGCCCTACGGCTCTAAGTGCTTAATATGCATACCTCAAAGGGCATGTATATTTTTTAACATTATTGGCCACGTAGTGTGACCAATATAATTAAGCACAACCTGTCTACATAAAAATATAAAGTTCGCTAACTATCGAGTCAGGTATATAATAACAAAAAGATCGCTAGATGTCTAATAGTAAGTGACTATAATAATCGCTAGATGTCACTATGTCTAAAACATATGCTCCGCTACTAATGCAGTCGGCAATCACAACAATGTTGATAATCTGACGCCATTTTACGAGACAGTCAAACTCATATACAATATCTATTAAAATGTCATGTTTTAAACAAATCTAGTATGTTTTACGTTACTTAAAAATCAAATCAAGTAATTTAAAACGTTGCGAGTACATGGTTAACTACAAGTCAGGCACTATGGGTAGTTAAAACTGAAACCGAAAGCGCTTAGGTAATTCAGAGTTCCTTACTACAGAAATAGTCAAACTATGACTGCTAGCACGAGTGGCAGTCCAATTTAAAACATTTCTAAATTATAATTTCAATGTGATAAATGCAGTATTTCTAATTGTTATTTTAGCATTAGACCAAACCAACAGGAGGCCACCATCAATGTATCCAACCAACAACATCAATCAAAGTTCTTCACAAATTCTACTGTCTGGAGATCTCCATGTAAAAACAGTCTGCAACTACAACTAATGACAAGTTTCCAAAGCTACTGGCACACTTAACTGATACATCAAGGATTAAAACCACTGAAAAGACATCAATTATTATGTAATTTAAAGTGGATAACAATTCTCTGCCCATTCGGACAGCTATGCAGACCCTAAAGTGGATTAAACTGTCAGAAAATCAACCTTAAGATACTGATATATCAAAGAGCACAGCATCCATCAATCAATTTACAAGAACAAAAGTTATTCAAGCATCAGTGCTAATAGATTAAGAATGTTATCACTGTCTATTTTATCTAAATTATTTTTTATTTCTCTTTTCAAGTGCCATGGGGCAGGGTATTTGGAGCTAATTAGAGATTTTTTTATGCTCTTGCTATTTTTATAAGCTAGCATTGGTTTGCATAGTATATATTTATAGATCTCAGGGCATTCTGCTATTAGTTCTGACCAAAGTTTATGTAGTGTTCTTTTGAGTATGTTATTTTTGTCGTATTTGTTTTCATATATCAACACTAGTATAGGTCTCTCGATTTTCTTAGTTTTAGTTTTATAGGTAAACAAAGTTTCTCTGTCTATCTTAATCAATTTCATAAGTGCATTGTCTAGAATGGATTCAGGGTAATTTCTAAGTTTAAATGAGTTTACCATGCTTGTGACCTTAATAATCAAGTCTGCTGGATCTGACACAATACGTTTCAGTCTTAAGAATTGACTAAAAGGGATTGACCTTTTGGTATGTGTAGGATGGCAACTGGCATAGTTCAGATAGAGCTTTTTGTCAGTAGGTTTAGTATATATAGTAGTTTGTAGACCTCCACTGGATTTTCTAACGTTAACATCAAGAAAAGGAATCTCTGTTGTAGATTGATTTAATGTAAATTTGAAATTTGGGTGAAAGTTGTTAAGGATTTTGAAGTAATCTTTAAGTTCTTCAAGTGTCCTGTTCCAAATACCGAATAGGTCATCTATGAATCTATTATGGGCCCACACATGTCTTGGGTTTTCTTTATTAAACCTTTGAAAGAATTTATACATGATTATATTGGCATTCTGAACTGAACTACCCCCACCCATTGTTAGGCCTTGGATCTGTTTATATATAATTCCATTAAATGTAAAGTAACAATTTTTCAGGGTGAATTCTAAAAGTCTTTTAAGTAATGCAGCCGGTATGGGTTTAATGTCTATTTCATACTGTTTCCAATATTTTAATGTTTTAATGTAGTGTTCTATGATGAGTTCAATTCCTAGATCTAGCGGTATATTTGTATACAGTGATTCTACATCCATTGTAACTAGGATGGTTTCATTTCTAATTCGATGATGCTCTTTTTTTAATTTATTAAGAAAGTCTGTCGTGTCTTTAATCAGGTTGGGTATATGGGCTTCTCCTATCTTCAGTACCTGCTGTAAGTAGGTATGTAGTTTATGAGTTAGGCTGTTACATTGCGATATT
The DNA here is from genome assembly GCA_020284085.1 of Aporrectodea caliginosa. NCBI lineage: Eukaryota > Metazoa > Annelida > Clitellata > Crassiclitellata > Lumbricidae > Aporrectodea > Aporrectodea caliginosa. Next base: position 17,277 of record JACEVL010006386.1, read on the forward strand.
ATAGGTCTCAAAGGGTTTCCTGTTTTGTGTATTTTGGGTAATCCATAGATAATTCCCAATTCATTTTTCACGTCACTGATCCAGTTAAATTGCTTTTTAGTTAGGTATGGTTTCAGTTCGTTAATTAATAGATTATATTTAGTGAGTAAGTCCTCCTGTATAAAATGTTCTTCAGTAGTTTTAAGATATGTTGAATTATTTTCCAAATGTGCTATCATTTTTTCTTCGTAGTCGCTAGAGTTCATCAGCACTATACCTCCACCTTTATCCGCAGCCTTCAGAATAATTTCCTTATTTTTTCTCAAATTACTAAGAGCTATGAGTTCAAATTTATTAATATTCGGGGTATTTTTCACTTTCTGGTTAATGTTTTTAATTTCATATTTTAATTTATTACAAAAATTGCTTATACAATGGTTAGGATTAGGTGGATACCAATTAGTAGAGATTTTAATCTTCTCTATTTTGGTTTTGTTCTGTTGGTTTTCGTTTTTATTTTTACGGTCTTTAATAATAGTAGATGTATTAGCTTTTTCTGCATTTTTATCAAAGAAAATTTTAATTTGTAATTTCCTTTCAAATTTCTCAATTAAATCCATATTTTCTTCATTATAATCTGTAAAATTATTGGCATAAATGAAGTTAAGGCCTTTGTTTAAAAGAATTAGTTCATGGTGATTCAACTGATAACTAGATAGGTTAGTAACATTCGAATTATCAACCACAAGTAAATATTTAGTTATAAATGCTTTTTGCTGTGCTGTTCTTATTCTGCGACTAAGTGTGAATGTTTTTCTAATCTCTCTGAAGTTACGAGGTCTTTTGTTATGTTCGTTACCTCTTGATTCGACCGCAGTCTTATCGCTGTTATGTTCTAAGTTCGATCCTTGTCAGTTCTGTATGTTCGTATTCTCCCTGGCAAGGTCAGCACCAGTGGAGTTCTGCGTTTGGGTACGAGTCTCCCTGTCAGATTTTCTGTGTAGTTCGATCTGTTGGTTCGTCTGGTCTCTAGGAACCCAGGCGGTCGATGGGCCCGGCAGAGGAGGTTCACGAGCGTCTGCATAAGATTCTAAAGGTGCAGAATGTAGTTGAGAGCTGGGTCTGTCTTGAGTAGGTAACTGTCTGGGTGGCAGTGCTTCTGGGAAGTGTGTGCGTGGTTGGTGGGTATATCCAGTTCTTAGGTTGTTCCGGTGCAGTTCAGTTCCTGTTTCTTTTACTTTATGCTGTCCAGATGTAGATCTGTCTGTATGTCTAAAGAAAGGGGAGTTCGAGGAATCCCTGTCTTGTTTCCAGTTATTAGTAGCCCCTCTGTAGTTCGAGTGTTCTCCAGGCCTCATCGATTTGTTCGTACTAGTTCTAACAACTTGACTGTAGAGTGGCTTAACCCCCGGTCGCTGCTGCTGCTGGATATCTTTGTCTGCTGCTATTGTCTGTGACTGAACTGGATAGTTATGCTGCCTAGCTCCATATTCCTCCCCTTGTCCATTCTCTTGTGTGGTGGATTGTAAGGTCTTCTTCTTGTAGAGGTAGCTGCCCGCTTGCGTAGCCTTGTAAATTGATTGATGGATGCTGTGCTCTTTGATATATCAGTATCTTAAGGTTGATTTTCTGACAGTTTAATCCACTTTAGGGTCTGCATAGCTGTCCGAATGGGCAGAGAATTGTTATCCACTTAAATTACATAATAATTGATGTCTTTTCAGTGGTTTTAATCCTTGATGTATCAGTTAAGTGTGCCAGTAGCTTTGGAAACTTGTCATTAGTTGTAGTTGCAGACTGTTTTTACATGGAGATCTCCAGACAGTAGAATTTGTGAAGAACTTTGATGATGATGTTTTAGAGGCGCGGCTCATAACAGTTGTAATTTAAGCTATAAAATTCCCAAGTTTTTCCCAGTCGTGTTCCATAACTTATCCTGTTACGATAGTCACTTGTTCATAAAAAGACTGCGAGGTGAGAATGGTGAAAGAATTAATTGCATACCTTGTAATGAAGAAAAATATATATCGTTTAGCAGAGAGGTCGTTGTCGACAAGTTTGTAAAAGAGGGAAAAGAGATATCAGTCAAACGCGAACTACGCTTTATAGATAGTTTTCGATTCATGCCCTCGA
>JACEVL010006387.1:0-13370 GCA_020284085.1 Aporrectodea caliginosa
TGCGTCTAATGGAGACTTGCAGGTTGCTGTAGTAAAAACGAAATGCGAACAATGATAATTATTGTTAAGAGAATTTTCTACAGACGACAACGGCCATTGTTGTCATAGGTTATCGTTAAACTCTGGATGCTGACGAATTGATGACAATCAAAACGCCACCACTGTCCTTACTCTGGTAGTGCCAGTCCTAAGTCTGAAGAAACAAAGAGACGAAATCAACGGCCCTGACAATCAGTCATTAGATGTCGTTTTGCCCTGACTGATAAATCCTTGATGATAAATTGTACCAAATTGAAATCTGAGAATTGTCTAAAGCGATATTTCTTAACGACGTGAACGCAATTGATGTCAAAGGATGTCGTTACACTATAGCAGTTGCTGTTGTTATCATTATCATTATCGAAAATGGTTCTGCTTCTATCTTCACAATTAAGATACTCAAAAACCGCATTGCATCAACAGATTCTCTACAACTTATCAACGTTTTTTCCCCAGATGTTAATGGCAACTTTTACTTTAATCTAGTAGATTTTTGTGTTTTGATCATAAAAAATAATAATATTATACATAATATGTACAGAAAATTAATATATGACATCTTGAGCCCATTTTATTCCATTAGAGGAATGAAAAGCAGAACATAGGATTGAACAAAATCATAGGAAATAAATTTAATAAATTACCTAAAAACCACAGTAGCCTTAATCTATTATAGGTAAACACAGGAAACAACTAATTACGTTACAATCTGTTTTCACATCTTTAAATCGCTGCAGCAGAAGCTATATATATCGCATAATTGTTAAAATAAGTTATGTATAGAATTAGCAAATTCCTTGGCCGAATTGGAATGATAAGTGTAGTAAAGCCAATATTATTTAAATATGTTCATCGGACCCAAAACCTCAATTCACTGGCGTCTCTCTCACTCTGTCTGTCTGTCAGAAGACGAAAGAGGATCGTCTGCGGTCTACTCTCCGCTGTTTGGTGGAACGCTGTCTCCGCCGAAGAGATCCGATTATTGCCGACGAATGCCGATTCTGCTGGAACGGTTCCGAATGATTCTCGATCTGATCCGATGGAATGGAATGGATCGGTCTGTTGTTTAGGAAATGTAATGCAGTGCATTGAGACATCAATTACGTAGCGCCGCTTTGGGGAACTTCCCAGAGAGGGAAGTTGGGGGTTGTGATCGGGTTGACAGGAAACAGAAGGAGTGGAAGACGTCGATGGGGGAGTGGGAGTGGAGATCTGAGGAGAGAGAGAGAGAGAGAGATGGAGGAAAGAAATTGGAAAACGATGATGTCACACCTTTAAATCGTTGCGGCAGAGGCTATATATAACTCATAATAGTTAAATTGTGTATTGGTAAATTGCTTTACCGAATTGGAATGATAAGTGTAGTGAAGTCTATATTTATTTATAATTTTTATATTCAGCGGACCCAACAGTGGAAAAGGTTGGAAGGCAGATGAGTCGCGAGAAAGCGGAGTGGACAACAGAGATATATATGGAGACAGAGACAGAGACAGACATACAGACAACCAGAGCGAGAGAGATAGATGGACGGAGAGACAGGCAGACAGAGGGAGAGATATAGATGGATAGAGAGACAGACAGAGTGAGTTAGAGATATCATATATTCGTTTAATGTGTTAACAACAGACATAACGCTGTAGGTGTACATAGAAAATAAAATACATCTAGATATTATAGTATATGAAGTAATAATAGCTTAGTAAGAGTTCAGGAATAACATACGAGATATACAATTTCGTGAGTCCTTGTCAGGAAGGTTAAAGTTATGTGGTCTGACCCTAAGAAAATAGGGCGTAAAATGTTGATTAGGAAACATGCATCTGAGGGAATGATTCTCATTTAAGAGGACGGCCTTAAAGAGTGAAGTGTCTGCGTTATAAGCAAGAACATTCATAGAAGGAGAATCTGACTGAATAAAACCAGAGGGTTTTAATCTGTTATTCAGACGTTCTATGCGGGATTTGTCCTTTTCGCTCGCCAGTCCCCACCAGGCGGAGGAAGCATACATTGTTCTGGCTACGATGGTGGCGCGGGTGATCAGTTGTAGAGAATCTGCAGATGCACCATGGTTTTTGAGTGTTTTAAGGGCGAAGATTGAAGCAGAGCCACTTTTGACGAATTTGTTGATGTGTTCCGTGACAGAAAGTTTCTCATCGATGGTGACGCCTAGGGCTTTTATTGAGGTAGAGCGAGGAATACCGGTGATTGAGGGTTTGTTGGAGAGTGAAGATTGGTTATGCTTGATGACTGCCATTTCACGGGTTTTGGAAGAGTTTATTTTTAATAGAATAGATAGAGAGGAGAGACCGATAGTCAGAGAGAGACAAAGAGACGGAGTCTAAGAAACAGAGACCCAAAGATAGAGACAGAGGGTGAGAGATAGATTGAAAGACAAACAGACAGGCAGACAGAAAGATAGAGAGTGAGAGAGAGAGAGAGAGAGAGAGAGAGAGAGAGAGAGAGAGAGAGAGAGAGAGAGAGAGAGAGACAGACAGAGAGACAGAGAGACAGAGAGACAGAGAGACAGAGAGACAGAGAGACAGAGGGAGAGAGATACTGAGTCAGAGACAGGCAGAGGAACAGACGGAGAGAATAAGATTTTAGAGAGGTTTTCGTGATAAATTCTTATCGCTCAGTAATATTCTTAGGATCTCATAGTTTCGTCACTAATGTAATTTGATGTTATTACGATAACTTATGTAGAGCATTTCAAGAGTAAGCCACTTCTGTGGGATATTGTAGCCGATTGGTTTTGAGCGCTCACCTTATAGAGCGGAACATCCTGTCCTGGGACGATTAGGAAAGTGGTTCGGAATTTTTTTTAAAGGAAGGCACCTGGCCTTTTAATTCATTTCTCATCCAATTAGTAATTTATTCTAATTACGAGCAAAGTTCTTTGTATCCAATCGCAGTGTTGCGACTATTTTAACACTGGTTTAAGTTTTAAAATAATTATAGTTATAGGCCTGTGTGGGTATGGATAGTCAGTAGTTATTCGCATTCTTGGCAGAAAATGCTGCAAAGATATTATCAAGCGGTGGCTTAGACACCTTTAAAATTATCCGTAATGACTGTATATATTCTGTATTCCGAGGAGGTTGACGGCACCCTTTGAGAAATTGGTGTAGATCATCGACCTATATTGAGTGGACACAGCATAAGAGATTCAAACTGAAGCCTAGCTGTTTGCCTGCCTTCGACGTTATTTGCCAGCCATGACGTCACAGGCAAGCAAACGGCTCATGAACTACTAATCAGAAAGCTGCGAATGAGGGCGCGTGATGCATGCTGGTATAGGAACTTTTCGAATAATCTTATCCTCGACGTTGATTGGATGCACACATAACGTATTATGTTAATGAGCTCTGTCTGACGTCATGGCTGGCAGAAAGCGGAAGCTTCACTTCACAGTACAACTTTAGCTGTGCTATGCTGTGTCCACTCAATTTAGTTCGATGGTGTAGATGCATTGAGAAAGTCCTTCACTCACAGTTGCTCAGCGCCATCGACTGATGCTTGTTTATTAGATAGTGGCGCTTAATAAATAGATATTAAGTGAACAACTAAAATAAATATTTTACGAAGTCAATTGAAAATTTGGACGGTAGACGCAAGTGTGTGTCGTTAAAAACGTTAATGCTATTATTTAATTAAATTAAGCTATTTACACACCTTTAAATAGCTTGATTTAAACGTTATATAGAGGTTTTAAGTGAGAGTTTGTTTCAATATCAACGTGTCTATCGCTATTTTATTACGCCCGAAGGCAGAAACAAAACATACATGCACAAATCTGATCACACATAAAATCAAACGCACAGACTGCGAACATGTTCGAAAAGATCATTTATGCAACTAAATTCACCGTTCAAGATGCCGACGAGTTCAGAGTAACAAAGAAAGTGCTCAACAACGTAACACCAGAAAATATCCCGGAGAAAATTAGATGTCGAATAAACTAGTCCCCTATAGAATATCATGTGACGTTTCTTAATAATGTGATGTAAGTCTAGTCTACCAAGGCCACAAATGAAGCCTTTAACAGATTCCTATTTATGGCATGATTATAATAACATTCTTAGCGGAAAGCGAGTTCTGGAAACTTTCTGGATTTTATGGATTTATCGTTATCAAACAAATTTTGCGCAAACAAATAGTTCGAAATACGACGAAATAGTCGACAGTTTTAGCTCGCCTGCAGTCGTGAGAAAGATATCACTTCGGTTTTCGCGTTATTCTCGCGGGAAACTTATAGGCTACTATTAAATATTTATTAAATGGAATTTGTATGACGAACAGATAAAAGAAAGATAGGTAGAAAGACATACAGAGAGACAGACAGACAGAAAGACAGACAGAAAAAGAGAAAAAGAGAAAGATAAATACTCTTAGACGTGAAACAATTATGGACGGAGTTTCAATTGTTTTCTTAAAGCAGTGGTTTTACAATGTTGTTAGTCGTAGGATGTCCTGTCCTCAAGTTGTTCTCGACCTACTGGATGAGGACAACGGACACAGAGGCCACTGTCGGATGCTTCACAAGTTCAAGGACGTGGCGCATCGAGTGCCGGACTCTGACCTGGATCGGAGAGATTGGAAACTGCACAGATGGTTGGCATGACGAAAAATTCAATCTATTCACTATATCTCTTTCCAACTGAAATATAATTTTTTTTAAAATTTGATCTATTCTTTAGATATGGCTGATTGCTTAGAAATGGTTTATTGCTTTATTATTATTTATTATATTTAGAGATTGGAAACTGCAAAGATGGTTGTCATCGTATAATTATTCAATCTTTCACTCTCTCCTTGAAACTGTTTCTAATTATTTTTATCTACTATAGACGCTACAGTGTCTTCGTCATTGGGTTTCAATGAGTAGAATTCTTTACAGCCTTCAGTCGTTCTTAGTAGAAGTGAGTCTATGTTAAAATATTTTACAATATTACCTGAAGGCATTGTTGCATCTTATTTCTTGAAATATTGGACCGGTGAATCGCTCTGGGTTCCTTGAGCAAAGGACTGTTTTGTGTAGGTTTGCATCACTGCCAAAATGTTGAAAAACACTGGTCTACGATAACTTAGTAGGTCTACGATAACTTAGTAGGTCTACACGCAAGATGTCGCTAAAACTCGGTACAACGATGTAATTAAGTCATGCTTTAAAAACACCTTCAAATCCCGTGTTCTCAACGCTATATAAGGTGTTGCGAACTAAAGCTAACAGTCACTCGCAACTCGCAAGCATTTAACGTACCTTAACTTCGCCACTGCTCATCTGACAGTGCCAGTCCCAAGCTTGGGGAAAGGAGGGCAACGCTAATCATCGTTGTACAACACAGTGCAGTGCGACCACTCTCCATTTTCTGAAATCCCAAGCTCTTTCCAGAAAAATCCCAATATTGGCCAAAAAGTGTACACAAAATCCCAAGTTACTGAAAACGAAAAAGTTATGATGAAATATGAAATGCGTTTTAACAATCACAATTTTCAATCAATCAATCAATCAATCCTTTTATTGTTTCCATAGAATAGTTTACAAGTAGTGATCCAGAGTAATCATAAATCAACGATCATATGTTTAGAAATTAAAACAGACAGATCACATGATTATCTTATTAACTTAATTGATGGAAACAATCTGGCACCCAGAAGGGACTTAAGTCCCGCTAAGTTAGGGATACCCGTGTACCATGTTAGCAGAAGGATGACAGATGAGTATAGTCTACACAAATAGGATTGTCAGAAAAAATGAGAATAACTGGCTTAACTAACAACACTTAACTAGGTCACTTAACTAATTGTGGTATAACAATGAATAACCATATTTAGATAACGCATTGACTATTGTTAAGGAGGAAGGCTCTGACTTCTTTTTTAAATAGGTCAAGATTCGGAAGAGTGCGCAGTGACTTCGGTAGGTTATTCCAGGCAGAAGGACCAGCACATCTTAAGGTAAAATAACGAGTTTTTGTAACACGGACTACCAAGAAGGGTGGTTACCACCCCCCTGGATTTCGTGTTTGGTTTTACATATCATAACTTGTAATATAGCATTGGATTCAACATTCATTTCTGCACAGAATGGTATATTTAGTTGTACATTATGTGAATGCACATCGAAATTACATCATTTTTAACAACGGAACCCATTAATTAGCAATATTGTATATTATTGCGTGCATTTTGTACTTTTTGGATAAACAAATATAAGATTATGTGTGTTTTGAAACTAATCTATGTATAAAAGATACACAAAATCATCCCTACACATGTTTATATAGTATAAATGTACATCCATACATATATATCCATACATATATATCGGTTTACGTTGTAATGCTGTATTCAGCCATTTTCACACAGATTACGCGTATTATTATTTATTTGGATCACTTCCGGTATTCAAAAGACAAAGATGTAGGTATGCAAATGAAGCCCTACATTCCCTCTAAAGAATGGTATCTTTGTTTTTCTTCCAGGAAGACAAATGAATACGCTACAGACAAAAAACTAAGGGGGAGTCCTTCCATTCAGCCATTTTTCACACATATTACGCGTATTATTATTTATTTTGATCACTTCTGGTTGTCTCAAGTCAACTCAGTGACCATAGAAATGTAGCCCCACATTCCTCTATAGAATGGTATAATTTGTGTCTCTTAATATTAAACGACGGATAAGATATAGTCGAAAATCTAGGGGGTGGTATCCACCCCCTCTGGTACCTCGGGTATATTGGGTATAACTTTTGAACGGTGTGAGATATCATCTCACATTTTACCTCAAAACGTGTGTAAATGAACCCCCTACAGCTACTTAAAAGGTCAAATTTTTATTCCATACGGAAAAAGTTTGAGATGAAAAAAACCTAGGGGGGTGGCAACCACCCACCCCTTGGTAGCCCGAGGGTTAAGGTAAAATAACGAGTGTTAGTGCGGGCATAGGTTCCATCAAAGTTATCGAGAGATCTTGTATAATGAGAATGTGTATCAGAGATTTGCAATTTATTTATCTGAGGGATATTAAGTATTCGTATTATACTAAATCTACTTGCAGTGTTAGTTATCAATGATCTCCCAGCAATAATACGTACAACTCGTCTCTGTAATACAGATAGCCTATTCAGACGAGAGGAATAATTAGAGGCAAATAAACAAACAAATGTCGAGCTGAGAACTCACAAAGAAAACAAACTGGAGCATGACATGGAATTAACAAATTACAATGTTTACAAGTAACAATAATAATAAACATCTTTCTGACAGACCCTCAGAGCCGGTTTTTCTCATCTGATTCGATGCCACTGTTGAACAGTACGGTAAAAACTAGTGTGTAGACCTTAGAAAAATATCCCAAGATTGCTACGCAAAATCCCCAGATCCCAAGCCAACACCCCAAAATCCCACGATCTTGGGAAAAATTCCAAGGATTGGTCACACTGACAGAGTGTCATTAAACAGCAACAAAGCAAATAACTTTCTTTTATCGTCATAATATATAAAAATAATAATTATTAAAATTATAATAGAGCTGTAATAATATGCTAAAATTATTTCTGTCAACGTCAATGGTCTGTGTTGCCATTATAAGATGTCGTTAAACTCTGGATCCATTTCGTTTAATCATCGAACGTTCATGGCGCTGGCGGCCGCAAGATGTCGTTCAACCCTAAAAACTACGATTCCATTATCTTATGCTGTTTACACACATTTAAATCGCTCTTTTCTACGCTATATGGATCAAAACTATAGGTTTACTTTCAACTGCTGTTCCAGGTTGTCGCGTGATGTGGATGTTCTAACAAACATTAATTAGCATTAATTAACACATGTGTAACCTTTTTTCACATGGTGTTTAATTAACTCCAGTTACTAATAGATTCTTAAAACTACTGGTGACTTGAGAAACCATTGTTTCAGATTCAAGTCGAATTCCACCGCTTGTGATTTCAAACGGTCAAGAATGATGGACGTTTTCACATCTCTTCCAGCTGGTTAGTCAGTCATTCGGGAAATCGAACAGAGGAACTAGACCAAAGGACTGATTGAAACTAACAATTCATCCTTTTTATAGCGTGTTATTTTAAGTGTTCTTAGATACAGAAATTCAAACATATGCACACACACACACACACAAACACACACACACACATACATTGCTATATGCAAGCATTATGAATTCATAAATCACAAATTATGATTAAAAATGGATAAATGAATGAATGAACGAACGAACGAACGAATGAATGTGCTTTGAAACGCGCATGTTGACTTAGAAACGCAAACATACACTTGTTGATTATCACTTAGGTCTGGCTGTTGTGATAATCGTTGTCTTAGCAACGTTTGCTCTTTATTTAGAACTTTCTCGCGTAAATATGGCTATTGTCGTAATCGTTGTCATGGCAACCTTTGTTCTTTCTCTATAGGTCTGGCTGTTATGATTATCGTTGTCTTGGCAACGTTTGTTGGTTTTACGATCATCCGTAGGTCAATTTACCTAATTAATTTAATGCTAATTACTTCGCTAATTACCGCATCATAATAACGATGGATTGCAATTAGGTTGTACTTATAACATAGTCTGATGCCTACCTGTCATTTGTTAGACTGTATTCCTGCCTCGAATTTGTATAGTTAACGTACGATGGCGTCAACGACCCTGTCAATCAAAAGATGTCGTTAAAAGCTGAATACGGTTAATGATAATCAAATCTACTTACACACCTTTATATAGGTTTCACCGACGTAATATAGCTGATATTATCGTCGAAGAGTTGATAAGAGTTGATGCATGTATTTTATTTATGATGTCTGGTTGCATTGAATAAAAAAAAAATGTTTGAAAATTAAAATTAAAATATAAATTTCATATAATAATTTCAGGTTTTGTAAACTTCATAGTTACAGGTTTTGTAAACTTGAAACCAATGCTGTTATATAATTGAATAGCTGGATTTGGAATCTTATGTACATTATTGCTGTTTATCAGGAATCTTTTCATTGTACATTAAAAAAGATTTGTGTGATAATTGCTGCAAAACAGTGTAGGCCTATAATTTGTCTGAAAGACCAACCTACAGTATGTTATCTTATACAAGTAACATTGACATTAGTATCTTAACTGACTATAATATTATGCTGCTAAACAATTAATATTAGTGACATTATAAAGTACTGTTTAGATGCCTTTAACTCTATTCAATTTTGTTTCAATTGTACTGTACATAATATTGAATTGTCGTCAACGGCCTTTGATGTCATATGATGACGTTAAACTGTGGATTAAAAAAAAAAAAAAAGAGTTGATCATTTTGTAAATGGAGTAAGTGGATGTTTTAGTGGAGTTTTTTAGTGTGTATAGTTTTATATCTTACTCAAATCTGTAAATATTTAATTAAACTCTTTTACTAATACATTGTTATTATGCATTTAAATGTATGTACTGTGTTCCAATGTTGGTTGCAATGCTGGCTACCATATTACTATTATTCAACTTTGGTTTTTCAATAATACATATTACATATGGTGTGGTTTGCTTACTGTATCACAGTAGTTAATATGTTGCATAATACTGTAGCACTGTGTTGCAATGCAGGTTACTGAAATATTCATAAACAACTTCTTATCAACTGTTGATTTTTGAATATGTTATGTCATAATAACAAGAACTGATGTCAGAAATTTTTAAATATTATTTATTGGTAAATAAATTTCTATTATTACCATATTATTGTTATTCAACTTTGGTTCTTCAATATAAGATATGATTTGGTTTGGTTACTGTATTACAATAGCTACTATGTTGCATAATACTCAGTACTGTGTTATAATAAGAGATCTGTGATTATAATTTTAATCTATTGAAACTATACTTTAAACAATTATAATACATGTATGTTTTGTTACTTAATGAACTTGTATTACATGTATAGTATGTTAGATACATGAACAGTTTAAAAGAGTACTTCGTAACAAAAAAATTTTATGGATCAATTGCTGTATAGTTACATAACATTGTTTAAATTGCATGAAATCATAGACAGAATAAGATGAACTACCTTATGTTACAAAAATATTGAATATTAGTTAAATTGTAAAGCTCTGTTTGACACATTTGATGGTGCCATTCGGATTCTATAAGTTTCTTGTAATCATTGAATTGTATCTTTCCTGTATTGTCGTCAACGGCCTTTGATGTCATAAGACGACGTTAAGCGTTGGAATAAATAAAATAAATAAGAGTTGATCAATACAATGCATGGTGGAACATAGCAGTGAAACTTTGCCACTTCCCTAAAATGTGGTAATTTTCTTTATGTGGATTAGCTGCTGTAAGATAATATTATTCTCTTCTCTTGTTGCAAAGACTGTCCGTGATGAGTTGTTTATAAATCTTATTCTTTGTTCCTTTGACAATGCAGGGCGAGTTTGACCCTTTTCTAAAAGTATGTTTTTTGGACTGTTCCTATTTATCTAACCATCCACAGGTTTAGAAATTATCATTTATTTGAGCTCTGTGTCTTAGAGGAACCCGTGTATTTATTTGAGCTCTGTGTTCTATCAGTGAATTTGATTCAACGGTCTTTGTAGGCATGCCATACCATTCTGTCTTACTTCCTAGTCTCTATTCTTCCGCTAGGGTCATAATCCTTTGGATGCATCTTTATGGTTTGTTTGCACTAGTCTTGGGTTCATAACGCCAAGGGAGACATTTGACTCAAGTTTTGATTGATTAATTATATCGTTCCTGACTACAAAGCCACTTTCAGTATCATTATCATCCGGAACTATATCACCAGATGAATACAGATTTTGAACAACCTAATTCTCCTAATCATTTTTATGAGTAATATCATCAACGTCATTCTTATGATCATTCTCATAAACATTCTTTTGGACATTCTCACGAGTAACAATCTGATGATAAAGCCTATTAGTAACATCAACAACGTAATTCTTGTGATCATTCTTAGAACTAAAATCATTTCTTAATTTCATATAAAATTATGTCAACTTACATGTAACATGATCCTTTGAAGGATGGCGAGTGGCTTGGATCCAAGAGTTTAACGAATATGTCTTATTACCTCAAAGACCGTTGACGTCGATAAGAGGAAATTCTTTAAAATATTAGCCACTTCTATTATAGCTGATTTGCTTTTCAGCCATGTTATTCCAGTGTATAACGACATCTGATAGCCACAAAAACCTTTGACGTATTAAAGTTATTAATGTTTTAAGAATTATCACACATACGACGGAAATTTTACATATATAGCGTTGTTAGAAAGTTTTTTACAGGTGTCGAAGCCGATCTTAAAATTATTAGAAGTTTCCGGTGTTTAACGACATTTTATAGCTACAAAGATCGTTGACGTAGTTAAGGTTATTGCGGTATTAGGAAATGCGACGTATTTAATAGCGATAAAGCGAATTTTTGTATATATAACATCATTTGAAAGTTATTTAAGGGTGTAGAAGCCGATCGTAACAGTATTAGTAGTTTCCGCTGTTTAACGACATCTTGTGGCGGCGAGGACCATTATTAACACACAACATATCCTCATCATTTTGACGACTGAAAATTTTAACGAAACTCTTAAGCATATAATTATCATCAGTTTAAAGCTATTTAAGTTGTCTGAGCAGATCGTAATATTATTCGTAGTTTCCGGTGTTTAAGGTCATCTAGTGGTGGCCAGAGTCGTCAATTACAAGATTAATTAGCGACAATTCGAAAATGTAGGCTATACAACGCAAAGAAAAATAGGAATGTATAACGTCCGAAAGGTTAACGTGTCAAAACAAAGTCTAGCAATGTCATTGGGGCGCGGTGGTGTAGGGGTATGTTCGGTGCCTTGCAGCCGGAGGGTTGCTGGTTCGAATCCACCTCAAGCCGCCGCGTAGGAGACCCTGGGCAAGTCCTTCACTCGCAATTGCTCATGCGCTTCGGCGTGAAACTCCGATTCAGTGTCCGCGATGTAGTCGGGAGCGCCTCTGAGTAGAAATCTTGAAGGGGCGCTATAACAAGTGCTCATACATACATACATACATACATACATACATACATTAGTATTAATCGTTCAACGACATCAAGTAATACATCTGGCACTATATAATATGTATACCACAACTTACCATACGTGACCCTACGTTACATTACCTTGACGTTACCTTACTTTACCTTCACTTACCATACCTTATATCTAGCCTACCTTGTCTTAATATCTGCTGCCTTGTGGGTAAAAGATTTCGGAGATTTGTATTTTTATTTTTTATATTCAAGATCACTCACTTCGATCATGTTTCAGGAATGGAGCGCCACTGACGAGTCTCTCTCCCTTCAAGTGTCGCTATATAAATATGCAATTAGAATTTATTACTACAATCGTATCCACAGAAGAGTTTTGTTGATTGAAGGAAGTCAGCTGAATTGGATGAAACGGACGATGAGTTCATAATTATTATGACCCTTTCTCTTTGCGTCTTTCATATTAGATTATTATCTAATATTCGAGCTTATTTTAGATATTTCAGTTTATTGTAAATTTTGATGATGATTCAAAATACTTTCATAGTTTGAAAGATTATCTAATTCTATGATCCCGTATATAATCCGTAACTTTGCAATCCGTATAGATAATTTTCGTGTAGTTAGTAAGGATAAGTTTAGTAGTAATCAATTAAAGATAGATATAAATCGCATCCAAACGTTGTACGAATTAACTATAATACACATTCTCACATATTTCCTTTTACCTAATCATGACAACGACGAACAGACGCCGCCTTTTTCTCTGTGAAAAACCTTTCTCTACAGCGGAACTTAAAGTAACAAATCCTGAAGAGGCATCCCTGGCCTCGTTTCAATCGAAAACTCGCCAATACCATTTTTTAATAAAGTGATCGAAAATCATTGGTTTTGACAAGAGATTTAACAGATAATTTGCGAACAAGATCCAATTGCCCTGCCGTTGTTGAATACATTACTTCTCTTCTGCTCTCACTTATATGGCGAATAACACACTTAAAAGAGGTGTGTAACTGTTTTGAACATTTCTCACCGTAGCTTAATACATATTATTATATTACAAATAATTATATTAATAGTAGTTTACAGCGTTTAACGACATCTTACGGCTGCCAGGGCCGTTGACGTCGCCCTTCTCCTTATTCCTGGTTTTGGACAGTCACTACCAGAGGACAGGAATTGTCGGAGGTAAGTTACATCTAAGGCACATTGGTATAATTTCATGGGTGGAGACATTTTTTGGGGTTTTAAAATTTTGGTTTGGGGCCCCTTTATGTCTTTTCGGTGGCGAT
>JACEVL010006388.1:0-12838 GCA_020284085.1 Aporrectodea caliginosa
TCTATAAAAGAAGCTAACTCAATCCATGCAGAGTATCCCCATGCTCGTTTAGCAAAACTGTAATTGTAGTTAAAACATCTATCATGCCGATGTCTAATGCACAAAGAATCAAAACCAAGCTATAATCAGCACAATATCCAGAAGATCAGTCCATAAGGAAGACAATAGAGGACAAGTAATTGAAAAAGTCTGAAGTTGAAAACGAGATAACATAAGCAACTAACTAGAATAAACATACAGAGTGTTCCAAAATCTAGGTCCAGATTGTTCCTTCTTGGAAAAACTTGTTACCTGAACACTGACTAGGCAATAATTACATTCCTTTTGTTTTCATGCTATTCGTTAAATTTAATGAGAAATAAATTCGATATTAACTGATTTTGAACTCTGCATGGAAAGTCTAAAATCTATAAGAGAAAAGCAGAATTTTCATCTGTTGCCTGAAAATCATGAAGAGACTCTCACTACCTGGATGTGACTGACACCCCTTTCACATCTTCAGAAAAATGAACTTGCCAAATAAATTAATACAAAATTTTACATATAATTTTCACGATGCAACAGCTTCCTACTACATCTCTAATTTTATTTATTGCAAGATAAATATACAAAGCAAACACCTGCTGGTAAAAATTTGCACTGAATCTGAAAGGCAGAAACAGAAAGCGATTTAATCCTTAACAGCTTTTGATAAGAAAAATTTGATGAGAAATAAATTCAGGATTACCTGGCATCGAAATCCAACAGCCCGACTCTACAACAGATAGTAGAATTTTAATATTGCTGCCACAAAATCATGAAATTTCCCCAGCCCATCTCAACCACTCCCAAATTACGATTGACAAACCCTCCCCGACTTAGACACGAACTTCAAAAATAATTTAATACAAAATTTGGATATACAATTTTGACAATGCAATACCATCTGGCTTTACAGCATTATTTCGTCTACATAAAAGACACAAAGTTCCTGTGAATAAAATGAAGTACTGGATTCTAATGCAGAGGGCTAGCAGTTTTTAAGGAATATGGAAGCAGTGAAATTATTGAATTATTGCAATTATAAAGAAATCAAGTCACACTCCTACATTTTTTTGATTAAATTGTGGAATATTGAAGCAGCAAATCACTAAATGCAGAGACAATCAATCAGACTTCCACCGTAAGAAATTTTACTTAAGTTGAACCAGACTTAAGACAATACTTGAATTAAAAACCATTACTTAATTTGATGTTAGAATCAGACCAGCCAAAAAATCTGACAATGCGTCTAGCATGCAACAGTCGCTATTAAAAAAACAAGCATTTACTAAATTAGCACCAAAAACTTCCAATCAGTTGATTGACAAGTCATCCCTGGTAAACAATTTAACATTGTTATTAATACTAGCATTTATCTAATTACTACTATTATTACTATATTCGGGATACCCTTCACTGGCTCCCTATCCCAGGGGTCTCCAAAGTACGGCCCGCGGGCCACATCCGGCCCGCTAAGGCCTTTAATCTTGGCCCGCAGAACTCTCGTTGAAGAAACAAATTAAATTGGGAAAATTGAAACTTTTAACGCCGCTGTACTCTGACATGCATATTGCCAAAATCCATGTCGTTTCTCTGATCTCGATGCTCTTCAAAAATACGAACCTTCGAAAATACTTTTGACTCTAGTCTCTGTTATTGAAGACTTACCTCCTGACTTACAAATGGAAGTTATCGATTTGCAATCCAATGACATCATGAGGGACGAATTTAAGGAAGGAAATTTGATTGAATTCTACAAATGCCTTCCATCTGACCAATATATTTATTTAAGGAAATTTGCTCATGAATTCATTTCAGTTATTGGCACTACATATTTGTGTGAGAAGACTTTTTTAAGATGAAGTACACGAAATCCTGCTACAGATCGCAATTGTCTGATGAACATTTGAATGCCTTACTTATGATTGGAACCACTCACTGTGAACCGCAGTTGGATAGGATTATTTCATTCATTCATTTCATTCATTCAGAGCATTTATATAGCGCCTCTTCAAGAAGCTACTCAGAAGCGTTCCGTTCCAGCCACGACTAAAGAAAAAAGACTTGAGGGAACTGTAGAACCCTGCCGGTTGGCTCACAAGTAAAGAGCGGAGCTTAAGCGGGAGGTCATTCCAGGTGGAAGGTCCCACAACCGAAAATGCACGGCGCTGCTTAATAGCCAAGCGTGCCCGTGGAACTAGGAGCTCACCCCTCGTCGTAGAACGAAGTGCCCGACGCGCTGCAACGTCGGACACTGGGTGACAAAGATCACGCAAGTAAGATGGAGCACAGCCAAGAACGCAGCGAGAAACCACAGCAGCAGTGCGGTATGAGATCCGCTGAGAGATAGGCAGCCAGTGCAACACATCACGTATGTATGCAGAGACAGGAGAGAACTTAGGAAGTCGTTCAATGAGACGAGCAGCCGAGCGTAGAACTCGATCTAGTCGCCCCAGAACCCCAAGATTTCAGAAATGCATTAATTTCATGCTTTGCACACTAATCAGGGCTAACGAGAAACCATCTTAATTGTTATTGATATCTGCATTGAAATTCTGCACTGCATCAGATCTCAGGAATAATATAGTCTGTTTAAAGTTATTCATTCGCGGTTTTTTATTCGGAGTTTTGGCCCGTGGAGCTTTAGAAAGTCAGCAATGTGGCCCACCGCTGGAAAACTTTGGAGACCCCTGCCCTATCCAACAGCGGGTACCCTTCAAAATCCTTTCCCTCATGCGTAACTGCCTTGTTGGGGTGGCCCCATCCTACCTGAGGTCTTTTTGCACCTTTGTGTCTTCCTTCCTTACCTGCGAGGGCCTCTTTGCGATCTTCGACCTGTGGCCTTATGGTTGTCCCTCGCATGCGCTCTGCTACGGCTCACTCTAGGTGCTATGCCTGTGTTGGTCCATCAGTTTGGAACTCTCTTCCCCAGTCTCTTCGCCTTGAGTTACTAGCCCTCTTACCTTCCCAGTTCCTGAGACATTTTAAGACTTTCCTCTTCGCTGACGCAGGCACTGACTCAGGTCGACAAGCACTGCTGATTTCTGAGCGGCGCTATATAAATGTTCGGTTACAATTACAATTACAATTATATTAGTGTCAGCATTTCAGTCCGTGAAATTTTAAACTAATGACTGGTCAAGTATTCGATTCAAATTCAATAAGCTCAAACTCTATTAGAAAGAGTGAGTTTTTAGGTGTTTCTTTAAATTTTTCCAGAAAACAAACCACCTTTGGGTGCTTTAATCGTAATCGTAATCTCCAAATTTCTAAAGCGCCACTCGAAAGCCAAGCGCAGGGCAAGCTTATTCACGAGCGCTGAAGCTAAAACACTTACTTTAGTTTATACAGTCGATAAAAATTAAAATTACCTAATGGCTTTGTCTGCTTCACCAGACATCATTCTGTAATAGAAAATATAAAGCTTTTTAATCAGTTGAAATACAGTTTACATAGCATCGTCAGTTGCAAGCAACTTCTAGGGTGCATTACCATGTGCATGGTAACACCTGAAGTGCACAGAGTACAGGACACTAGAAATAACTAGCAACTTATGAAAAATTGTCATATTCACAACAATAAATATAATTTAGTTATAAAGTAATTAAAATGACAATTACCACACTCCAGAGGTTGTGGAGGGGGCCTTGACGAATGCTGTGGACTAAAATTCTGAAGCAGCTGTAACAGAAAATATCAAGCTTTTTAATTTATTGCAAATTAACCTACCAAGTACCGGTACTGCCATTTTCTTATTCCATCAGTGTTTTACTGTAAAGTAGGCCTAAAGATAACCAATTTACATACAAATATGCACAGCAAACTGCATGGCAGATCTTATAAAATAAGTCAAACATCATCATGCAGTTGTGCAATTTAAAACGATCAAAGTGATCATGCATATAGATTTCCAGTTGTTGATTGAAAAGATTCAAAATTCACATTTCTACATGATAAAATCAAAATAAGCAATCTTTTAAACTATTACTATTTGTATTAATATCTAATTACTTGATCTGACTAAATCTTACCTATATAGAATACGCTGCCGGAGGGGAAGCCAACAGAAACAAGAGATGTGTAGGTTCGACCTTCGTCTGATACAGTAATCGTAAGTAGCCTAATAATAATAATAGCGTCAGTTTCTATGGTGCCGTAACACAGCAATGCTGCATTGCTGCTACAAGAACGCCTACACGATACTATGACATCGAGATGAGTATAATCTATATATATCTACAGTCATGGCCATAATGCATGCATCACCACAATTTTGCATACTTTTTTTAGCGAAAAGTTGTAGGCTACTTATGCTATCGGGTCTAATTTTAATGTTACTTAAAGATCCTTTATACGATATATAAGCCACTATTGATGCAGTTCATCTTCATCTTTCTACTTATTTGTTTGTTTACAGAGAGTTTTAGTGAAAATTGATTTCTTTCAATACCCCTTTACCTTCGACATGGCTGAATCACGTTGAATTGCTGTCTCCATGACCCGGGAACTCACCTGACCTTAACCCGATTGAGAACTGCTGGGTGATGTTGAAGCGTAGAGTTGCCGAGAAGCACTACATCACTTGGGGCACTTAAAAAATAATCTCGAGCACGTGGGTTCAAGAAATTACACCAGAGTACTGTGAAAAACTGTGCATTTCAATGCCTTCACGTATTGTCATGGTTATCGCCAACAAGGGCAAACACACTAGGTACTATAGCCAGTAAACTTTGTAACGAAGTACTTACATACATGTACAGTAAATGTGTCTAATTCTCATGTTTAATGGAGACAAAAGAGTCTAACTCCCATGTTTATTGGAATAAAAGTGAGGAAACATACAAAAATCCAGGTGATGCATGCATTATGGCCATGACTGTATAATAACATGAAGCGACGAATAAGCCTAGTAAGTGTAGCTACAGTTGTTGTTCTGTTGAAACGCTGCTGTAGCCACGCCATTCGCTGTCAGCGCAAGACGTTCACCTGTCCTCAGGGTGATGCCGAATGTCTGTATGCGCCTCTGTCCTACTCGGTCAACTTCATCGCAGTTCCTGGCAAACTGATTCGAGTCCCGACGGATCTGTTCACGATGAGAGGCCCGGTCACTTCGAGTCGACGGCTCCAGTTCGAGCTGAAGGTGATCAGCGCACAGGATCCGCGGACGGGCGCCGTGAGGGCGAACAGAGCCTACTTCAACCTCAACCAGATGCGACCCAACGAAGTGGTCGTCCAACTGATACATGAGATTCACGGAGCGCAGGACATTCAGCTCCAACTGAACATGAACGTCTACAGCAAGGAGTTCAGGGACAACGCCGAGGAAGTCTTCTACGGAACAGCCGTCGCCAAGATATTCATCTACATCACGGAAGATCCTTGGTAGCTACTATGTCCAGCGCAGCGTCTCCTCCACTCAGGGCGACGAACGTCGCTCTCTTCCAAAGGGTCTGCGTCGTCGTTTTACAATAATTGGCATTAATTGATTCACGGCAACTGCGTCAGATGAGTTAAACGACTTTTGAAGTAGATAATTATCATCGTAAGTAATGTAGAAAAGAACTTGTGTAATACACTGCCAACTCTAAAGGACAGAGTCTCACAGAGTCACTTGTGTGGCAGCAGAGCATGAAATACATTCGTGTAGATAGCGTCACTGTAGACAAGTAGGCTAATACAGCAATGGATTCAGCATTCATTTCATGAACAAAATGGTATATCTAGTTGTAGGCCTAAATTGCGTGAACGCACTTCGAAATTCCATAATTTTTAACAACGGAACCGTCCTGAATTAGCGTTCATCTTGTAGGCTACTTGTTGGAGAAACAAATCTATGATTATGTTTGCTTTGAAACTGATCTATGAATCCAGGAACATTTTAAATATAATGAGGCTTCATTTGTAACAATAGCTTACAAACTATAGTTCATAGTCTGTGTTAGGTACAGCTTAAAACCTAAAGGCATGCAGCTATATCAACATGAAACAAGACTTTACGTTGTTGTTCACGGCAGTCAAATATGTCGGTGGTCCTTGCAGTTATTATAAGTAACTCTCGTTGTTTTGTGCAAATGCTTCCTGCAAACATGCTTCTAACTTCATCTTCAGTTTCTGTTTCAGCTAACATAAGTTCTAAATCTGTAGCTGTTGACAAACGTTTACGTAGAAATATCAGTTTACGTTGTGATGTTGCATTCAAATGTTTCACACAGATTATGCGAATTTTGTTTATTATGATCACTTCCAGTTTCCAAAAGACAAAAAAGTAAGCAAGCAAATGAAGCCCTGTATTCCCTCTAAAGAATGGCATACCTGTTTCTCTTGCAGGAAGAATAATGAATACGCTATAGTCACAAAACTAGGGGAGGGTGTTAGAATCACCCCCCTCTGCTACCTCGGCTATATCGGGTATAACATTTAATGGCGTGAGATACCACCACCATCTTTACCTCAAAATGTGCTCAAATGAACCTCCTACAGCTACTTAAAACGTCAACCACCCCCATTGATAGCCCCGAGGGTTAAAATCAACTGAAAAGACGGTTTTTGCTTTTAAGGTTATCTTTAACCCTCAGGCTACCGAGGTTTTGTGACACGAGCTACCAATGGGGGAGGGTGGTTACCACCCCTCCTGGATTTCGCGTTTGGTTTCACATATCATATCTTGTAATGCAATATTGGATTCAGCATTCATTTCTGAACACAATGGTATATTTAGTTGTACATTATGTGAATGCACCTCGAAATTACATAATTTTTAACAACTGAACCCCCTTAATTAGCGATATTTCATATTATTGCGTACATTTTGTACTTTTGGATAAACAAATATAAAATTATGTGTGTTTTGAAACTGATCTGAGTCATTTTCCGGTAACATGGTAAATTCACAAATTCAACAAGCAAAAAAAAAATTTTTTAAAATAAATTATTTTTTCTTTGGAACAAATCTTGAATGTTTCTATTTCACAAATATATATTTGGTTTTGCACTAATATGTAAATGTAAAAAGTTTTTGGTAGAAAAAAATAGCCTTACTAAAATATTTGTCCACTCCGTTACTGTATACATATGAGATCTGTTTTATACATTGTACAGCTTCTGTTGTGTATTTTGACATTCCAATATGTTTCTAGTATTAATATTTATAAAATAGAAATAAAAGAAATAAGAATACATATAATTATTTGATTCCATCACAGTTTCATTTATTTAGAAAAGTTCCACTCCGTTACGGAAATAAATGCAATTAATGTCAAGTTGAATAAAAAAAAATGTCCAAATAACTGAAAAGAAAGCACTTGAGCCAATCATTCCCAGTGATCGAATAAACAGAAAACACTAAAATGTTTATGGTATTGTCTTAAAAATCTGCTCACAGCATCAAAATACCACACCATTTAGCCTATAATAATTCCACTCCGTTACTATCTTTCGAGTGTCGAGCTCAGTTTTTCCACTCCGTTACATAGCTATCCCATGCGTTACCAAATAAATGTTAACGGAGTGGACAGGTAACGGAGTAGACAATTTGGGTTGCAGCACGGTAAATACCATATTATCGCTCATGCGTCCACATCGATCGTTGGTAAAATCATTATTTTCCTTATAAGCGTTATATTACAAATATTATTTCAATTAGATTCATTTATAATCATGGCAAAAATGCAGTAACGGAGTGGCTGTATAATTAAAAAACACCTCTGGTACGAAATAAATGAAAATTTGTAAAAAATTTGTCCGACCATGGAATTCGTTTGTGAAGCTATTAATAACTTACATAGATTTGCACAGAAGAGATGAGTCCAGTTGCGCGGCCACATAATTAAATGGTTCTGAGATACAATATTATTTTTACATGGTAACGGAGTATACACAAATCCTGGGGGACAAGTTTTAAAAAATTCTTTTAATTATACTGAAGATCCGGTTCACCAAGTTGTATTTTAAAACATACACAAATATATAATACATAAGAAACACGTGAATTTTTTGGCTCAATACAAATCATTTCGAAATTGTAGACTAAAGCAATAAGTACTAGAGCCTAGGGACAGTAACGGAGTGGAACATTTTAAATTGAAAATAAATTTTAATAAATTACGTTATTGCTTTAAATTACTTTCAAATATCTGAAATTGCTGTCTGATCAAATACATTTTAATATACATCCCTACATATGTTTATATACGTATAAATATACACCCATACATATGTATCCATGCATATACAGGGTGGTCCAAAATAAACCGCACAGTGACAGTTTTCTTGATATAATGTATAACAATTCAATGTTTAATGCCATTTTTCTTACTTATTTATACATTTTCTCTGACGTCATTATTGACTTCATCATTGTTTATCATAGTTTATGGTAAAGAAGTTGTTGTTTATAAGAGATTGTGATCACTACGCTGTTTGGGGCGCCCTTCAACAGATGGTATACCGTCGTAGAAGTTTCACTACAGTGGATCAGCTGAAAGAAACAATCGTCACAGAGTGGACCAAGCTGTCACAGCGTTTCATTGACCGCGCAATTGATCAATGGCGTCGTCGGCTTCAATGCGTTGTCCAGCAGCAAGGAGGACACATTGAACATTTTATGTAACGAAATCCATCCATGTAATGTTACAGTAAAAATAATTGCTGTGTTTTTGTGAATTTTCACGGTTATATTTGAATTGGTCTGACTAAAGTACTATCAATTTATCATTGTGCGGTTTATTTTGGACCACCCTGTATATCGGTTTACGTTGTGATGCTGTATTCAGCCATTTTCAAACAGATTACGTGTATTATTATTTACTTTGATCACTTCCGGTTTTCAAAAGACAAACATGTAAGTATGCAAATGAAGCACTACATTCCCTCTAAACAATGGTATATTTGTTTCTTCCAGGAAGATAAATGAATACGCTACAGACCAAAAACTAAGGGGAGTGCTTGCATTCAGCCATTTTTCACGCATATTACGCGTATTATTATTTATTTTGATCACTTTCGGTTTTCAAAAGACAAACATGTAAGTATGTCAATGAAGCCATGCATTCCCTCTAAAGAATGGTATATTATTTTGTTTCTCTTCTAGGAAGAACAGTCAATAAGCTGTAGTCGAAAAACTAAGGGTGGGTGGTATCCACGCCCCCTCTGGTGCCTCTGGTATATCGGGTATAACTTTTGAATGGCGTGGGCTACCACCATGATGTTTACCTCAAAATGTGCGCCAATGAATTTGCTACAGCTACCTAAAATGTAAAAATTATATTCCATATGAAAAAAAATGTATGCATAAAAACGTAGGAGGGGGGTGGTATCCACCCCCACCCCATGATAGCCCGATGGTTAAGGTATGTACATGAAGATTATGATATCACGGTAAGGGTGGCCTAATTATTGAGCGTAGGCTACTTCCATATTATTACTTTAAGTCGCTGTAGAGAGTCAGCACTCCAGTAGTCCGTTCATTCTTTCTTATTTGCATTATTTATGTATAAAAATGAATTTTATAAAAAAAATCAGGTTTGACAATATTTATCACATAAACTTAAATTCTTAGACGATGTAGTAGGCCTAATGTTATTGGGCTCCCTCTTCTGTCTAGGGCCACACTACTAAGTTTCTCGCTAAACTAAAGACTGCCTTATTTAGCTGTGGTTGGACTGGGAGCGCTTCTGAGAGGACTACCTTGAAGAGGCGCAATGTAAGAGCTCCATATGAAAGTTAAAATACATTCGTTAGATGGCAGCCTATACCTTCTGAAACTCCAGTTTATATTTAATTGTAGTGAACGACTTTAATCGATCGCCATTTTGTGTTGATGACGGTACGAAACAGATTGTATGGAAATTTGACTTTAATGTCAAACCTGGTTAGATTCTATAACTCTGATAATAAGAGTGATCGGCCTTATCCATATTTAACTGAGACTGTGCAACTCCAGTGTGTTAAGTGATGCTGCCGTTTTTGCCCGTTAAATATTAGCTTGTGTTGTACACTGGGACTGCTGCATAATTCTTTCAGCCACCAAATGATGCCTAGTCGTTCTACTGTAATGAGCAGCAGTGAAATTGTGTTCTATATTTTAAAGCATATTAAAATTGAATTTGTACTTTTCGTTTTAGCAAGTGCATAAAGAAGAGAAGCTGCATTCTGTTCAAGCTTCAAAATTCAGTTGCAAAGCAAGGTCTAAATCTAATTACTCTTCATCAAGGACATTACAGTGGATTTATTTGAGTACAACTTTAGGTAATCCTGGCAACGGCGCTCCCAAATTATGAAATGAAAGAAGTCTACAAAGCTATTTGATATTGTCACTTTAAAATGGAAGCTGGATTGATGAAAAGAACTGTTTCCATAAATGGAAGCTGGATTGATGAAAATAACTGTTTCCCTAAATGGAAGTGGGATTGATGAAAACATTCCTGTGTTGAAATAGAAGCTAGATTGATCGAAATAATTTTCCCGTAAATAGAAGCTGGATACCATGCTGGTTGCATGGATGAAACTAAGTTTCCATTCAATAGAAGCTGGATGAAAATAATGCTTTCCATAATTATCAGCTGGATTCCTGAGAATATATAGCACGTTTTAGCGAAACTACATGAAAGCGGCCTCTGTTGATTTCTTTCATTTCATAATTTGGGACCGCCGTTGCCAGGATTACCCAACTTTAGCTTTAGTTCATCTGTCGATGAGTTCATCTGCGGTTAAAACGTAGCAATAGCTTAAAGATGTTCTATTATACAAACTTTGGACAACTTCAGTTTTCGTCAGAGAATATTTTTCTACATGACTAATTCTTCCTTTACTCGAAAGATAGCTACTACAGATAGATGAAACATGAACCCTGAAACGAAATCTTAAATGAAGTCGTCAATAATACGAGAAACTGGATCTGCTGGTGTTGGAAAGGCTATGAAAACAACAATTGCAGAAACTTACAGGTGAAGCTTTGTTAACTTTGAACTGCGTACGATAACTCATGTTTTTCAAAAGCCATACAAATCCCATTTTTGTCTAGAATCTGGTGATTAGAGAAACACATACCTATCATTTTAAGTAAAACCACACCTGTCTATTATTTCAGAAACTGTGTTCAAGGTGTTAAACGGGCATCTTGTCAAAGAACCCACACTGCAGACAAACAGTGAAATTATCAATCAAGTTAGTTGCTGATGGCGAATACGAGAACCCATACTGGTGAAAAACCAAACAGATGCCAGGTATGTCAGAAAACATTTGCTCGAGGTAGTGGTCTGAAAGTCCACATGAGAATCCATACTGGTGAAAAACCAAACAGATGCCAGCTATGTCAGAAAACATTTAATAAATGTAGTACTCTGAAAACGCACATGAGAGTCCATACTGGTGAAAAACCATACAGGTGCCAGCTATGTCAGAAAACATTTGCTTATGGCGGTGATCTGAAAAGACACATCAGAACCCATACTGGTGAAAAACCATACAGGTGCCAGCTATGTCAGAAAACATTTAATCAATGTGGTCATTTGAAATACATGAAAGAACCCACTGGTGAAAAATCATACAGGTGCCATCTATGTCAGAAACCATTTAATGATCCTAGTACTCTGAAAAAGCACATGAGAACCCATGGTGGCGAGAAACCATACAGGTGCCAGTTGTGTCAGAAGACATTTAATCAATGTGGTTATCTGAAAGCGCACATGAGAACCCATACTGGTGAAAAACCATACAGGTGCCAGCTATGTCAGAAAACATTTAATAAATGTAGTAATCTGAAAACGCACATGAGAATCCATACTGGCGAAAAACCATACAGGTGCCGATTATGTCAGAAATCATTTGCTTACGGCAGTAATCTGAAAAGACACATCAGAACCCATACTGGTGAAAAACCATACAGGTGCCAGCTATGTCAGAAAACATTTAATCAATGTGGTCATCTGAAAGCGCACATGAGAACCCATACTGGTGAAAAACCATGCAGGTGCCATCTATGTCAGAAATCATTTGCTTATGGCGGTGATCTGAAAAGACACATCAGAACACATTCTGGTGAAAGACCATACAGGTGCCAGCTATGTCAGAAAACATTTAATAATTGTAGTAATCTGAAAACGCACATGAGAATCAATGGTGGCGAGAAACCATACAGGTGCCAGTTTTGTCAGAAGACATTTAATCAACGTAGTAATGTGAAAGCGCACATGAGAACCCATACTGGTGAAAAACCATACACATCTGAGGTTTGTAATAAAGGATTCGCACAAATTGAAACTCTAAAGAGACACAGAAGAACTCACGCAACTGAGGAGCAACACGCCCGCAATAAACCTTATACCAAGAGCAGTTCTTCATCGAAGAAGTTTAAACTCCATCGAATAACACAGCCACAGGATCCTAAAACGGGAAGTGAAATAATGGTGGTTCTATCTGGACATTTCATCGCAGTTAGTAGTACAGGCGTTATTGATAAACCAGATGAGTGTTTGTCAAAGAATATATATCCGGTTTCCAGTGGAATTCCAGGTCCTTTGCCAGAAATTAGAGATGGAGAATGTGCGTATATTAAGAGATTCATATCTCCTGTGGAAGCAAAAGCGTGTTTGTCTAAATCTTTTGGATGTGGTATATGTGACAAAGTCTTTAAAATAGAGACAGTATTTCTAGAGCATTGTTCTAGCCATCGATTTTCTCCACCTGACTTAGTTGTTGATCTGCTCTCAATTATGACTCCACATAATTACAGTTGAAAACAACTGTA
Source organism: Aporrectodea caliginosa (assembly GCA_020284085.1). Lineage (NCBI taxonomy): Eukaryota > Metazoa > Annelida > Clitellata > Crassiclitellata > Lumbricidae > Aporrectodea > Aporrectodea caliginosa. Next base: position 12,767 of record JACEVL010006388.1, read on the forward strand.
ATCTGAGATAAAATAGCTTTAGAAGTGCTGGGATACATAAAATCATGAATAGTTACTTTGTACCACTTTCAT
>JACEVL010006393.1:0-14643 GCA_020284085.1 Aporrectodea caliginosa
TTTTTGAGGGGAAAAAATAAAAGGGGGCCCAAAGGTTCATACACGATGATTGTAAGCTCACTGGTGCTTTTTATCTGAAGATTATTTATTCATTTTTTCCAGGGTATCCCTAGGCACACTGATCAGGCAGAATCTCCTCCAGGTTCGGCAGCTGCTCGCTCAGTTTGGCTATCGCATGCGTACCTTCAGTGCCAGAAATCTGGAGGAGATTAAAGGGTGAAATTGAGTTGGCAATCGCCCGTTTGTCGCTGAACGACCTCAATCGGATCCTCTTCCGATGTGATGGGAAGAAAAGGATGATGGGAAGGAGTTGGGATGTACGTCATCCCGAACTATGGTGGCATGACTTACTGCGGTCTTCAAGGTCAGTGGGTGCTTTCTGGAACAGTAGAAATTGTGTTTCTATCAAAAACGTTGACCTTGTTGTTGGTGTGTTGTTTGCCAATTTATAACTGATAATAATAATAATAATCTTTGTTTAATTTCAAATGAATAATGCAGGATGATTGCAATCTTGAACAGATGATCAGTTGATTACAGGAGTGGCTGAGTGGACGTTTGGAGGGGGATCCGCTACCTTGCTCTGCACTCCACTGTTGTTACCATACTATGAAATGATGATGAGTTCTCTGCCTTAGGCAGGTCCATTGGCTTCATGTCACCGGGATGAGAGGTAGGTGGTTTCCGTTGCATTCCTCCCAGACAGTTGTGGGTGAGCAACTTGTCAAGGTGTATGCAGTGGCTTGAGGTAGTTCGAACCTGTGACCCTCCGGCTACAAGGCACAGAACATACCACTACACCATTGCATCCCCTATCAATACTTTTGTTTTATAAAAGTACCCAAATGTGAGGAATTTACAAGCCATGAATATTGATTGTCAAAATTTTGATTGATTGATTGATTGATTGATTGATTGAATTTGATTGATTGATTGATTGATTGATTGATTGATTGATTGATTGATTGATTGATTGATTGATTGATTGATTGATTGATTGATTGATTGATTGATTGATTGATTGATTGATTGATTGATTGATTGATTGCCTTTCAAGACCTCAGAAGGATGCTAAACATGACTATGAGTGTCTCTCATGGTGCAACCTAAGATTGGCTAAAAATGTTCTTGAACTGTTTGTTGTCGGACCGTTATTAAGATTGCAATAAAAGCTCTAATGTAGAGACATGCCTGTACATATAAAGCATACAGGCTTGTGGTGAGATTTTCAAATCGGGAATGTAACATGTCATTGCAGTACGAACTGTCTTTGAGTCTTAATATGGTTGTGTTTGCATCGTAACCAAGAGATCCTTTAACTTTAGGGCCGTGCTTCATAGGCGTTTGTCGAGAACCGTAAAACCAATTGTCTCGTCTTTACTATTGTCTTTTGTAACCATGACGACAGGCATCTTTCTCTGACAGATATCTAGATATCTCTCAGTCTTTTGTGATGAAAAACTATGCATTGATGTTGATGTTCTTCAGGTATGTTGTCGATTTTGTCAACGATCCGTGCGGCCAATGACCTCGGTCATCCCCTCTGCGAAAACCTTCGTGCAGGCGACTGGTTGTTACACTACACGGCTCATCGCCTCATGGTTCATGATTCAACGCGGGAGGTAAATGAATCATTCCATAAGTACACAGGGCACAAGCAGACATAATTATATACAAAGACATAAGTATACAAAGACACACGCACACACATATATATAAAGATAAATAGCCTCGTCTCCAAGAAATGTCGTGATGACCAAACAGCTTACATAATAAATTTTACCTGTGCAACCTGGCTTGAATCTCACGTCCAGCATGCAAATGCAGTTTAAATCAGACTGTTGATTGGTACAAAACTTTGGGAATCCTTCAAAGTTATGAGTACCAATGCAACACACACATACCTCCCCTTCATGCTGAAATGGGTAGTCATGTGACGTTAATCTGTTGATGGAGTATCTTCCTATCTTAGAGGACAGGTGGAATCACAAACTGCTAACACCTCCATTGCCAAACTACTCAATGTGGTTAACCTAGTCTCTCAATGGATGACTCGTCCAACCTCCTCTGCCTAAACCCTGAAGCAAGGCCATCATTCTAGGTCTTCTGACCAAGTAAGAAAATCCTGACCCTTCAATACACATATCCACTAACTCTTCATCTCTTACTTTCACCTCCGATGCCCCTGTCCGCAATCTTGGTGTAACCTTTGATCCACATCTCTCCTTCTCTAACCACATATCTAACCTCTCGCGCTCCTGCTTCATGCACATTCGTGACCTCCGCCGCATCCGACCATGTCGACTTCAAAACTGCCTCCACCATTGCTACCTCCATTGTCCCACTCAAAAGCTCGACTATTGCAATTCCCTCTTTCTCAACCTTGAATCTACCCAAGTAAAGCTGTCTACAGCTCATCCAAAACTCATTAGCCTGAGCCGTCACCAGAACTCCCAAGCATCACCATATTGCTCCCATCCTCAAATCACTCCATTGGTTAAAAATCCCAGAGCGAATTCACTTCAAAGTCTTATCACTAACCTACAACTCTCTACAATACTCCCAGCCCAGATATCTTCGCGACCTCTTCACCATCCAGCCAACCCGCTCTACCAGATCTTCCTCCATTCTGACTCTCTCTCGACCTCCTGTCACTACACTGTTACCGAAAAGGGTGGGGAACCGATGGAAATTGCCATCTTTGGGTGGACTCCATTAGAGGAAGGGTGGCATGCCATTTCTGTCGTGGAGATTACCATCAAGCGTGTGATGCGCTATGTTAAACCTGACCAGGAGTGGAATATAACACGAGTTAGATCTAATGCGTGCATTAGATGTGCCCAAGAAACTGTGTCCCTGGTATCACCCGGCCGTTAAGGAATTAGTCTGAGGCTGCGACATCTGCTCTCATTATCAGACGGAGACAGGAGATATAGAGCCGTTACTGCCCCACCCGCCCCATGGGGGAGTTGAAAGTCGATTATCGACAAGGAATCGTTTGGTGTGGCAGAATTTCTGAAGTTTGCAGCCCCTGGGAATTCTAGGCAAACACTTCTTCAGCGCTATACCCAAGTAGGCCCCTAATGGCAAGCCAGAATTGGCCGTTAAAGCCGTCCAGAGCTTGATGACCAAGGCCAGTTAACCCGTTTCTAATGCTTCGGAATACCCATCCGCGAAGCTGGGCCACGGATACACAATATTATACGACATCTGGATATTGCAGCCCTCTGCGCTCGAACCTTATATAGGAACCGTAGCATGTATAATTGTATATAGATGTGTTAGCAATGAAGCAGTATTAAAATACCTTACGTCGTCTAATCTCCGAGTTTAGAAATAAAGTTTTGAAAGCGTAATTCTTCAAGTATTCTTGTAATTAAAATTATGACTGAGGTCTCGAACTCAAAAGTTGGATATGCCTATAAAGAGCCGTTATTTTCAACCATCCGAAATCCGGTGTCAAGCAGCATAAGGCAACTTTCAGACATTGCCGTACGCTCAACTCAGAGATCTATACAACGAATGCACACAGCACAGTGAGTTGTACTTTTTACTGTTATGGTGCAAATGCCAAATTATTACTGACGTTGACCGCAACCTACAAGTTAACTCGTAGTACAAATATTTCATGTACACGCCACCTACGAGTTATCTCGTAGTACAATAGGCCTACATAGTGCTACACGCAAACACTGGCTCACGCCAAATAATTCTGATGATGGTGGTAGTGGTGGTGGTGGTGGTGGTGATGATGGTGAGGGGGAGGTGATAATGATAGTGATAGTGTTGTTGTTGATGATGATGATGATGATGATGATGATGGTGGTGGTGGTGGTGATGATGATGGTGGTGGTGGTGGTGGTGATGATGAGTGGTACGATGATGGTAATAGTGCTATTGATGGTGATAGTGATGATGGTAATAATGATGATTATAGTGATGACAGATGATGATTGTTGGTGATGATGATGATGATGGTGATGATGATGTGGTGATGATGATGATGATGGTGATGATGATGGCGGTATAATTTTAGTGATTATTGATGATGATGATGATGAGTAGTGATGATTATCACTGGTAATGATGATAGTGGTGGAGATGATGGTGATGATGATATAAATAATAATAATGGTGATGGTGATGATGACATTACATGGTGTGATGATGATGATGGTGATGATGATAATGATGGTGACGATGATGGTGGTGGCTGGTGATGATGGTGATGATGATGATGAGTGGTGATGATGGTGGTGATGATGATATGGTGATAGTGATGAGGAGGATGATGACTAGTGGTGATGATGACAATGATGGTGATGATGATGATGGTAGTGATGATGGTGGTGGTGATGACTGATGATGATGGTGATATTGATGATGATGGTGAGGTAGTGATGATGGTGGTGATGATGATGGTGATGATGAGTGGTGATGAAGTGATGATGGAGATGATGATGATGGTGGTGATGATGGTGGTGATGATGATGGTGATGGTGGTGATGGTGGTGGTGATGGTGGTGATGATGATGATGTTGATGATGGTGGTGATGAGGAAGATGATGATGGTGATGATGATGATGATGGTGATGATGATGGTAATGATGATGATGGTGGTGATGATGATGATGATGGTGATGATGATGGTGGTGGTGATGATGGTGATGGTGATTATAGTGATGGTGATGATGATGGTGGCGGTAGTGATGATGATGGTGGTGGTGATGGTGGCGATGATGATGATGGTGGTGGTGGTGGTGGTGATGATGGTGGTGATGATGATGGTGATGGTGGTAATTATAGTGGTGGTGATGATGAAGGTGGTGGCCAGTGATGATGATGGTGGTGGTGATGGTGGTGATGATGATGATGATGATGATGGTGGTGGTGGTGGTGGTGGTATTGATGATGATGATCAGGGGCGGATCCAGGGGGCCAAATCCGGCCATGGCCCCCATTTGATATTTGCAAGGACGTGGCCCCCCCCACAATCACGAAGTAGACGACGGTCACTAGGCTTACATGATTATTATGGCTTGGCGTGTGGGTTAAAAGGGTGGTGGCGGTCAATGTGTTAAGTCATAAAATTGTTTCTTTGTATTTTGGTGTTGAACGACTAGGACTCGGACTTGGACTCGATCTTTTGTGACTCGGACTCGGCTTAGGTCGATTCGAATACATCACTGATGTCTGTAGTAAATTAATGTAGGACTATGTTGCCTCGTATAGGCCTTCAGATACGTTTATATGTAAAGCAATATATAACGTTCATCCACAGCCACTCATCCACCTACCCATCCATTTATCAATCCATCCATCCATCCATCCATCCATCCATCCATCCATCCATCCATCCATCCATCCATCCATCCATCCATCCATCCATCCATCCATCCATCCATCCATCCATCCATCCATCCATCCATCCATCCATCCATCCATCCATCCATCCATCCATCCACTCATTAACCTATCAATTCATCAATCCATCCATCCATCCATCCATCCATCCATTTACCATCCATCCATCCATCCATCCATTTACCCATCTACCCATTCATCCATTAGTCCATCCATCCATCCATCCGCCCATCTATCAATCCATCCATTTACCCATCCACCCATTCATCCATCAATCCGTCCATCCATTCGTACATGCATATATCCAACTATCTATCCATTCATCCGTCCATCCATCCACTCATTATCCTATCAATTCATCAATCCATCCATCCATCCATCAATCCATCCATACATCCATCCATCCATCTATCCATTCATCCATCCCATCCATCCATCCATCCATCCATCCATCCATCCATCCACCCATACATCCATCTACCCATTCATCCATGCATGCATGCATGCATGCATGCATGCATCCATCCATCCATCTATCAATCCATCCATTTACCTATCCACCCATTCATCCATCAATCCGTCCATCCATTCATACATGCATGTATGCAACCATCTATTCATCATTCCATCCATCCACTTATTAACCTATCAATTCATCCATCAATCCATCCACCCACCCTTCTACTCCCTTAATCTATCCGTCCACCCACCCTTCTATCCATTCATCCCGTCCATCTATTGGCCTATAAATTTACATTCATCCATCTACCAATTACTCCATCCATCCAGCATCCACACACCCATCCATCCATCCACCCATCCATCTATCCATCCATCAATCCATTCACCCATTGATCCCAATCCATCCTTCCATCTCTCCATCCATAGTCACCCACCCACCCATGTTATTTTACTTTATATTTACGTTTGTATTGTTTCCATTTCAGGCACCAGTAACCATAGGAATGATTACAACGTTTTCGATGTGCAGTATCCTTCGGAACTTGCAAATACGTGCAATTCTCTCCATAACTGTGTGGGTTGACTTACCCAAAAAGGAAAAATTCGTCCAGCTATTCGAAGAAAATTAGACTTGCTGCTTGCTGCTTAAAGGATTTCATTGACAGATACTCTGCATACAAGTTTTAGTCATTAGTATTATGCATAAAATATGTTATTTAGAGTTCCAGTCTGGAGAGGCTAAAGACTGTACTGTTATAAACTGACTTCTTCAATAAATTACTATTATTATTGCTTTCGTTTGAATCTCTGCTTGGTAGTGCATGCTTTTTCATGCTGTTATCAGCTTAGTGTATATATAATTTTCTTAGTAAAAATCTATATTAAAAAGATATTATGTTTTGTCTTAAATCTAGCTAGAATCAATCATTTCTATTTACATGCAGCCATAATTTTGAGCATCATGATATTAATTAGAATAATTAAAAGGAAATGAAAATGAGAATAAGCTGAAATTTCCCACGAGTTAGTGGTAGGTTCCACTATTGAGCTAAAGCGAAAATTTCCCATAAGTGAGTGGCAGATTCCACCATTGAACTGAAGTGGAAATTTCCCATGAGAGTGGCAGATTCCACCTTTCAAATATGGTGGAGAGTAGTCATGAGCAAGTGGCAGACTCCACCTTTCAGATAGGGTGTAGAGCAAGTGGTAGATTCCACCTTTCAGATAGAGTGCAAAGTTCCCAGTTATGATGGAATATTCCACCTAAAGTCAAGGGTGGAACTGGACCACCTTTGTATAATGGTGGAAATATTTCCCACCCTAGGGTGTTGTTTGTGGACCACCAACTTTAGTGGAGATCTCCACCTTTCCAGAAGGGTGGAAAGTACCGATCAGTGAGTGGTAGATTCCACCTTTAAGATAAGATGGAAAGTTCCCAGTTATGATGGAATATTCCACCTAAAGTCAAAGGTGGAAATGGACCACCTTTGTATAATGGTGGAAATATTTCCACCCTAGGGTGTTGTTTGTGGACCACCAATTTTAGTGGAGATCTCCACGATTTTTTTAACAGTGTACTCATCTCAAGTTCTCCAACCGAGCAATATCCAACACTGCACCACGTCTCTGGAACGACCTACCTCCTGAATTCCGCACTTTTTCGGTTCCTCAACCATCATCTCCAATCACCCACCATCATCCGCATCAGGCTCCTCTATCCATCACCGCCAAGGCTTTCCACTCGAAACTAAAGTCTCTCCTCTTCAAGAACTCTTACCCCGACTCAACTGATCACCTACCTTCAAACTCTCGACCTAAACGACACCCACCTTAGCAGCTACTCTGACCCCTCTGATCCTCTGGAAACCGGACTCGGACCTCCTCGGACTACTCTTTTGGACAACCTTCTGACTAGACGCAGCGCTCATGAATAAGCTGGTGCCCTGCGCTTGGCTTTCGAGTGGCGCTTTAGAAATTTGGAGATTACGATTACGATTACGATTACGCAGAATCGATTATTTCTGCGAGACAGGCAACTGCGCCTCACGAATCGAGAAGTTGCACATCATATATAATTATAGTGAGAAAAAACGGGAGGATGCCATCTATGAGTTCCTATACCAGAAAAGAACCAGAAAGGTAGGCACCGGATCCAGTTCGCACGTTTTCTGTACAGAGGTTGGGATAAGCGCACGAAGTTCGGCACTTGTAACCTCACGGAGGGTAGAAAGTCGGTCATGTGTTTCACCGAATCGAACTGGTGGCTGAGCCGATGGTCGCCATCATTTTCAGCCCGTACAGGAAGGAACAAAGCCAGTCCACAATCTCGGTCCTTCTACAATTTCATAAGAGATTCTTAAACGCGTGATTAAGATGTCATGATAGACCGCGTCGAATGCTTCGCATATATCCAAGAAGCAAGAGAACTAATATTGTGACATGACCAGAATGAATGGTGTCACAGATGTCCTAGATGAGACTGCGTGAGACCGTCTCCGTTGAATTACCCTTCCTAAATCCTGCCTGAAATTTTGGCATGAAAGTCGCTTGCTTCAAAATAGCGTAATTTGAATTTCAATTGAGCAATAATTTTCTCGATTACCTAAATTGGGAATTGCCTACGACATGAAAGGATGCTCTGTCAGTTCTCATGGATCCTTTCTCAACAAAGCAAGGAATGTGCGATCGACCGAAATAGAAGAAATATGGAATTGATTTTAACTGCTACCATGCAGCAATTATTTGTATCGGGTAAGATTAACAGCCGCATGCTATTCTCTTTCTGGTGACTGATGTAGTTCTCTTCCGGCTTCATCTTGTAACCTCTTGAAATGAGGGTGGCTGTAGGTCTTCTTTGGGCCTTGACCTTTGGCACCACGTTGGGCCTTGACCTTTGACATCACGAAAATAATAGAAGTCGAGATGTAGTTGGCCTAGAGGACCATTATAGCTTTATTTTTCAAGCTGGGTTTAACATTATTTTGTTCGATCAATCCACCATCATGCCATAAAGTTCATCATTTATCAAGTACTTCTAAGTGCAGATATCCAATGGACGAGATAATCCACAGATTTTCCGCGGACGGGTGGCAAGCAACCTGATGAAAATGTACACGTTTTTTACATAGCGACCGTATACCCCGACAATGCGATGGCTCTCTATTCTAAACAGTTCCTTGGATTTGTGATAAATTCCTGCCTGACTTAGGGCAGCTAAGTGCACGACCATGATCAGTAGGCCTAAGCCAAAATAATTTCTGTCGACGTCAACGGCCTTTGTTGCCATAAGATGTCGTTAAATTCTGGACTTCCTCCTCCATCATGATCCATACTTGTTCCACATCTTACCTGTGATTAGGCCTAACAACAAGTTGAGCAGGCGCTGCAGCTGAGGAGGCTGCGATGCATAAATCTGTTAGATATGGGAAATGTCGGTTTGCTTTCAACACACATAGTCAGCATAATTTGTCTCAGAGATTGATCAAGGGATGATCCATGTGAAATAAATTACCTATTCCAACGCCTTTCCATCATTGTCCAACCAGCTGCTAGATCATTCCTGAGAATAGGACACTTTGAGGCACGAAATAACTTATTCTACAAATATTCCGTACATGAAAAGCGTTTACTTGCATAGGCCTACACTTTTAACGTGATCAGAGAAGGAACTGGTTCATTCAAAACGACCCAACGTTCAGAAACAAGGTTTGCCAGGTCGTCGCGAAAAGCGCGAGTTGGGCTACTTTTCAATGCGCTTGCGACTGAAAATCTTTCGTCCTCGCGACCTCGCGATATTTGTCCCGCGGTCGCTACGGCGACTATGAATTCTCATAAATTGACAGCAATAGGCTACTGGGTCACTGCTAATAGCTACTATTCTTATGTGGTGGTGCTTAGTAATAAATACATGCTCTAGGGAGTACGGACTAGTCTACGGTAAGCACTACGCAATCTGCCATCTAAATTTGTATGTCAATGGCTTCATCACGTGTCTTGTCGAAACCAATAAAGTAGGCCTATGTACATTGACGTACCTAGCAAAAATTTATTCATGTTTTCAATTAGCTGTTCAGCTCGCAAGTTTTGGGCTATTTTTGGACGTAATTTCGCGACCCAGCACTTCCAAAATCTGGCAACCTTGTCACCAAAAGGCAATAATCTAACTAAACAGATGCAGCCAGTCACATTTTTCGATGTGTTGACATTGTGCCTTTGGACGAATCCACACTTAGAAGGATTTAGGAGAAGCTAGTTACTGTCCGTCTAAACATTGACCATGACCATAAACAGAAGGAAATAATTGTAGAGATCAATAATTAGAGCAGGAGGATTCGAATGAAAATATCTGGTATTGTCGGCATGTATAGCTTACACACACATTGGCCTACAATATACATATACATGGTAGACTAAACAGCCTTTAGTAGTTTTGAGTAGTGAGCCGATTGGAGTGGTAGGTCTATAGAGTTTAAGGGTAACTATTAATAATATTTAGTCGTCGAATAAGCCAGATGAAAAACCATATCGTAAGGTTTTGTTATGTAATAGAAACGAAACCGCTCTAAGACTTGTTTCTTTGTAATTTCAAACAATCAGTCACAATTTGACATAGGCCTATTCAACCGTATACAGACCATACCAAGGACATAGTGCCAGTTTACAAGCATATTAAAGGAATATTTACTACCGGTACCACCAACAACCTTCGCTACTAAACTAATTTTTATAACATATAGCAGATTTTCAGCACCAAACAATTGTATTTCTACTTACCTACACCTGTGGCATCGAAAATACCGCAAACAGATATGGTTATAAGAAAAAACATCCGGTTTCTTATGACAGCATCCATGGTATTCTTTCAACCTAAAAGCAATAAATACTGTAAATGCGGAGGGAAATACCCACACTTCATATAAGATTAATTTTAACTCACACGAGTAGCATATTTCTCTTAGCTCTCAGTTTTCCAACACCCAACACAAGTCAGTATATAGGCCATTTTTGCTTTGACAACGCCACATAAACGCGTCTATAGTTAATTATAAATGTAACTTCAACTTAGAGAATCTCAAAATAGCCACATTAAAACCAGAATCTCACCTGAACTAAATGTTTTCATTCGCCTAAGTTAGGAAGATTTGTCGAAAGTAAGACCTACATAAATTCTGCATTCCCAGGTTACAAGATGTAGGCCTAGCCTACATGCAAAGCACAGAAAACCAGGAAGTGAAACGTCCGCAGTTAAAACCTCGAGAACGCTTTCGAAACCTCTTTTCTATCACTTGTCTCCATAATAATAAGGGCATGGGGATAGGAGTCGTACTGCATAGCTATTAGCTATCGCACTTCCTATTACAGTCGGCCGAACAGAACCCATTTACATCCTAATTCCTGATCTGAACTGACGTCCCGCTCTGGCTTATAATAGCCTACAGCCTGTTATGTACGACTCATCACTTCATTTTTAGGATTTAGTTTCACTGGCGAGGAACACTGACGATGTTATCTGACCACCATGGCAATAACACTAAGGTTGATACAACACGTGACAATATTGAACTATAGCGGTTGTTCCTATGCTATCAAGTTACCACTAGGTCTGACAGCAGGAATATAGGCTACGCTGAATAATAATAATAATAACAATGTTTTATTCTTTAATGAAGCGCGTGCCAAACGCACTGCGCTGTACATGTGCATGTTATGACGATTAAATTATTAACAAGAACACAAATTGCAGACGATAATTATATCAACAAAGTTGCAGCCATGCAAGGCACAAGGTCATTGTACGTTTGCTGCCACCTAGGGAATGAAGGCATGAGCTAAACCAAAGGAGCCTTGCGGGAATCGAACCGGGTCCGTGAAAAATTCAGGCAATAGTGTTTTTCTTTATACTATCCCTCACACTCTAAGCAAGTGCCGTTCTGTACTATTTTACAATGTTCTTTTCACTTGTTGGTTTCCCTCATTCATATGACTTGTTGCTCCAACTAAAATATTGAGGCTCAAATGGCTTTGGCAAGTTTGGCTACAGCACACTCCTCAAACATTTTGATACCCATCCAGTTCACTAAGCTGAGACCAGATCTCGAAGTCCAAAACTAAATGTGTTGAACAATATGAACATCTTGTAAATAAACCAATCTCAGCAAGCGACTCTGATCATTGTGTTTTCAATTGCTAAGAATCTATCACCTCAAAACAGACTTTAAGCAGAGTTTTCAGAAATATCACTAAATTCTTAAGCAAGTATACAATTATATCCTACTATTTTAATGCCTTCTGTTGAATGGGCCTAATTCATAGTCAGAGGAAGGAGAGGGTAAAGGCATACAGAATATGACATTAAAACGAGTAAAGCTTGGCCAACAGCCCTTTTTCCGCAGAGTTGACTGTTGACAATACGCTCAGAGCTACTGGTCCATGTAGAATTCAGAACGAAGATTGACAATCGATTTTACCAATCAATTGGCGCTTCCTCGCAGATGGTAGAAAGTAGCTATTTCCGGATATTCATAACGTCACCATGTCCGTGCAGGACAGGCCGGTTGGTTGTAATCGCCTCTGAATAGGAATCTGGAAGGGGTGCTATAACAAGTGTTCAAATACAATACAATCGTAATCGTAAACTCCGAATTGCCAAGGTGCCACTTAAGCTAGGCGCAGAGCTACAGAATATTCAAGAGCGGTGCAGTACGCAAAGCTCTGGCCCATTTGCAATGGCTTCATTGGTTAGAGCGCACGCGCATACGCCTCTACGCGTGCAATGCCGATTAACCTTACCTTTATAACTTTATTTCAGATATTTAAATCTTGGGTGGTATACGGTCCGAACACGAGGAACTTTTCATGATCTGACATCCATTCAAACGGGCAAAACGATGCATGGTGAAGGACCTCGCACGAGAAATTCATTGATAGGGTCAGAGCCACACGGTCGCTCAACTTTCTATAGCGACTGTGTGGATTTTATTATATTGTAAATCCCCTCCGTAATTGATGGTCGTCGCCGTTTCAAAGACATCGCCTCACCGTTGCTTCACCGAATCCGAGATCCCGCGGTGGCAGACGGCTTTGTGTCTTGAGTCAAGACACACACAAAAATCACTACACGGAGCTGCGCCCTAGTACCTGCGCGATTACTGCACTGGGACTCATTCCTCCGCGTCCGGGCTCTGGCTCCGATCGCTTGCGAAGATTGATCTCCGTATGCGGAGGATGAGGACGCGCTTCGGTGATCGTGCTTTCTCGGTCGCCGGTCCTCGATGCTGGAACAGACTTCCTCCTGCTATTCGATTGACCGACTCATTGGACTCTTTTAAATCCATGCTAAAATCACATTTGTTCGCCAGAGCTTATCCCGACTGTTGTTAGTTGTCTTGTAAGGCGCCCTTGTAACGGCATGGCCGTGTTACGGCGCCATATAAATTGTCGTAATTATTGTTATTATTATTATTAAGACACGAAATATAGTGCCTTGTTTTTTACACGTAAGTAGCCAGATCGAAAGGCGCTAGTGGCAGTATGAAAGTAGGCCTATTAGGCGTAGCACAATTTAAACGGAAATCAGTACACCCGTGTACGTAAAAATATGTCAAAATGAAGTTTGCGGAAGTTGTCACGTTTAACTTTTGCACCGCCAGCCTTTTCTTGTTTTTCACTGTAACCGGTCAGGTCTATGACCATACAGCTACGTGCTTAAATAAAAACGTGCCTTCATAATTATAGAGGAATCTTGGTCTTCATCAAGCGCAACACATTTTCCCTTTGCTAGTACCATATTAATTTCTTCAGCGATACTTCCTGCATTATACATGCTGTTATCATGTCATGTCACCAGTGGAGGCGCCAGGATTTCAGGTTGGGGGGCTAAAGCTCCAAGCCCTTCCCTTTTGTCCCATCCTCCCTGTGATTTTCAGTGATCTCCAACTTTTTGGATGGCTGAACCGCAGTTAGGGGGACTAAGCCCCCTATCCCCCCTCTGGCGCCGCCACTGCATGTCACATCGCCATCGTCGCATCGCGGCGGTTGGCTACAAGACTGGACCCTCGCTGCCCAGCGTCCCTTGTCGCGAACCGCGTTCATTAGACTAGTACCTGCGAGCCCGGTGCTCTTCAGGAAGTTGTCAACCGATTATATTCTCGGCCTTCCTCGTCCTCAATCCCTCCACCAGACCGGTCATAAGGCTGCTCTCGATGTTGTCCTGCTGTTTTAAGACTGTCTTTAAACGCTGCTGTACTTTTCATTTTTAGGTAATTTGATCAAACCGCCACTATTTACTTTCATAGATGATAACCAAGTTTGTGCTGGCCTATAATACTCGCGCCAAATTAGATCGTAATCGTAAACTCGAAATTTCTACAGCGCCCACGAAAGCGAAGTCGAGGGAACCCGCTTATTCAGAGGCGCTTAATCAAAACAAAAGCGAAAGGCATGGGGGCAAGATGCGGAGAATCAGGCAGGCAGACGTCTAAGGTGGATGGTGCTTAGAGTTGAAATGTCGAGGGTGATGAGAAGAAGATGAGGAATCGGGATAGGATTTGTGAAAAAGCAGTGTTTTCAGTTTTGAGTGAAAGACCTGCAGCGAGATAGGAAGAGCAGATTTTTTATTGACTTCTTAGGATGGATCAGATAATTATTTGTCGTAATACTGGCGGAAGTTTGTTCCAAAGAGTATCTTTATCACTTAATTAATCAGTCATATGCTCTCACGGATGTCACCGAAAAGATTATTTTATAGATTAATCTGCCATCGTTATCTTTAAAAAGCATTCCTCATAACAATCGCTAAAGGATGTTTGTCTGCACACT
>JACEVL010006394.1:0-14448 GCA_020284085.1 Aporrectodea caliginosa
GAACGAGTCGTTAGAGACAGATAGACGGACAGACAGACAGACGAACAGACAGACGAACAGACAGACAGACAGACAGACGAGCAGACAGACAAACAGTCAGGACGGACGGACGGACGGACAGACGAACACCAGACGGACGGACGGACGGACGGACACACACACACTACACACACACTAACACACACAGATACAGATACACAGATAGGCAGAGAGACACACAAACAGACACGCACACAGACACACAGGCACAGACAGAGATGAGAGCAATTTATAAATCCTTGTGAGTGAACCAAAGGCTTGTGATGATAGAGGAACTTAGAAGCGTGAACGACGGAATAACATAATATTGAGGATTGAGGCCAGTGAGAAATGTTCGTGCATATATAATGCATCAATCATAATCATAATAGTAAATTCAAAATGTCTACAGCGCTCAAAAAGCGAAGTCGCGGGCACCAGCTTAATTAAAACAAATCGATAGGCGTGAGGAGCCGGGTGAAAGCGGTACTAGGTCAAGATCCAAAGGCATAATAATATCGTGTAACTTGTATCTTTTATCCAACCATCTTCCATTCTTTTGCCGCCTTCCTTCCACTCTCCACCAATGGCGTATAGGCTATGCATCCGCTGTGTAAATGTCATAATGAGACTGTGATTGGAAGTGCATACTAACATAACCTCCCTAATATAAGTAACAAACCACCCACTAATATAATCTCCTCGGCCTTTCTCTTCCTCTGTTTCGTAAACGCCTGAAGACTATCTTATTTGTTAGAGACAGCACTGACCTGGGTCAGAAACGCCTCTGAATCTCTGAGTGGCGCTATACAAATGTTCAATTACAATTACAATAACGACTATTCGAGAAAACTGATCAGACGGTCTCCAGACCTGACTAAGCAGTAAGCGAAACCTCGATGGAACAGAATGGTCTTCAACCGCTTGCGAAATCGAGACATGGAAAGAAAAAGAAATTCACCATCTAGATATGTTTCCCATTTAGGTCTCTTCCCTCTCCGTGAATTCAACCATCCTCCTCTCACTCCCCAGTGTCTCCACCATCCTCGGGTCCCCTTAATCTCTCCCTCGCCCACATCATCAGTCGCCCTCCTCCATTCCTCTGCCACTTTAGCGAGGCGAAAGAATACACTATTTCACTTCAGGCAAATATCGCTCAGAGTTGCACAGCGGAAGGATACACGTTAACCAAATCAATATTAGTTCAATGGTCCAACTCAATAGGAAATACATCCCAGTGCTCCGAGAAAGTCAGAGGGAAGTCTTCCTAAAAGGCAAGAAAATAAGCAATATTTACTAAATGACAATACAATATTTTACAAATTTAACGAGCATAGGTCGTGTTTAATCCACACATTTGAAGCATTGTCCTTGAGTTAGTTTACCACCTTTTCACCAGATGTCGCCTAACATTCACTCGCGCTTAATATAATATTGATACGCTCCTATCACAGCAACTTGTTCCTTCTCTTTTTATGCTATTAGAAAACTCAAAACCCATGGCGTTTCTTCCTCATTTATCCACAATGTAACCAAAGCCACTGCCATTGCTAAACTCCTATATTATGCCTCACCATCCTGGTGAAGTCTTACCCTGGCCTCCGTGTAGTAGGGGGATCCATAAATGACGTCACGCACCTAGGGGAGGTCGGTCGGAAATTTGTGACGATGTGCGACATGGGGTGGGGTGGGTCTGAGAAGTGTGACGTCACACCAGGTCTATATTATTAAATTTAACAATTGACAACAATTTAATTTTAAAATAACAGCACTAATTTTGAGTCCTGAATTTTCATTATTTTTTCATTATTTTAATGTATAGGCCCTACAACATTTTGTGAGACAGTAGGCCCTATAACAGTATGGACAAAGGCTGATAAGGCAAAGATAATAAAATATATAATAGTTTATTTTAAAATTTTCTAATTACTTTTAATTATCCATTGTCACTCATGTTAGCATTCCTGCATATTTGTCATATTGTTTTTTTATCAATAAAACGAATAATTATACGATACGATTCTTTTCGTTGGCTATAATAGGTAATCGATATTTTAGGCGACATCTGGTGAAAAGGTTGTAAACTAACTTAAGGAAAATACTTCAAATATGTGGATTAAACACGACCTGTGCACGTTAAATTTATAACATATTGTAGTTTCATTTAGTAAATATTGCTTATTTTCAAATTATTCTGAAAAAAGGACATAGTGTCGTGTTCTATCGAAAATATTCGGCGTTATAGTGTGTCGTGTTAAACACCTTTATAGACGTTGCAAAGATTTTTACATATACGTTTGGCGCCGTGTGGTTGCTTAAGATCATACTTTTAGGGATCATTTCTATAGTATGTATCGCCAGGACGTCAGGTAAAACTGATTACTGGACCGCAAACCAGGATGATGAGACGAAGCGTTTCTTCCTGAGCGTGAGAACGACTCTGCCGTGGAATGCTTTCGGTCCACAAGGCAGAGATCAGCGATGATCGTTCCCTTGGACTTCTCTCGAAGACCAAGTGGAGGGAGGAAACGCAGTCTGACTGGTTTGCGCTTTTTGTGAAAGTAAAAACAAAAGCTGGTTGTTTAGGAACCATTTCGCGATTCTCATTTTTTGATTTTTATGCAGACACCTATGATTCTCAAATTGCAACTAGGTTTCAAGATGACCAAAGCTGTGCAAAGAATGTGCTTACATGTAAATACGATATCTTTTAACAAATGAAAATGTTGCCTAAACTACATGTACATGTAAAGCCTGTGATATTACGGCCTGTACTAGCATTGCATACAACTAAGCTTGAAGGAGATCCAAATAATAAAGTGTGTACGAGATAACGCTGTGGAATAACTACTTGAAAAAACTTATAAAAACTGTTCAAACAACGACAAATGTCCCAATTACAACATTTGAAGGCACTTTCGTCTTCTGCATTGGTTGCTGTCCACCAACACACACTACGTATACCCCTGCACAACAGAAAAGCAGTTCACTAAAATAATTTCATCATTTATTAGGCTATCTAATCAACTATATTTCTATTCCATTAAAGTCGAAGTCCTGGAGTGCGAATTGTCCCCAGTATGGGAATTGTAAAAAAAAAATAACTGGGGGGTTAGACGTTGATTTATGTGCAGTTTTGGTGTGAAATGTAGACTTTACTATGGGATCCTAAGAAAGGGGGCCCGTGGCGCATTGGATAACATCTGGCAAAGTGACCGAGAGGTACCGAGTTCGAGCCCCCGTTGGGCGGATATGCTTTGTGTTTGCAGGCTGTCTGTTCTGTTAGTAGTTAAGATTTGTGTCTTGTGAATTACATAATTGTACACTGTAACCGGTTGCGGTGTGTCAACCGGATTGTTGAATAAACGAAAATATATTAAAAAATTAAAGACTAGGGGTGTTGAACCCCCAACACCCGGCAATTCTCCACCCTGATTGTCCCACCGTTTCACTTTCTAAGCTACCTGCTCATAATAAAGAACATTATTCTAACGAACGAGACAATTAATGGACTTGAATGAGGCTTATTTGACCTTCGCTAAATTTCTCAGGAGTTTAACAGAAAAAGAATATTCAATAGAGTGCTCACTGAAAATGATAGCCATCAATCTATATAGGGGCCTATCCATTTAGTATGTGCGCATGGAGGGGTTAACCCAAATGCATAATTAGGCTTGCGTATGGTCCACTGATAGTGTACGAACGAATAGGACACGGGGGTAGGCCTATTATTGGCCTCGTTCAAATGAGCCACTGAACAGCTTTAAGACAAGTACTACGGAGAGAAGTAGGACTGTGGGAGAGGTGTAACCGTGTAACCGTGGTATGCCACGTTAGCCCGACCGCCATTAACTATCTGTATGGATAAAACATCAATAATAATTTGTCTACTAGGCCTGTTGGCCTTGTTCAAGAGCCACTGAACAGTTTGGAAGAGGTGCAACTTGTATTCCACGTTACCTCTGACTGCTATTAACTATCTGCGTGGATTAAATATCTTTCTGCATGATTGGCGGTGCGTCATCTCCAAACGTTCATTTGCGGTTCATTCTGAGGCAGTTGACAAAATCATAATCACTCAGATGAAGAGCCAAGAAACGTGTGTGCATGCATAAATTGACAAATGTACATTACGAGCAGGAAAACCATGCTGAAAACAGACTACATTATTCAGAGAATGGGTAGCTTACCTTTCAAAGTGACAAATCCTGGTGGATTATCGCTCCAGACAGCCAGCTTTTCAAGCGTGATCTCGAAGTGAGCAGTAATGCCATAACCCTTGCTTATGAAGAAGCGGTCGAACGCAACAAGTTGCCGATTAGGAGTAGGAAGTGACATGTTGGCCCACAAGACATATACTTGAACCACCTGGAAAGTTACAATATCATTAGAATATTAATTAATTATCTTATAGTGGAAATGTCATCCATGGAACTTTATGATGGTGCACACTTTTGTTGCACCTTAATCAATTCATAAAACTTAGAATTTCAGTAAATGATTGAGCAAAGAATGACTGATTGGGCTGCTTTACTAACTAGCAATACTGATCGTTTCATTTCTTCACTGATAAGAATGATTAACTCACTGAATATTGACTTTTTCACTTATGAATGGATTAGCAGATCAACAGATAATAAAAGCTTCACTGATTAAAGTAGAGTGTTTGTGACTATACATCAGAAATGTCCTTGCAGATAAACAGTGGTACCCTTCTGGGTACCCGATTGTTTCCCTCAAAGGTTAATGAGATAATCATGTGATCTGTCTGTTTTAAATTTCCATACTTATCCTTGGTAATTAATGATTTTCTGGATCATAACTTGTAAAATATTCTCTGGAAACAATAAAAGGATTGATTGATTGATTGATTGAGTGAAAAATATCGAATGGGTTGCAAAACATTATAAATCCTAGAAAGCTGCTAACTTCGTGGACTGCCCCTTACTGATACTTCAGAGTTATGGATACAACTCTGAACTCTGTAAATATGTCATCGTCAAATTTTAAAATTGTATTGTAATGTACTGTGTAACTCGCCTCTTCTCCATCGTATGGTCCTTCATTGTAGACGTAGACATCGATATTAACGAAATCACCGTAATGGACCACACGGGGTCGTACGTCAAGCGACCTGTAGCTGAAGTTGCTGTACGAAAGGCCATACCCAAATGGATACAGAGGATCTGCTGTGAAATATCGATAGGTTCTGTTCATCATTGTGTAATCCGTTATGGGCGGATACTGTCAAAACCAAACCACATTAGTTAACGTAAATCCAGACAAAATAAAGTACTGCCCATTTGCGATGTGCCCTTCAGCAACATTATGCATAAAGCATTCGACAGTATTTCTATACAGTACGTAAGATATACCCTACAGATAATCTTTCATTTAAAAGTAATTATTTATCAGTAATCAGTTTGTCATACTCATAAAAGCTATGCTAAGAGATCTCAGACCTGTGCATGGTTAAGGCTCACAGCTGATCAGTTCATTGAAAAAACGGGGCCAAGGTCATACGGTCGCTATAGTAAAAATGAGTATATTCATAATTTTACCATGAGATTGTTTCACAACAGCCAATAGTTCAATTTACGATGCACTGTAATTTAAATCAATTATATACACATGTACTTGGTAGATACATACCTGTGGTAGGCCCAATGATCTGGAATGGTCTTCCTCGAGAGCTGCGTCTACACCCTCGGACTTTGCCTGAAACTTTCCTCTCTAAACTAAAAAAACTGTTCTTTCTGGGCGCGTTGGAGTCGGGATCGCCTCTAAGTAGTTTCCTTGAAGAGGCGCTATATAAATTCCGGAAAGAATGAATAAATATAATATACATACGAATGATACGGTACATACATACTGTCACCAACTCTTTTCTTTCTTAGTTGTGACCTACCTCAAGAACTTTCCTTATCTCTACATATAAATTGCTCAACGTCTTCTAACTGTTTAAGAATTAAATTGACACAGTTCTTTGAATGTTTCTTTCTTTCTTCAAACACAGTTTAATAACAACAAACTCAACTCTTGCCTTAAAACAACTGTACTACACTGTATTGTTCAAATTCACTGTCATCAGCAGTTTCTAAGTTTGGCGCGCTAACTGCACGTGTAAAACAATCTACCGTCAGCCAATGTTTAGGCTACTTTAGGCCAAGCGCCCACGAGCCGACAGCGCAACTAAGGCCTAAGACTAAAACGCTTAACAATCGAATACACATTATATATATATCAACCTAAGGAACACCTGTGCTCATTATATATGCAAAACATTAGTTCACATTACCTCCTTCCCTTTCTTTGGATTGAGCAAATTAAACTTAAAAATTTGCGAAATCATCAGGTACTAAATTATGCAATAAACTTAATACTATATAATACATTAAAATAAACAATCTTATAATCTAGATAAACAATCTGCTACAACATTTAATCGTCCTTTCTTATAATTAACTTCTACATCAAAAGTTTGCAGTGCCAAAGCCCAACGCACCAGTTTAGCAGACTTAGACATAGATTCAGTCAGATAAGTTAAAGGATTGTGATCGGTAAAGATGTGAACTTTAGATCCAATGATTATCTCTTTTAACTTATTTAGAGCCCAAACAATAGCATAGGCTTCTTTCTCTACAGTTGCCCATCTCTTCTGGGTGTCAGTCAATTTCTGACTTATAAATGATACAGGGCGTTCTATTCCCTTATCATCCAGCTGTGTTAAAACAGCTCCTACTGCAAAATCACTGCTATCACAGTACAAATTAAAAGGTTTTCCAACATCAAAAACATATAAAACAACTTTAGAGCGTACAGCATCTTTAAGTAAATTAAATGCCTGTTGATGTCTATCAGTCCAATCAATCTTATCTGGAACATGTTTGCTTGTCAAATCAGATAGAGGCTTCGCAATCTGTGCAAAATCTTTGATAAACTGTCTATAGTAACCAAAAAATCCAAGCAACTGCTTAACTTGTTTCTTCGTTTCTGGGGTTTTCAAATTAATTAAACTTTCAATTCTATCTGGATTCATTTGAATCGTTCCAGAACCAACCACATGACCGATGAACTTTACCTCACTCTTACCAAAGATACATTTCTTTAAGTTCAGAGTAATGTTATGCAGTCTCATTTGCATTAAATATGCATCTAAATGCTGTAAATGAATCTTCCAATCATCTGAATGCACAGCAATGTCATCTACATAGGGCTCAGCAAATTCATTTATAGGCTGTAAAACCATGTTAATTGCTTTAACAAATGTTCTTCCTGAGTTGATCATTCCGAAAGGAACACGAGTAAACTCGTACAGTCCATTGTGAGTAACAAAAGCAGTTTTCCATTGATCAGTTTGCTTAACAGGACAAGTCCAGTAAGCACTTCGACAATCAAAAATCGAGATCACATTTGATTTTCCAACTTTGTGCAACACGTCTTTTACAATCGGCATTGGATATTTACAATCCACAGTGAACGAGTTAATGTATCTGTAGTCGCAGGCAAGTCTCAGAGAACCGTCTTTCTTTTTAACAATTACCAGCGGACTTGCCATTCTGCTCGAAGATGGTTTTATAATGTTGGCTTGAAGCATTTCTTTAATTTGTCGTTCAACTTCTGCTCGATAGATGAGTGGAATTCGGTAAGCCATAAATTCTTTTTCACGAAATTCCGGTTTCAGTTCAATTTCATGCTCAACCAATGTACATAGTCCAGGCTTTTCAGAAAATCGATCAGAATATCTGTTCAGTACTTCCAGCAATTGTTTTTGTTGAGATAATGTTAAATGGTTAATCTGATCAGGATCAAGATTCAGTGAATTCTTTTCATCTTGCAAGTCATTCTTCGTCATCAGCTCAACCACTGAACCAAAGTCTTCATCTTCTTCGACGATTAGTCCACAACTCATTGCTCTTGTAATGTACTTTCTGATTTTATTTGCGTGAATTATCTTTCGACAATCGTCACCCATGTCAATCAAATAAGAGTACTTTGACCTTCGTTGTATGACAGTACATGGACCATGCCATCGTGAAATCAGTTTATTTGTTGACGTCGGATACAACACAATAACTTTTTCACCCGGTTCAAATTCTTTATGTTTCGCTCTTTTGTTGTATTGATTCGTATACTGTAATTGCTTCTCTCGTGAATATGATTCTGCAAACAATAATGCTTTTTCCATATTTGCTTTCATGTCTTTCAAGTACTTTTCTGGTTGGATTCCAATATGAGGTGGTAAATTAATTTCTCTTGTCCAACTTTCTTTTAGAATTGCCAGTGGTCCACGCGGAATCTTTCCATACACCAACATATAAGGAGCAATTCCAGTAGTTGCATTCGGTACTTCTCGTAATGCCCACACTGTAAACGGAATTACTTTATGCCATTGCCTTGGATTGTCAACAATTACATGATGGATCATTTTCTTGAATGTTTGGTTCCATCTTTCTACTAGTCCAGCTGCCTCTGGATGACCTGGCGTATCAAATCTTGGACTACACCCCATTAAATTCAGAAATTCTCTTGTCAGACTCGCAGTAAAATTTGTTCCTTGGTCACTTGTGATCACTGAAGGTACACCAACGTTCATAAACAACTCCATCAAAGCATCACACACAGCTTTCGCAGTTAATGATTTCAACAGAAACACTGTAGGCCATCTTGTGCAAGAATCGACAATACATAAACAGTACTTGTGACCTGCAGCAGATGCTGGCTCGATTGGTCCTACACAATCCACCGTAATTCTTCTAAACGCCACATCTTCTCTTGGAATTGGAGTGATAGGAACCCTGTCCATCACCAAACTTCTTGCCTTTAACTGACATTTCTCACATGATTTGCAAAATTTCACTATATCTCTTCTCATCTTTGGCCAGGTAAAAGACAACTTTATTCGTTCTCTAGTTTTCTCTTCTCCAAGATGTCCTCCAAATACTGATTCGTGAGCCAACTCCATCACTTTCATTCGTCGCTCTTTTGGTAACACCAATTGATATATCGTTTGCTCTAATATTCGATATCTCTTGTACAGTAAGCCATTTACCACGCAGAATTCAGATTCTTTATCTGGTGCTAACGTCCACCATGCTTTCAATGATTCATCTTGTCTCTGCTGTTCTTCGAATTTCTTTGCGTCTGCAATCTGCATCTGTTGTTCTTCGTCTTTCTCATTTTCTTCAAACAAATCTCCTATCGCCACATCACAATCATTATCCTCTTTCGTTTCATTTAGATTACCATTCTTGCATGCAGCCATCTCTTGTTCACTCATCTCTGCTGTTATACCGTCTTGCATTAAACTTTGTTGATCATCACTTTCGTTTTCCTCTTCGCTTGAACTTTCAGTTTCACTTTCCTCTTCGACTTCTATCACTTTCTTTCGCTGACTCTGCAATCTCGTCGTTACATTCGCTTGCACATCTCCTTGTATCATTTTCACTTGTGGCACGGCTTTAAGTTCTGCAATGATTTCTGGATGCAACAAGAATCTTTCTGTGCTTCCCATTTTTGCAATACTAGCACACATCAATGTTACATAAGGTGTAAGTGAACATTTGACTTTATGCGGAATTACCTCTTCTTCCACATCGTTACAACACAGCCTTACATCAACTTTCACTAGCTTTGCAGGAATGGCATCTCCTGCCACGCATTGTAAGTTCACTTTTCCAATCTGCTCCACCTTCATGCCTTCCAGTAATTCTTCACTAATCACCGGAACCTCTGCTCCAGAATCAATCAGTGCTTTTACTTTCACTGGTTCTTTTCCTGCTGTTCCACGAATTTCTACCTCGACGTACTGTAATAACACTTTCTTTAATGTTGTACTTTCATCTTTTCCAGCCATTTCTTTCTGCATTCCATTGTCCAATAGAATTTCTTTCTGAATATCAGGTGAAAGGTGACATTTCATCACTGACTTTACTTCAGTTTCATTATTCTGATGTTCTGTGGCTTGACTTTCAGAATTACCAACCACTTGAATTCGATTCACCCTCGAATGTTCTTGTTTTCCACCATAATTTGAGGTTGTAACAGGAACTGGACAGAATTTCATCAAATGCCTGTCTGATCCGCAGTTGTGACAACGTTTCACCACTGCACCTCGTTGTTCGATGCTTTCTTTTCTCTTATATGGAGTAAACGATGCATTGCCTTCTCTTGCGACAAACCTTGGTGGTGATTTGTTATATACCTGACGTTGTCTGGTCATCATCGACTCTCTATTCTCGTGAACAACCGCAGAATTTGGTTTCACTTCTGCACCTCTGAACTGATTTCCTGTTTCTTGATTGCTCTTCCAATGAAAACCAAAATTTGGAGTGAACTGTTGATTTCTTTTTACATTGGGTACAAAACCAAAACTTGTCTTATTCGGAATTGCCAAACCAATTCTATTATTCACATGAATGTCCGCTAGGTCTGCCACAACACTAGCTTCGTAACAATCAGTTCCTTCCTTCGACAATACAAACTGTAGTGGACCTGGTGGTAGTGATTCTTTCAACTTATCCGCCACTAATAAATCAAACAGCTTCTCAAAATTCTTATCCACTTTGCGACTTTTCACATAATAGTTCAGCAAGTTCTTCAGCCTAGCTGTAAACATTGTATACGTTTCTTCAGCTGTCTTCTTCGCATCAATAAACTTCGATCTGTACTCTCTCGGTGTCAACTTGAATTCTTTTAACAAGTGCTGTTTCACGATCTCATAATCATCTAAATCAGCGAATGACAATCTGTTTAGAACAGTTCTAGCTTTCGGAGTCATCAATGGCAATAGTAACTTCACCCAGAATTGTTCTTGCACGTTGAAACTACGAAACGCATTCTCAACCGTTTCGAAATATAATGGCACCTCCATCATATCGTTTGGCATTTTGGGTAACACATGTTTCATGGCATCACCAATTTTCTTTATTTTAGACACCATCGTTTCACTTTCTTCTTGTTTCCTTTTCTCTTCTTCTCGTTCTTCTTGCCTTCTTTGTTCTTGTGCTTCTCTATTTTGCTTCTCCTCTTTGAGTTGTGCTTCTTTTAATGCTATTTTTGTTTTTTCCAACTTTAAACGTTCTTGTCTTTCCTCTTCCGCCTTCTCCATGCTTTCTTTCTGTAATTTCAGTTCTTCTTGTCTAACCTCTTCTGCTCGCTCCAACTCTGAAATTCGCACTTTTTCCTTTTCTTCTTCACGTAGTCTCTTCTCTTCAATCTGTTGCTGACGTATCTCTTCGTCACTTTTCCGCGCCCTTTCAAATTCAATCATCTGCTCTAATCTTCTCCTTTCAGCATCTTCTCGATCTCTTTTCAATTGCTCTAATTGAATCTCAAATTGCTGCTTTTGTAACTCAAGTTCTGCCACACGAACTTGCTCTGCTTTCTCTTCTTTCTCTCTCTGAAGACGTAATTCTTCCTGTCTTGTATTCTCTGCTTTCTCTTCTTTCTCTCTCTGAAGACGTAATTCTTCCTGTCTTGTATTCTCTGCTTTCTCTTCTTTCTCTCTCTGAAGACGTTCTGCCTTCTCTTCTTTCTCTCTCTGAAGACGTAATTCTTCCTGTCGCATTTCTTTCTCTTCTTGTCTCCGTTTCTCCTCTCTTTCTTTCTCGTCTTGTCTTCGTTTCTCCTCTCTTTCTTTCTCGTCTTGTCTTCGTTTCTCCTCTTTCTCTTTCTCTTCTTGTCTCCGTTTCTCCTCTCTTTCTTCTTTCATCATCATCCACTGCATCATCATCTCCATAGACATAAGTCCAGGCGGTTTTTCAATAACCTTTTCCACAACACCGCCGACAGCACCTTCTTCTTCTTCTGCTTCTTCTTTAAGCCAGACTTCAGCTAGCGCTTCTAGCATGTCTTCACGTGACATATCTTCCAGTTGCTTTTCTTCAAAACCAGCCTTTAACAAGCGCTGTTTTAATCTTTCAGAAGACATCTTCTTCAGTTCTGCTTGTTTTTTGACACTTAATTTCTCCATCTTACTTCTTTACTTCAGTGCTGTCCTTTCTGGAAAACACGAGTTTTCTTTTGTGTTTGAAGTATCAAGGGATTGTTCTTTGTTTGAAAACAACAAACTTTTATACCTTTGTCGTTGAGGCTTTCGTTGTCGTATATTTACCAATGATTTGAATGCGTATTCACCAGTCGACGTTGTTTCAAATCTCCGACGTTGTTTCGAATCCCAGACGTTGTTTCGAATCCCAGACGTTGTTTCGAATCCCAGACGTTGTTTCGAATCCCACCGCTGCCACCAAATATGTCACCAACTCTTTTCTTTCTTAGTTGTGACCTACCTCAAGAACTTTCCTTATCTCTACATATAAATTGCTCAACGTCTTCTAACTGTTTAAGAATTAAATTGACACAGTTCTTTGAATGTTTCTTTCTTTCTTCAAACACAGTTTAATAACAACAAACTCAACTCTTGCCTTAAAACAACTGTACTACACTGTATTGTTCAAATTCACTGTCATCAGCAGTTTCTAAGTTTGGCGCGCTAACTGCACGTGTAAAACAATCTACCGTCAGCCAATGTTTAGGCTACTTTAGGCCAAGCGCCCACGAGCCGACAGCGCAACTAAGGCCTAAGACTAAAACGCTTAACAATCGAATACACATTATATATATATATATCAACCTAAGGAACACCTGTGCTCATTATATATGCAAAACATTAGTTCACACATACCGTAACACACAAAGGTACAATCGGTATATACCGCACTGAGTTCCAAATACAGGTGCTTGGCTAACCTGGTCGATGGACATTGGCCAGGTGGAAGGTAGACGTCCAGCAGGATTGGCGTAGGGACCGTCGTTGAAGAGAACCTTACGGATGGCCTCACCCGCTGCCTGGGCAGGAAAGAAACACTCGAGGATGGCCACCACCCGAGGGTTGTCCTTGGCCCAACTGATGTCCAGTGGTCCACCGTTCATTAAGACGAGAATGACAGGAGTACTTGCAGCTGACGAAAACATTCAGAAAAACAGCAAAAACGCTACAATGGGGAAATGACTGAATAAGAGAGGCATGGATGTTCAGAGTAAAACGGGAGACCGAGAGGACCAGATTGGCATTTTTGTGCCGATTTCCGATTCCGATTAGTTGGCCTGTTTTTCGCCGATTCCGATCCCGATCCGATTAATCGGCAATATTCGACACCTAACCTTTTTAGCTGGTTCAAGGCACTGCTTGTTACTCAAAAGCCCTACTGACCGCCATTTTGATGATGCGTCGACTCACAATATCATTACATTACACGAACTTTCAATGTAAGATCTGAAAACTGTAACAAGAAGCCTTTAACTAATTCAGGTTAGATATATAAAACATCCTTACCAGTTCATTACAACGTAATTTAAAAACGATTAATTACATTATGACTATTGTAATTTACTCACAATAACTGACAGCGTCCTTTAGCAACTGAAATTGTTGACCCGGGAGATCAATGTTTGCTCGGTCATTACCTTCACCTTCAACGATGTCTCCTAAGAAATCAAGTAAGCACACACGTCTAGACATAGATGAATTTAAACTTGACTAGCATTAAAATAATTTTTACATTACATTACAGCAACCTAAGACAACGTCAATCAATCGATCGATCGATCGATCGATCGATCGATCGATCGATCGATCAATCAATCAATCAATCAATCAATCAATCAACCAACCAACCAACCAATCAATCAATCAATCAACCAATCAATCAATCAATCAATCAATAATATAGAAGAAGAGGGAGTGCAGTCCCTTATACGCAGGTTCTGAGGCAGCCACGGGTATGAAGTGATAGCGACTTCATTTTCTTAGCCTCGGCATATGTGATCGGGCGGCCAGTCATCTCCCTTGCCTTCTAATCTTCCCACCGACTGTGTACTATCAGTGTCCTCATAATAGCTGAGTTGGCTAGGGGTGCTAGTGAAGCATAAATCTCAAAACTAATTTTCTGCCCTGGCAGGGATTGAACCGCCGACCTCTCGATTTACACACCAATAGCCTACTCTAACCACTGCAATATAGAGTAACCCTCAATATAACACGTTATTGAGTTGAAACATTTACAGTAGGCCTACACAAATAATATTGAGGTACTTTTTAAGAGTAAATTATCAGAACAAATTCATGCCAAGGCATTTTCTTTTATTCATTATAACGTAATTAGAAATAATAATTCGACAAGAATAAACGAAACAGCGTCTGACCTGTTCCGAGGAAAACGAAGACCATGTCAGTGTCATTCACAGCGGCTGCTATTTCCGTATTATTGTAGGTCATGCATCCTGTGTCGGAGTCTTTACAGCCAGCAGCATAGCGCACCTCATGTGCAATATGCATTAGACCATCGAGTGGGGTGGTCACATATTTTGGGTCAGGGTCAGGAGCGTAGCTTCCAAACATTTCAGCCGTGTTGTTAGCCATAGGTCCGA